>JAMPIV010009690.1:0-205533 GCA_024509875.1 Oreohelix idahoensis
TGGTCGACAGAAACATCAAAATCAACTTGGATCAGATAAGTAATGTGTTCATCTCACCGGGATACTTTACAAAACGAAGACTTACGTTTTGTGTGATGCTCAGTGACTTTTCTATTTTGAGCGGTGTCGTACGGCTACAAAAATCATACGCAGGCACCTTATAAGCAAGGATGTTACTTGTCCAAGACTACACCTTGCTGCAAGCCCAGTAATTAAATCAGTCCTGATAGACGCTAGCGTGGGTGGTCCATAACCAAGCAACAAAAGTTCTGTTGGGCGCCCACTTATTCGTTAAGAGCACCACGAAGCACTTACACACTTCAAACCAAGGATTGAAATCTTCAAAATATACATCGTTATGCCATACGCGTTACAGCCATAAAACTTTCCATCCGAACGATTGCCTAGTTGCTGAAAATGTGTTGTGGACATCCTTTCACGGTTGTCCTCATGATTCTACCAGAGCCACTATCCTTACCGAAAGTCAAGCCTCGTACACCAAATTCAGTCTAGGCTACCAATTGATGGAACACATGACCTATTATTAATCGTTCAATGATATTATTAATCTTGTAGAACACACATATGATGTTTATATTGACTATGCATCGTTGCTTCAACTTACATTATAAAACATTCGGAATTTTCCTTACTTATAACGCATTCCGTTAAATATTTATAAGTGAGACGTGGTAGAAAGTGACAAAACATAAAAAAAATAAATAAAATGCTAGAATCGGGAACTTAGCTTTTCCGACATAATGGACAATCTACACTGCTACTTCTCATATTAATGCCTACGCGCGTTGCTGACATTCCTTACCATATAACATTCTGACTTTAGTGATTTAGTTGGTTGCTTCATTTATTGGTGCCGTGAAAATAGTTCAGGCAAACTGTTATAATCAATGACATAACCGTTATTGGTTTATTGTTCAATTATATCTATAGTGTTTCTAATTCGAAATTTGATAATTAGATATCACGCTTTCATAGCGATCGGTAATTTTCACATGTCATATTTTAGTTTAAGCAGAACCTGCATCATTTCATGCTTTTTTGACGTCCGCTAAAGTAATCTTCCGCCCTACTAAGATATATTGTTTTGATTCGACGAATTTTCCTTTAACTTATTCTTATATACATGTGTGGTTCGTTTGGGATCTAATTATTACATACGTAATAGGGGACTAGAGTACTGACTGAGATCAGCTGTGAAGGAGTATCTGTATCTAACTAAGAATTGTTGGAGTTACAGATGACTCTTACTTTGCTACCAACATTTAGACCTCAATCAGAATTATTCTGGACTAATTGTGCTGACAACAGTGTGAATAGATCCTAGGGTTATGATAGTGTATGATAAGTGTTAGTTACACACTCAACCAACAGACAGCTAAACACTTTTAATTAAGAATCACAACAATTTAAATCACTATGACTTGTACATACAACTATAACACTCTAGAAGGACTATTCTTAAAGTAAAGTCAAAGTGTTAACTTTAAATTATGTATTATTTCTTTCAATAATAGATATCCTGATCCAAACTACAGAAGTGAATACCTGAATCACAAATCAAATGTAACATCACAATGTTTATGTACAAAAATTTATTACAAGGATCTTTGTCCTGACATATCATATTTATCTACAATATGTTGTGTTATGTTTGTGATGTAGTATTAATGAGGTAATACTGGCTTTTGAAGCTAGGTTGTTGTTGTCATCCACGACTTCATGTGTATGTTACTGGTGGAAATAAATTCATTGAGGGTTCACAGTTTCTTTTTCTTTGTACAAAATAATTACTGTCCCTCTAGATTTAGTATTACAGTCCAATTTTAGAGTGGGTTAATACAAGGGTGAGCTGCTCTGGCTGACGAAATCTTAGCTCATATGTCGCGGCGTAGAAAAACTGTCTCCTCTGCTTCGCTTGTTCTGCAGTTTATCGTTTTGTAACTACACACTGGTGGCGAGTGAGTTGCCTTGGTTAGCAGAGGAGGTCTGCTGGGCTGGAAGCAAGACATCCAGCATAACTCAACCAGTGCTCTCTAATACTTCATACCACGGTCCTGAATAAGAGGTTGTACCCCTTCTCAGATAACAAATATATAATATCATTCCCACACTAGCATACAGACATTACAAACACAGAGTTCAGCGCTGGTAGCGGCTCAACGTGCAAGCTTCTAATGTGACAATTATACACCAGTATTCCTCTCCATAATCAGTTACAACGCCGTCTGGCAATATCCAGCGCTTAATTCCTTTCTATCATTAAATAGCGGATAGAGTGTCATGTTACTATTTGTGCTAATTCCTATATAAGGACATAATTTGCATTAATCAAGCTCCTCCTCCCTGACACAAGCTCTTTACAACAGTGGTAAGTGCAATATCTAGGACTTTATTTTAGCCTTCTGTTTGGCTACTGAACTACCACAACACCATATAGCACTGACACAATTTTAATATCATATTCAGAATATTCTAAGTTTTCATATAATATATATATATATATATATATATATATATAATATATATATATATATATATATATATATATATATATATATATATATATATATATTATACTATAGTATATATATACGGTCATATACTTAACTTATGTATACGCTTATATACGTTTCATACGATATAATCGCGATACTCAAGTAATACTTTGCTCATGACTGTTGGCGATTCGTATTCAATGGACACAATACGTGAGGATACGCAAATCTCCGAGTAGACTTTACTAACTGAGTCAACAGATAAAATAACAAAATTAGGAAAAATGATCGCAAGTGCGATTTATGTCCTGTCACTAAATCACTGTAGTTTTAATCAAAATTTGACATTCAAAGAAATTAGGGACGCTGGGCTGTTTGACTATATCAAAGAGGCCGATAGTTTCGACCTACGACTTTTATTGAATGAGAAGGTATGCATTATCACAAAATAGCCGACTGTAAAAGGTGTACTTTTCTACTAGTTTCGCAATGTTCCCTAAACCCAAACTAAATCCGTGCATTCGACAGCTAATAAGTTTTTCACCTTTACAGTCTGAGCTGAAGTAAAGCAACATCGTAGCTAACTCTGTATTGCATCTGAGACCTACTGTGAACTGGTTTTGAGCAGATAAACATAAACGTGATCTAGAAGTTTCCACAAAATGAGCTTCGTAATGGTCCAAACAACGCCGGGGATCTATAGATTTTTTCGATGTCATTGTTAGGAATCTGACAAGGCCACTAGTGCGTTAGCAAATAAAAGACTTATAATCTTGTGTGCAAACCAAGTCGTAAGTGGCTACACAAATAATATACGGCCGCACATGCTATGTGGGTTTAGGATCTAACTCTAGACTTGACAAATTACGCAAATGGATAATCTGTGGTTGATTTTCTGTGGGTACATCCCTACAGTCTATAATAGATTTTCATAATAATGTCCGACTATTTTGTCTCAGACTGACCGATCACTTAACCAATCCGTTTGGTGTAACGTTCCCATCTGATGCAGCTTGTAATCCTGTTTCAAAACATTAACCTCTGAAACTAGCGTTAAAAGTGTTTTTTAGTTAGTTTCATTTAAAAATGTGCAAATTTTCAAGATCTCGCATTTGTGCAAACGTTGTTCACGTCTCATCCGGAAATATGGTTAAAGCACGACAAGGTTGTTTTAGATAAGCGTTGACATGAGGAATCTCTATTTACAGCTTCTAAAGCCCGTCGTCATTTAGGTGAACGTAGGGATAATAAATTAGATAATTGGTAGAAATAAAGCCTGCCAGTATTACGGGTGGCGAATCTACGGCCAATTAATGGCAGTTCCATGTCTCAAGGTTTTAGAGAAGGACTTATGACCAAGTAACCCAGTTTTCAGTGCTTGTAGACCTACGAATCAAGTGCAGTAGTTTATAGGTCAGACGTAAGCCAGATAAAATTTGGACACGGAGTGCAGCACCATTTATGGAACAGCGGATGTACAAAAAACAGTATATGCTTAATCGATGTAGGAACCACTGATCTTTCACCATTAGCGTCTTCCTCGTTTATATGACATTATCTTCGTTAGATGGTTCAGATAAGTAAAACTCCAGTTAGTCTTTGAACAGCCATGGCTACCGAGCATCGGTGCAGATTAGAAACTTCAAGCGAAGTTCAGTGATAGCGAATAGAGAACTATACAGAATTATCGAGTACATAGAATTTTTTTCGCTACATTTGTTGTATTAATAATCTAACATTCAGCAACGGATTTTGCTGTTCAAATGATAAACAAATGATTACCAGTACTGTAATACTTAACCTGCACAATAATTGTGCACTATTATCGTAAACTTCCATCCCGCTTGCGTTCGTGTAAATAGTAAACTACATAACTGGCTTTTAACGGTATTCTTGTTAAGTCAGTAGAAAGTTTGAAAGTAATAACATTACAAGGTAATTGACTAACCACCAAATTTATCTATACATGAGTCCAAATGTGACAGTATTGTTACTGTGCGTATAATAGATCTGGTGCGAATCCCTCTGTTGTCCCAAACAGCGCTGATCACGTCAATAGGTCTCATATATTGTTTAGGGCTAGCTAATACGAGATCCCACCTTTCATTCACAATTCAAGCGCCATAGACGACTGGTCAATTTCGATGAGCTCATATTACCATGGCCCACTCACTCCTGTTATTTTATTATCAGTATAAGTCCCTCGTCATACTGTTTAGATCCTACAGCCCAATTTTGATGCATAAGCTTTGCAAGTAATTCCAGTGTGATATTTGAAGAAAGTATCCCGATAATCGATTGTTTGACAGGCTACATGTATGGTAATGGTGATTCTGCAAGTGCATTCAATAAGATCCCCGCATAAATGCAAACGTTGTGTATCTTCTCATGATAAACGTTTAAAGTCAAATCATTTATCAGCTACCAGCCTGCAAGACGTTCATCATACCTATGCATCTGGGTCCAAAATGTTATCGAATATGCATTGAACAAGTGACATAATCTTCACCGCTTTATCCACCTCTTTCTCTCTGATGGTATGTCCAGTGAATGCAGTTTGGTATTTCGTCACCGTGGAAAGTTGCCACATGAAGAATTCGTAGTTAATTCCATGCCTAATGTTAGAAGATTATCTTCGTCAACGATGACTTCGTCAATGCATCTCGTACCATATACACAACTGAGATTAAAGCTTTTTTTCAGCCAAGCGCTTTATTACATTGGTGGTCATTTCATCTTACAAGTGTCAGCCGTAATACACGCGATTTCTTGTAGGCATCCTTTTAAGCGATTGCTATAACTAGGTGCCAGTAGTTCCTAATTAGTTGGGAGTGAAGTCAAAGAATTGATAGTCGCATAGTTCAAAATTATGGTCAAAGAAAGCCTAAACAGGACATACACAAGCTCATCATTTTCACGGCTCCTAATGATTGAGAGAAGTGCATTACTACAGTAGGATTGGTAAGTCCACACGATAACCATTTTCTACATTTGCGTGGTCTGTGTTCTACTACACATAGAAATGCATAAAAGATGTGGTAACTGTATAAGTGTTTTGACGATTCTTATGACAGTCAGATCAAAAATTGATAGGGTGTTAGACTTTATCATCCAATGCTCTCACTGTTATTGTACAAGACGGGTATACATCACAGGTCTTTAAATCTAACCATACGGGTTGTTAATGACCTAGGAAGTTGCCGATTTTAGTACTGATAAACGAATTACTCCACGTTAGCAGAGAGCTTGTGACCAAACAAGTTATGTTTCCTGACTGCACTACTTAAGAACAGAATACGCACTGTAGGGAACTATTACTTCAAACTAGAGAATATTTGGAATATGATGTTCCATTATCAAGCCACTTTACTCTATCAGCGATGGAACTACAGTTTCGTGAAGTAAAGCGCAACCTGACTTCGTCCATCAAAATCTTTAGAGATAAGATTGTTTAACAACAAAACCATTGATGCTAAGTAGACACGGAAGCGGAAATAGAGAAATTCCAATGAAATAGATCTTACATATTGCATGATAGTATAGTAAGACAGAAAAAGTGGTTTGGCTTGTCACGAGCCCTCTTGTAGCCGATGGACACAGGACAACGAGGCTTGACATGAAGGTCAGTGCTCTTGTCATCAATGTGGACACAGGACAACGAGGCTTGACATGAAGGTCAGTGCTCTTGTCATCAATGTGGACACAGGACAACGAGGCTTGACATGAAGGTCAGTGCTCTTGTCATCAATGTGGACACAGGACAACGAGGCTTGACATGAAGGTCAGTGCTCTTGTCATCAATGTGGACACAGGACAACGAGGCTTGACATGAAGGTCAGTGCTCTTGTCATCAATGTGGACACAGGACAACGAGGCTTGACATGACGGCCAGTGCTCTTGTCATCAATGTGGACACAGGACAACGAGGCTTGACATGACGGTCAGTGCTCTTGTCATCAATGAGGACACAGGACAACGAGGCTTGACATGAAGGTCAGTGCTCTTGTCATCAATGTGGACACAGGACAACGAGGCTTGACATGAAGGTCAGTGCTCTTGTCATCAATGTAGACACAGAACAACGAGGCTTGACATGAAGGTCAGTGCTCTTGTCATCAACGACAACGAGGCTTGACAAATCTTGACAGAAACAACGAAGCTTGGGAATCAGTGCTCTTGACAATGTGGACAGACAAAGGCTTGACATGAAGTCAGTGCTACTTGGCACAAATTTGTAGAAGTAGCATGTACTTGGGGAGCAGATTGTTACTGATGACGATCAGGTAAGTTGTTACATTATTTACACAGATTTGACGTCTACTACTGATTATAGATGTTTGACCCATCACATGAAGGTATATATTGTCATATATATATATATAATATATATATATTTAATATATATAGATATATATAATATATAATATATAATATAAATATATATATAATATATATATATATATATATATATATATACATATATATAAAATATACCTGGCACATAATATATGTAGAATATATGTATATGGGGAATATTGTTACTATACGATCAGGTAAGTTATATTATATATATATTATATAGATTATATATACTACTGATTATAGATGTTGAGCCCATCATATATATATATATATATACGTTCTGTAAAATAGGACGTTATGCGATTTGGACGGTTGTGCGAACACCATTCTTTATACTTAGCAAAGTTATATGGGATACTGTAGTGTATCTGTATTGACAAAATAGCCAAGATACTGTACACATACAGTACTGTATTTCAGCTAATGTACTGTCTTTAAATCCTTAAAGCCTAGCATTGACTTGGCCTCCTTATGGATGAAGGTTCTTTCAGGAATTCGTTTCCTGAATAAGGAGGTTTCGTCCATATTAAAAATTTGCTGGGGCAAATAACCTCCCTCTACAATTAGTTTATCTAGGGTTGCGACAAAATCTTCTGCTGCCTTAGCATCAGCACTCGCAGGCTCACCACTCACTTTCACATTATGCAGCGAAAAACGTTGTTTGAAGCGCTTGAACCACCCAGAACTAGGAACTAAACTCGATATTGTAGTCTGGTCCTGCTTTTTCTTTAAGCATTTCGAACAAGCTTCGTGCCTTAGCAGTGATCGTCAACGTGCTGAGAGGGGTCGCTTCTGGGTTTGGTCCTCAATCCAGGTCATTAGCGATTTTTCCATATCTGATATAGGTCCCTCTCGTATTTTCATAAGCTTTGTAGCTTTCAGTGGAGCCGATCCTTTAACAGCTTGGAGAATTTTTTCTTTGTTCTTAAGGATCGTCGTGACTGTCGAGTGCGACATGCCCAAATCATGAGCTAGCATTCACTGGTTTTCTACCTTCGTGATGTTTAATTACCTTTTGTTTCACTTTCAAATCGATACTTTTCCTTTGTCTCTTGTTGCTGCTATTACTAGAACTAGTTTTGCTGCGTTTGGGAGTGTAGCGAGATTTGATAACACTTGCTTGGTTGTAGCGTGACACACGCCCACAGCGCACACACACACACACACACACACACTAGCGCAAGGTCAGCGCGGCGGTCTTTCTTTGAAGTTTGAGGACGGGAAATGTGAATTACGGTTAAAGCCAGACAATATTACTGAAGAATGAGGAAATAGCTATATAGGAATGTATGGCGGACTTTAAAAGTTTGCATTTACTGGAAATTAAATTTTAAACTACAGGAGAACGCCTGGTTGGAATAATATTAAATAAAAATAACTCAACAAAGGAGATAGACTAGGAATTATATCCAAAAGGATATTATTCAAATATAAATAGTTTTAAAGATAATTAATATTTTTCACCTTCCTCACATCGGCTAAAAGTTAGCTAATAATCTTTAAAAATTTATTACACTAACAAGCCTCAACGGATTTAGATAAAACTTATATGTAGTGAAAGCCTCATATGGGGAAAAGGGAATGATACATAGGAAGGAAGGAAGAATATAAGTGTGTAGTGAACAGAAGAAAAAAACAAGTACAGGAAAAGCACAGATCGCCTCAAATCGCCTGAAACCAGGAGATGAAACAAAAATCTTTTGGGACTTTTAGAGGTGCTTTCTCGTACGGGCGAGAGACTGAAATATAAGGACAGAGCGGCGCGTTGAAATCACACACACCAAATCCAGATGCCAGAGTGAGAAACTTGAAGACAGCATCTGCAAGAAAAGTTCTATTTTCACGCTGCATGCAGAGCAGATTAAATTCAGCCAATATAGTCTCACCGTGAGCTTATTAATCCTAAGAGGGTATGTAAGTTTATTAAAGATATATGTATTACTAATATCATTTTATTTCAGATTTTATTTCTGATTGATTGTATCAGATATAATAAAAAAGGGAATGACGCTAACCAGAGATAACCTTCACCGGCATTGTCAGGAAGCATAACCATTAATTGGTTAGCCAAATATATCATGGCTAATTCTTGCCTGGAAGCTTACGACATACCAGCAAGTACATAAGTGACTTGGCATCCATGAGTGGAAGGCAAAGGTTATATCATACCCATGTATCATAACATATGATTTATTCATGTATTTTGTATTCTGCACAGTATACATTATCTTATCATGCTATCTCTGTAACATACTACCATGATTCATTCATTTATATACAAACACTAAAGACATGGTCGCCTCATGAACAGCAGTGGGTGGTGAGATTGTTGGAACACCATGGCCACCTATTACTTCTTGTTCCAGGTTTTATGATCAAGTTTTATGATCATTGCTGATCAAGATTATGATCATTCCTGACTGAATTTACACAAAAGACTTGAAGACCGTTGATCCAGCTCACTGAAGCCTAGAGGTCAACCAATCTTCAACACCTTAGTCCCCCGTAGTTATAGGGTCGGGCTGAAGGAAAGTCTTCCGGATTCAAGTGTGTCTCAGGAACCTCGAACTAACATAAGATGAGTTTTACGTGTATCCATCCAACAAATCCTGTGAGCAGTTTCTAAAACGACTGTTTAATGATGACAACTAGATGGCAATAGATAATGTGACAAACTTGTGTTATAAGTTCAGTGGAAGATAAATCCAAGACTTTTTAGCTTGTTTATTTGATTTGTAACTGTAAATTATCATACATTTTACCATCTTACAACAACCATTTCTCATTACAAGAATATATAGATGTACATAATAAATTGGATAATTGTACTCATTTGACTTGTTAAATTTTTAACTGTTAAATTTTGAGTTACCTTTTCAAATTTAATTATATTATCACATAGGGTTACGATAGCGAAAGTAGCAACTTATACTTCTAAAGCCTAAATCTATTGTCCAGCTCAGAGTATTCGCAGCTGTAACTCACTTGTGATACCAGTGTACTTCTCGGGCACTGGAACTTCATACTTTCTGGAGAGAGATTCTACTTGTGCTCTACCACTATTATCATAATAGGAAAACCTTTCGCTACATTGGGGGCTCGTCCGGGATATTATTTTGTATCCTGAGCCACTATCTATGTATTCTTCTATCTTTAGCCACAAATAGTTGGTAAAAATAATTTTTTTTGAAAAAATTCTAAAACTTAGAAATTTTTTCGTAATAGTAGTACCATTGAGTACGAAGTAAATAGGAAACGCTCACAAGGTTTTAAGGATTTGTCTTGTTCAAAGTAATTAATTGATTTTAATTAAGTTAGTTGGTTAGTGAAGATAAAATTATATACCCTCTGGTAAGTAAGCATCATGGCTGAATTGGTGAAGTTTAGGGCTGCGATTATGCAGGAAGGAAAAGACTTGGGTATGACAGGAGATGCTCTAATTCGACATATCACAACTGAAGTGAATAAATATTTAGATAGAGAGACTAAAAGAATGGAAGCTGAAGCTGAAAGAGAGACTAAAAGAATGGAAGTTGAGGCTGAAGCTAAGAAATTAGAGGCAGAAAGAGAAGCCAAAAGAATGGAAGCAGAGAGAGAAGCCAAAAGGTTAGAAGCAGAAAGAGAAGCCAAAAGATTTGAAGTTGAGGCTGAAGCTGAAGAAAGAAGGTTACAAAGAGCTCATGAGTTAAGTTTAAAGGAACTTGAACTCCAGGGAGCAGCTAGCAATCATGGTGCTAGCTCACCTCATTCTGAGAGCTCCAACCACAGCACAGCAAATGGAGCCATGAGTTTCCACCTGGATCCATTTATTGAAAAAGAGGACGCCATTGAGTCGTACCTGGATAGATATGAGAGACTGGCCTCTACCTATGGATTGGAAAAGGAAAAATGGAGCCTTAAGCTATCTCAGGGGTTGAGGAGAGTTTCATACGATGTTTATTTAAAACTCTCAAAAGAAGACCAGGAAGATTATGAAATCTTAAAACAAGCTTTACTGGTCAGGTACGAAAAGAATTCTGAATCTTATAGAAAGAGATTCCGAACTGCTAAGCTACTTCCAGGAGAAACTATCACCAGTTTTCTGCCAGATTGGAAACTTATCTGACAAAATGGATTAGCTTAGGAAAATGTCAAGATATAAAAGAAATGGTCATGATGGAACAACTGAGAGAATCCATGCCTCAAGAAATGAGACAATTTCTTATGGAGCAAGGAGCAGAGAGATTGGAAGATATTTTAACCATGGCTGAAAGATATCAAGCAGCTCAGTCAGAAGTATCAGGACATAAGAAGAAGCAGGGGGAGAACTTCAAACCTTCACAAAACTTTACCAACTATGAACACAGGGACAATTCCAACAAGAACAAACACAGAACTGATAATAAAGACAAAAACCCTCTAGGATCAGAAAAGAAACCTCCAAGAAAGGAAGGAAAGTGGTGTAAATCGTGCCAAATGAGTAACCACAATACTGCGGAATGCAGACGGAAAAACCCTCCTCATCACGCTGCATGCCTTACAACAGAGAACAAGGGAAGGAAGGACCTGGCAGATAGTCAGAAGGACCTCCATCATCCCCCTGTCTGTGAGGAAGTGACCTTGAATGGCACCCAAATACTGTGCTTATATGATACAGGCTTGGACTTTGACTCAGTAGTGTGCTCTTCTCTTGTGAGTCCGGAACAGATAACCACAGAAACCGTGGAAATCAGAGGACCAGTCAAGGCAGCAGGAACCATGACACTGCCCATAGCCCGTATCAACATAAGACCTCGCTATGTGGAAGGAGAGATCAACGCAGCAGTGATGGACAACCCTATCTACCCATTAATACTGGGATGTAGATATGTCTTTCTAGGAGAACCTATAAGACCCATAGTGATGGCCACAGTCCAGACCAGGGCAAGCTCTAAGAAAGAGGAGGACACTATCATCAATACTCATCCATAAGAGATAAGAAAGGCTCAAACTGCTGACAGTACATTGAAGCCTTGCTTTGGCAAATTACCTAAAAGCCATAACCCTCCAGAGAAAGGAGACTTATATATGAAAAATGGCCTACTATATAGAAAATCTGGAACAGGACCAAAAGGACATGAACAGCTTGTAGTGCCAAAATCATACAGGGAGCAGGTTATGAAGCTAGGACATGCTATACCTTTCAGTGGACATATGAGAATAGTGGCCACTGGACAACGGATAGCCTGTCACTACTTTTGGCCAGGGATCACAGAGGACATAAAGAGGTATGTGAGATCCTGTCCAGAATGCCAAAGAGTAGCTCCTAAACATAGGACTGCACCAGCAACACTGGGAGAAATGCCCATCATGGGAACGCTTTTCGAACGTATTGCCGTGGATATTGTTGGACCCCTCCGTAGGACCAAGAAGAGAAATGCATATATCTTAACCTTGGACGATACTTGCTCTATGTGGGGAGAGGCAGTAGCAATGTCATCGATAGATTCGAAACATGTGGCAGAGGCACTGTTAACAATATTCACCCGATTATGTTTCCCACATCAAATACTGACTGACAATGGTTCTCAGTTTAGGGGAAAGCTAACACAAGAAGTATTCAGGTTATTTCAAGCTAGACATTATCACTGTATCCCGTACCATGCCCAAGGGAATGGTCAAGTAGAGCGGTTCAATGGCACGCTCATTTCAATCCTTAGAAAGTTGGCTAGAGAGAAACCTGAAACTTGGGACACATACTTACCCTCAGCACTATTTGCCTACAGGGAAGTCCCACATAACTCCACATGATTGGCTCCAGCTACATTGTTGTTTGGACGACCAATCAAAGGTCCACTGGAAGCATTGTTGCGGACATGGACTGATGAAAAAGCAGAAGAAACCGTGACTTCTTCCTACCAATACGTCAACGAGTTGACAGCTCGATTGAAAACAAGTTGGAAACTGGCCAATGATAACTTGAGACAGGCCAGGAGGAAGCAGGCTGCTTACTACAATAAAACAGCAAAAGATAGGGAACTTGAGGTGGGAGAAAAGGTTCTGTTACTGTTGCCCAGCAGCAATAATAAATTGCAAATTGGATGGCAGGGTCCCTACGTCATATTGGAAAAACTTTCTCGGACCAACTATAAGATTGACAAGAAAGGAAAGGAGAAGGTGTATCATGTCAACCTTCTTAAAAAGTATTATGACAGGGAAGCATCAGAAGTTGCACATATCATGACCCTGGCCATTGCAACAGAAATGCAGGATGAACCAATTTCCTCCATGGAATACCCCCTAACAACTACGGAAAGCTATGCTCAGGTTAATGTGAGTGAACATTTACCTCTTGAGCAGAGGAAAAAGGTTCAGGAGGTGTTAGAAATCCATGCTGATGTACTCACAGATAAGCCGGGGTGTACTAATCTGTTAGAGTATGACATGACGATTACTGACCCTACACCAGTGTGTATGCGGACATACCCTATACCTTATGCTAAAGGACAAGCACTCAAGGATGAGATTGACTATCTCTTAAAAGAGAAAATTATTTCAAAGTCTGAATCTCCCTACAGCTCAAGTGTGGTGCTATTAAGGAAGCCTAGTGGTGAACACAGATTATGCATTGATTATAGGAAACTAAATGCTATCACTGAATCTCAGGTAGACCCATTACCTGACACCAATCAGTTGTTTGCTACCTTGAGTAAGGCTCGGTATTTTTCAAAAGTAGATCTAAGCAAGGGATACTACCAAATACCAGTGAAACCAGAAGTTAGGAAACTGTTGGCCTTTAGTACACCGGATGGACATTACGAGTTCAATGTACTCCCATTTGGGTTAAAGAATGCTCCAAGTATCTTCTCCAGAATGATGAGAAAATTGTTGGAACCATTACAAAATCCTCATATCACCAACTTCATGGATGATATTCTGATTGCTACCACTACATTCGAGGAACACATAGTAGCACTTTCCATGTTGTTAGGTAGATTGAGAGAAACGGGATTGACAGCACGCCCAACTAAGTGTCATATTGGATGTGAGACATTGGAATTTTTATGTCACACTATCTCTACAGGGCAAATGTCTCCTGACCCAAAGAATGTGGAGAAAATGAGAAAAGCACCAAGACCACAAACTAAGAAGGATGTAAGATCCTTTGTGTCATTGTGCGGGTTTTATCAGAAATATATACCCCATTTCAACTCATTATGCGCGCCATTAACCGACTTAACCAAAAAAAGCCAGTCAGATAAAATACAATGGACTGCGGAGTTCGAACAGGCTTATACAGAGATGAAAAATAAGCTGACAAATAAACCTATCCTTGCCCTTCCCGATCTCACACAAGAATTCGTACTAAGAACGGATGCTAGCAATGTAGGCATCGGAGCAACATTACTACAGCGGGCAGACACACCGTCACATATGCTTCTACCAGTAGCTTTTGCCAGTAGAAAGTTAAATGCAGCTGAAAGAAATTATTCTACCGTTGAACGTGAACACCTCGCTTTGGTCTGGTCGATGAATAAATTCGCCCCTTTTCTTTACGGGAAACACTTCATTGTGGAAAGTGATCACCAGCCTTTGATGTTTTTAGCAGTGTCTAAAAAATTTAATTCACGACTTTTAAGGTGGAGTTTACTGTTATCTCCATATTCGTTCAATGTGAGATATATTCCAGGACGGGACAATCTTGGACCCGATTTTTTTAAGTCGTCATTCTATCAACGCAGATATAGAGGAACAGAAAAGTAAGGAGGAACTGCAGCATGTGTTACCAAAAAGTTAACCGTGCAGGCACTGTTTTAAAGAAGAGGGCTATGTAGCGAGATTTGATAACACTTGCTTGGTTGTAGCGCGACACACGCCCACAGCGCACACACACACACACACACCAGCGCAAGGTCAGCGCGGCGGTCTTTCTTTGAAGTTTGAGGACGGGAAATGTGAATTACGGTTAAAGCCAGACAATATTACTGAAGAATGAGGAAATAGCTATATAGGAATGTATGGCGGACTTTAAAAGTTTGCATTTACTGGAAATTAAATTTTAAACTACAGGAGAACGCCTGGTTGGAATAATACTAAATAAAAATAACTCAACAAAGGAGATAGACTAGGAATTATATCCAAAAGGATATTATTCAAATATAAATAGTTTTAAAGATAATTAATATTTTTCACCTTCCTCACATCGGCTAAAAGTTAGCTAATAATCTTTAAAAATTTATTACACTAACAAGCCTCAACGGATTTGGATAAAACGTATATGTAGTGAAAGCCTCATATGGGGAAAAGGGAATGATACATAGGAAGGAAGGAAGAATATAAGTGTGTAGTGAACAGAAGAAAAAAACAAGTACAGGAAAAGCACAGATCGCCTCAAATCGCCTGAAACCAGGAGATGAAACAAAAATCTTTTGGGACTTTTAGAGGTGCTTTCTCGTACGGGCGAGAGACTGAAATATAAGGACAGAGCGGCGCGTTGAAATCACACACACCAAATCCAGATGCCAGAGTGAGAAACTGGAAGACAGCATCTGCAAGAAAAGTTCTATTTTCACGCTGCATGCAGAGCAGATTAAATTCAGCCAATATAGTCTCACCGTGAGCTTATTAATCCTAAGAGGGTATGTAAGTTTATTAAAGATATATGTATTACTAATATCATTTTATTTCAGATTTTATTTCTGATTGATTGTATCAGATATAATAAAAAAGGGAATGACGCTAACCAGAGATAACCTTCACCGGCATTGTCAGTAAGCATAACCATTAATTAGTTAGCCAAATATATCATGGCTAATTCTTGCCTGGAAGCTTACGACATACCAGCAAGTATATAAGTGACTTGGCATCCATGAGTGGAAGGCAAAGGTTATATCATACCCATGTATCATAACATATGATTTATTCATGTATTTTGTATTCTGCACAGTATACATTATCTTATCATGCTATCTCTGTAACATACTACCATGATTCATTCATTTATATACAAACACTGAAGACATGGTCGCCTCATGAACAGCAGTGGGTGGTGAGATTGTTGGAACACCATGGCCACCTATTACTTCTTGTTCCAGGTTTTATGATCAAGTTTTATGATCATTGCTGATCAAGATTATGATCATTCCTGACTGAATTTACCCAAAAGATTTGAAGACCGTTGATCCAGCTCACTGAAGCCTAGAGGTCAACCAATCTTCAACACCTTAGTCCCCCGTAGTTATAGGGCGGGTTGAAGGAAAGTCTTCCGGATTCAAGTGTGTCTCAGGAACCTCGAACTAACATAAGATGAGTTTTACGTGTATCCATCCAACAAATCCTGTGAGCAGTTTCTAAAACGACTGTTTAATGATGACAACTAGATGGCAATAGATAATGTGACAAACTTGTGTTATAAGTTCAGTGGAAGATAAATCCAAGACTTTTTAGCTTGTTTATTTGATTTGTAACTGTAAATTATCATACATTTTACCATCTTACAACAACCATTTCTCATTACAAGAATATATAGATGTACATAATAAATTGGATAATTGTACTCATTTGACTTGTTAAATTTTTAACTGTTAAATTTTGAGTTACCTTTTCAAATTTAATTATATTATCACATAGGGTTACGATAGCGAAAGTAGCAACTTATACTTCTAAAGCCTAAATCTATTGTCCAGCTCAGAGTATTCACAGCTGTAACTCACTTGTGATACCAGTGTACTTCTCGGGCACTGGAACTTCATACTTTCTGGAGAGAGATTCTACTTCTGCTCTACCACTATTATCATAATAGGAAAACCTTTCGCTACAGGGAGCCATGATGCGCTTCATGGTAATGTATTTTCGAAAGTTCCTATTAAAATAACGATAGTAAGTACAGTACAGTACAAACATAGGCCAGTAACAGACGCGTTTATTATGACTATCAAGACATATGTACTGTATTATAGGTTATATATGTACTGTACCATTATACGCCTGGCATCGCAATCGCTTTGTACTGTATACAAGAGACATGAGATACACGTGTTGCGTGCGGGAAGCTGTTGCTTTCGCTACGTCCGGTTGCTTTCGCAACGTCCGGTTACGTCCGCTTCGTCCTGTTCTCCGATTGGGATTTCTGAACTCTATTATAACCTTATGGGACCACGCACGTATATGCGGTCGGACGTTGTCCGAACGGAAGTTATGCGGCGCATGACTGTATACATACATATATATATATATATATATATATATATATATATATATATATATATGTATATATATATATATATATATATATATATATATATATATATATATATATATATATATACACACACACACATATATTTAAAGTAATTTTCTTTGTTCGTGTGTTAAACACAATATCATATCCCATTTTCTGGAGACAGAAATGAAAATCTTGAAAGGATGGCACAGAACAGAAAAACCTGGCACAAATTTGTAGAAGTAGCATGTAATTGGGGAGCAGATTGTTACTGATGACAATCAGGTAAGTTGTTACATTATTTACACAGATTTGACGTCTACTACTGATTATAGATGTTGAGCCCATCAATTAAGGAGGGTCTTACTTAAGTTCTGCTCGGGGTCCCCTTACATTACGCCACTGCTTATGATTCTGTATATCTATCCCATCTAGTGCCATGTTTCTCGATGAGGAAGAGTTAAGATTGGAGTTCCGTTTAGGACAGAGCAGTTCTTGGTCCAACAGTATGACAGTGCAGCCGATGTGTTGTACGGATACAATAATGAGAATCATTGTTTAACTCGCGGTCAAAAATCTTTTGTTTACGTAGGGCGCGACATTTTAACGGCTTCATCTGATAAGTACGGCTTAACGAAGTCTGCACAGAAAAGTCAGATGATATAACTATAACTTTGAAAGCTTCATTTCTCAGAATGGCACGAACTGTCTAATACACCACACACATACACATACAAACATACACAACGCGCGCACACACACACCATATGTATGAGTAATTTTACAACTATATCGCCGGAAACTGAAGAAGGTGATATAAATGCTCTATAGTTTATCTTCAAAAGCATGAACCAAGATGGACGTAAAAACAAAGCAATGCAGCCAGGGCATTAAGACTTCAAAGGCATTCAAATTTTCACAGCTCCGTAGGTAGCATGGACACCCACAACAACAAATCTGCAGGAAGCCTGTACCAAAATATCGATGTACTCTTGCAGCTGTCGTTTCTGCAGTAATTTGTTTTACATGATGAGGTTGCCAGCCTCATTACTAGTCGCCTCTTACGACATGCCAGAGGGAGCAACAGATCTATTATTTCTTGTCTCGTCAGATACCGATGGGAACCACACTGGATATGCCTAGCATTAGTGTTATTTTGACAATGAAAGGTGCAAAGCGCGTATAGAAATCAAGTATTTGAGGTTCACCAGAATGAAATGATCAAATATACGTCCCAGCATACAGCACATGCTTGAACCACTAAGACAAGAACTTTCATTGCTTAGTATAACTAGTGTTATTTTGACAATGAACGATGCAAAGCGCGTATAGAAATCAAGTATTTGAGGTTCACCAGAATGAAATGATCAAATCTACGTCCCAGCATACAGGACATGTTAGAGCCACTAAGACAAGAACTTTCATTGCTTAGTATAACTAGTGTTATTGTTGAATATACGTCATTGGTCCGTTTAGTGTATTTGATTGACTTCACGTAAATTAAGGGATATCGACACATTAAAACTTTTCTTATGAACTACGTGAGATATAACGAACATTCCCACCAGCTTTTCGGGGGAGGAGGGGGGAGGGGGGGAAGGAGAGGAGGGGAAGCGAGCATTGCACTGTGAAAGCTAAATTGAACTCCCCATTGAACGAATTCGCAGGCCTTACGATTTTTTTCGTGTTGCAATCTTCATCAGCTGCCATCTCTACAGCGAAGGTTGGCTGTAATGGATCTGTAACGTCTTTTGTCTCTTGTCTTGGTGGTGCACTCTGATATACTCTTTCATGTCCATCTCTTGAAGATATCTTTCCGCGCTGGTGCAGTGGTTACCAAACTGCGCTGGCGACCGCGTGACCCAGGATCAAACGCGGGCGAGGACATTTGAAGAATTTTCGTCGACCGGGATTTGGACTGGATTAACTCGAGCCCTGGCGAGTACATTTGAAGGTATGTCGTCGACCAGGGACTGGCGGCTCTTGAGCCAACCCAGCTCTAATGAGTACCTCAGAAATCGGCGAGTATCTGCCTGAATGGCGAGGGACACCTGTCTCTGTACTAGAAAAAAATGGATACTCACGTAAAAATCAGTCTGAGGTTAGACATACTAATCTGATATTTCGCCTCGAGTAGTATGTTAAAAAAAAAAAAAAAATCTTCCCACTTATAGCGCTGTCTTCCCCTTGCAAATTTCACATTACAGAGATTTAATCGGAAAAAGTATAGTCGGTACGTATAAATATGCATTTCTATGTCAGATTTATACATAACAGTGGAGAGCGCATAGATTTCATTAATATTTATAGTCAATCGGATCTATATAATGCAATATACATTGTTGTTGATAGGAATCATCAGAATTAATAGTTCTAAAGGTTTAATTAGATTTTTTCTTTTGGGGGGGAAGAGAGAAGAGATGTTGCATATGTCCCATTTCGTTCAAATAAATATTGGTACGTCGGCCGAAACAGTCCAGTTTCGGAGACGGAGTAATGAAAGATTTATTTGGAATTTTAGTTATGTATTATTTTATACCTCGTAATGCAAGATTTTAAAAGATATCCGTACATTTACGAAAAAATTTTGTGATAAATGAACTGTTATTTAACTCTTTCAGACCCAAGCAAAAACATGGGTTTGGCCCAAATAAAAATGGCCACCCCTGTGTGTTTTTATTGTTGTTGTTTGGAAATAATTTTTTAAAATGTTCATATGTATAAATAACTTTGTTGTTGTATATGAAACTGAAGGTAAATGGATGTACTTTACTCTAATAGTCAAATTTCATTCCATTGGCTTTTCTTATGGCTCCCGGCGTCATTTTTGACGGGTCGCGCCGCAGTTTCGTAGCCAATGCACGCAGATAAGTTTGACTACAAAGATTCAATGAAGGTGAAATGGAACTGAAAACAGTGGAATGATCACAGGAGAAATAGTACCACCATCAGGACATGCAGCACAAAGACAACATCACAACTAATTCCCGTCATTTTTTTTTCGGAATACTTGCTCGTTAGTTCTCAATTTTAAGTAAATTCATTATTTCACTCTTTTCCCTTTTCCTTTGTTATGGAGTATAGAGCTCATGCTTCAGTTAGCCCCATGTGGCATATGCTTCCTTTTAAGGAGGCCAATTGTATTTAGTGACTGCCAGATGCTCTAAGGACATAGAAGGAGAAATTAAAAGAAGTATTATCTACTCCAATATCATCAACAGCTTCCTACCGACAAACTATCACTACCACCTACATCAACGCATTATAAAACAACAACAACAACAACACAGAAGACAAAATGATACCGCAGGATATCTCACCACGTTTATCTCGGCGTTCCAGCTCATCAAAGGAAGTCACTGTATCCTCAACGTCGGACAGATAATCTTTCGGTGTTACGTCCCCTGGCGTGGACAGACCTCCAGAAGCAGGGATAACAACACCCATACTGATCACATCTTCATCTGTTTCGCCTATGTACGAAGAATTCTTGTCCTCAATACCGTTCTGGACCTTCCCTTTAAGGCCCTTGAGTGCTTTAACAATGAGCTTCCCTCCTAACTCTCGATGCCCAGATGCTTTCACTGGAGTAGAATATCCACTGCTGGCCCGGCTTGAGCATCCGTCTTTGTCTTTACCCTTGTCAGCCTCGTCTACTTTAGTGGTGTCTCTTCTGGCTGCTTTGCTATCTTTTCTCTCTTGAGTTTCCATGGCAGGGTTTTCTGAGTTATTTTTGTCCATCGTGCTTGCATTAGACCCAGCGCTGACCTTTCTGGAGGAATCACGGTTCAGGAGAGCCTCTTTCGAGATCGGTTGATTCTGAGATTTGGAAGATTCTTGAGGCGCGGACGAATGAAGTTCATTGGATGCCTGTGAACAAAATATAACAAAATCATCAAACAACGGTCTACTGATTTTTAAACAAATGTGTGCGGTAGGTGATAGCGGAATAGCATCAGGTGTGCTTTACTTATTCTACTAATCCCCTTCTCGGCAATGAGTGTACCGTGTTCAGCCTAAATGATTATTTTAATTTGGGTACTTAATGTATCTTTATTATTAGCTTTGAACACTCTGTACAACTGGAGGTAATCTGCTCATTAGAAATCCTCCCCGCCTCACACAAACGTTAGGCCCTTCAATCTTCGTGATACTCTAGAGGGCTAGCCTACTTGTTTCATGACTCCCATGTGTCATCCTCCTGGTGTTTTTGTCTGCACTGGTTTATGAATTGTCTTAATTGTTATTTATTAAATATTTTAATTATCATTGGTATATAATAATGCAAGTAATGTACTGATTTCTTTTTGCGTTTGTATTCATATTTATTACTAGCGGAATACCCGGCTTTGCCCGGTTCCATCTTGCAATGAGTGCAAGTCCGGTGTGGTGCGAATCATTTTAGGAAGGTTCAAGTTTTTTTTTTCTTTAACTGTATTATTGCATTGATGTGTGCTTGTAACACAAATAATTTAAGTGAGGGCTTGGTGACAACACGTATAGGTGTTCCGGTGTGCTAACTCGGGAAAATGCCACATACAGTTGCCCATGTGAGAAGCACTCATCGCTCAAGTCCACGCCGGCCACGTGAAGCGTTTGCCGTTGTGCTTTAATAATCATCTATACAGCTTTATTAATGGTCATTGAAAAACAGACTCTTATATGGAATTTGAAGTCACTTAAAATAGAACGGCAGATCGGAGGGACTCATCGGGATTCCTGGTATGCAGACTTTCTCCCAGGTACCACAACCTGTCAGGATGGTGGTCTCCACTATGAAGTTCGTCAAAGATGCAATTTGGAGTCCAGTGCCATTACACGGTTTGGGCGGGCTAAGACTGCGGAGTAAAATGATTGGTACACCAACTTTTAAACGTAGTTCGTGAGACTGTAACCCCGAAGGATTTAAAGAATAAAATCTCGACTGGGTAATGTACAGAGCCTTGTTCCCACAATGTGGAATCAACGGGTTTGTATGTACGGGAAGGAGACCAAACTGATCTAATATAAGATTATTTATTTTAGTTGCAGTATCATTTTTAGGTACCAAAAAAAAAGCGCGTTCCTTAAATCATGATGGAGATTTACTTCGTAAATTCCGGATAAAAAGAATTGATCAACGCATGGATATCGTGAACAACTCTACATAGCTCAGTATTATTCAAACTGATTTAGCCTCCATGTACAGACAAGTCTCCGTTTCCAACATTCAACAACAAATCTTTAGAGACATATCGACGTTCCCGAAAATTTGAGCGCGCATATTCTTAGAGAAGGATAGTTTTTCAACGTCAGACCAAATGAAACATCTTTTTAAACACACATTCACTTCGTCTGCCCATGTACCTTTGGGATAACGGGTAAAGTTTGCGTAAAATAAAATCGCCTGCGAATAATACGGCCTATATTATTACAGATAATAATAATGCACCCATTCCGACATGGACCCGGGCTAAGCCGGGTATGACCTCTAGTGTCAAATAAATGACGTACAATATCCACCACTCATGTTTATTGCTTTAATCATGGATAGCGCGAACGCAGTCCCTCCTACGAAAAAATTACGCACCCGAGTCACCCGCATTTGGGGTGATCGCAGAGGTGAACCCAACCGGAGTGCAATGGAAGGGCCTCAACCTGGAAGCAGCTTTTTTTTTTTTTTTGTCTCCGTTGTCTCATTTTTAAAACACTTTATTCACATAATTTACAAAGACATGTGCATCGAAACATTGGCAATAATAGGTAACAAATACACGTATAAAACCACTCCTTCACAAACACATTTGTACTTGCACCCATAAGTTATACATTTTCAATTTCTCTTGATGAAAGGGCACAATTAAATTGCTATCGAATAATGTTAAAGACATTAGGATTATCTCCAGTTTGTAAAAAAAAAAATTTCTTTAAATAATGTACCCATAACACGCCCACAAAACGTTTTTCTACTGCTACTATTTACGACTTTCAGCGTTGGCGTTAGTGTAAAGGGCGTTAGCCCATAATAATGGTCAACGGCAGTTTTTACGTCCCTTGAGATACAAATGAAATAAGAATGTTTGGAGTTTTGCTTCACTTCTCAGCCTCCTGATGTTTTACTATGATGATATATAGCTTAAAACCTTCCCAGAGAAATGTCCAATACGCTGGAGAAAAAACGCATCAAAATAGGTTAATCCGTTCTCGAGTTTTGAGGTAACAGACAGACAGACGTTGCTTTTTTTATATGTGTATATATATTTGTGTCACTGCGATTCTATCATCACTCGTATTTTTTCACTATTATTACTTACTTCATGGAAACAGGATCTTTTGGTATCTCGCAAATGAGTGTACATGGGGTTGGGTGCCATCCGGAAGGGAATCTAGACGCTGAGATGTAGCACCACCTGCATCTATTGTATGAAAGGGGTTACAGCTAATGGTATACTGTTTCCTCTAAATAATTTGTTTTATGCTTTATGAGTCATAATTGAACGGAAAGTCAAGAAAATCCCTACATTGACAGCTTGCTAGACAAATTAGTATACGTTAGCCAAATGTTCAAAAAAGTGAAAGTATAATGGATACACACAGTGCCAGATATATGGCAACGATATAGAGCTGCTCGACTTGCTGAGAATGAAGCACACAAACAGCCAATCGATGAAAACAATCCAATGAATTAAAACAGAAACAGTTGTATTATGAAGTTATGTTTGGGCGCTGGTAACGTCACCAGGTAGAGTAATTACTACAGAAACCATACTACAAGAGTATCTATATGCACAAGAGTGGAACTGATGGGAAAAATCAGACTAATTCCAGCAGAACTAGTGATGAAGAAAAGACGTTGGTGTAGATTAGGTGGAAAATTAAGGAAACCAAGTGAAAGCCTTACAAGGCAGCCCATATTCTGGAATCCCAGTGTCACAGAAATAGGAGGAGACCTACAACACATGGAGAAGAAAATTGAAGGCATGATTAAAAAGGTTAAAGAAGACATGGAAATAACTAACGGATGACTCAAGAGAAGAGAACTTGACATCAACTAATTGAAGACCTATGTTCCACACGGAGTTGGTTTGGTTTGGTTTCAAGGGCCATCTTATTTGCATACGGACAACTCCATCAGTGCAGCTCCCATAGATCACACAAAGAAGTTCTCAGCATCGAAATGACTTACAATTAGTATTTATGCTCTATCTGTGTCTAAAGCTAAATTAACACATGACAAGTTATTAAGTTAGCTTTCTTGGTTTGATAGACTCGTTCACTATTTATTATCTGTAATGTTTTAAATAGTCTTGTTAAGGTATTATTTCTATAATATTGCGTATTCGTAAGCAATAACACGGGCTTTTTGTGTGTTTCATGAAAGTGTAGATACACTACGTAAAAGTGGTCTCAGCAGAACATTGTACTCTTGTTACAAACACCAAGCTGATTTAGAAGTAACTTTATCATTTTTATTGGAAGGAATTGTGATTTTTTTTGTATCGTTTACATGAATATAACAATTGATTGTCCCAAACCATTCAGACAACTATGTTACTACTTGATTTGAGAAGAAGGACTTTTTTATAAACACTCTTTAGTGAATCCTCCTTTTGCCTAAGCGCTATAGAATAAAGAGGAAAATATAAAATAAAAAAACTAATTTGGTTTTGTGTTGTGTTGTGTGTGTGTGTGTGTGTGTGTGTGTGTGTGTGTGTGTGTGTGTGTGTGTGTGTGTGTGTGTGTGTGTGTGTGTGTGATGAGAATATAAGACGCTGAGAGGTGCAGTGGGATCGTAGGCAACTAATCCCTAGAAAGAAACCAGATCGATGGCCCCACAAAACAGCGCGTGTAAATTTCTGTTCACGTCACTAGGGCAAAACACAATCGAACAATAGTAGAAAATTTAAAAAAAAATTGAAAACCTTAAGTAGCGGATTCGAACACATGAAATATGTCCTGCTTATCTATAGTTATATAGTAACTTTTTTATTTTTCATTTTTACAGATGCCTTCACGTCGTCGGAACATCCTTACCTCCATATTAAGCTACCTCCAGGCGAACCGGTCTCGGTATTGCGAAGGTTGTCGGGATGAACAACCGAACCAACTAGCCCATTCCTGTCTGACGTCATCGGGTGAGGATCTGGTTAATATGCACCTAGAGGACGTCCTCCTACGGGTGGTCCCACATGACCACCTTGTCAAGATAACAGTAAAGTTCCTACGGCGGGTGTTTATACGCTATATACACCGTCATGCGGCTCGAGAAAACGATCAACAGGAGTAAAAACATCACCAAAAGACAGCGGAACAAGAACCCTAACCCTTTCTCTATCTCATTTTTATAAGGTATTACCCACCATTTTATGAATATTCGTTGTCGTTTTTTCCTCACCCCAATACACCCATGAGTCATTTTTCACATCGACCACGTCAACTATCCTTTTCAACGAATCACGCCCTGGCTAACACCCGAGTTTGGTCACACGATCGATGTTCGACGAATCAAATCTTAGCTAGATCACGCCTCAAAAAACCAGATTGAACTGGTATTCCTGCATATAAACAGACTTTTGGAGACACTCATACTTTATTAACGCAGTCATAACGACAGATACACCTCGTTGAAAATGACTGCTCCCACCAGCTGGGTCTACATCAAGAGCTGTGATGAAGTGCTTAAAGATTTGTTAACTTTACGGAGCGAAATCCTCGCCGAAATTGCCCGACTACAGGCACCACGCACTGACACCCACCTGACCGATGTCCCTAATCTACCACCGAAGAAACCTACCACCTCCACTAACACGTTTGACGAATACACGAACTCTAGGTGTGCAATATCACCAGACCCGAGTGGGTTTCCTACCACAGACATCCACCTGACCGATGTCCCCAATCCACCACCGAAGAAGAAGAAGAAACCTACATTCACCGAGGTCACACCACGCAAGACTCGAGCTTGGAGATCTCGAAATCGCGCCAAGTTTCGACAGACTACACCACGTAGACAATGAATACAGACGAGATACGAACCATCCTCCTGTCATACATATTTGAACCATTACAGGTTCTCGTCTACGCCGAGCAAGACTCGATCTTGGAGATCTCGAAATCGCGCCAAGTTTTGAAGATGACTGCTCCCACCAACTGGGTCTACATCAAAAGAAGTGATGAAATGCTTAAACCTTTGGCTAGTGGTCTGAAGGCTGCGTCTGTAAGTGTTTACCGAGGTCAAGCTTTACTTCACGTGCGAAAATATTTTGGTGAATCCTACCTCAAATTTCCTACCAAACACGGCATTACGTTAACTCGATCTGAGTTTGACCATTTATTGACATTACAGAGCGAAATCCTCGCCGAATTTGACCGATTACAGCCACCAAACACGGATACCTATCCTACTACTGGTACCACGTTTGACCAGTACATCAACTCCAGTTGTTACCAACCAACAGAACCGAGTTTGTTTCCTACCACAGACCTATCCGATGTCACCAATCTACCCCGAAGAAACCTACCACCTTCACTAACCTGTTTGACGAATACATGAACGCAAGTTGTGCAATATCACCAGACCCGAGTTGGTTTCCTACGACCACCACCACAGACCTGGCCGATGTCCCTAATCTACCACAGAAGAAGAAGAAACCTACCAAGCGATTGAGAGTTGTCCTTTAGTATTTGAAAAAAATAAAAAATATATTAACTAAAACGCTTTTTGTTACCTATATCGTCCGTTGTATTTCGTCTAACTGTTCGTATAACTATTCGTATAACTATTCGTATAACTATTCGTATAACTGTTCGTCTAACTGTTCGAATAACTGTTCTATAAATATCGTCTTCTTGTTATGTAAATATATCCTATTGTCTAAATATGTATCTAAAAATACCTCTAAATATATATCTTCCTATTGTCTCAAAGTCTTCTCGTTATCTAAAAATATAACCTCTTCTTGTTGTTTGTCTAAATATATCGTCTTCTTGCTATCTCCCCTCTTTTTGTTATCTCAAGTCCGTCATCTTACTACATTTTCCTTATATAAAAAAATCACCCCACCATCTTGCGCCATATACCCCTCTTCTTGAAATATCCCCCCTAACCTAACCCCACCTGCTACATTACACCCATACCTCGTCACCGACGCCTCTTCACTCCCCCTCTCAATGCTGGTCCACTCGCCTGCTACACTCCAAAAATGTACACAGATGCATCCTGACAACGTCACCACATCTCCCCTCAACATCTAAAATATCTCTCTTCCACCTCCAAAACCATACCACATCACACAAAAATATGACCCATAACCTAACCCCACCTGGTACATTACACCCATGCCTCGTCACCCCCACCACAAAAAACCTCCACTCGACCACAACACACTATTAGCGAACTAATATAGTGCTATATAAAAGTCACGCACCACCACAAAGCGCCACTACATTTCCCTTATATAAAAAGTCATCCCGCCATCTTGCCCCTGCATCACTCC
Organism: Oreohelix idahoensis; assembly: GCA_024509875.1. Taxonomy (NCBI): domain Eukaryota; kingdom Metazoa; phylum Mollusca; class Gastropoda; order Stylommatophora; family Oreohelicidae; genus Oreohelix; species Oreohelix idahoensis. The sequence goes on from JAMPIV010009690.1 coordinate 27,534, forward strand.
TGCAGAATTAATATATGTCTATAAATAACGCCTTCTTGTTATCTAAACATATCTCTATATAAAAGTCATGCTCCTCCTGCACCGCGCCTGCACATTTTCCTTATATAAAAAGTCATCACCCTCCGCCTGATGCTCCACCTGCACAATGAGTATTTCCTTATATAAAAAGTCATCACCCGCCGCCTGATGCTCCACCTGCACATTTTCCTTATATAAAAAGTCATCACCCTCCGCCTGATGCTCCACCTGCACACTGAGTATTTCCTTATATAAAAAGTCATGCAATACAACAACCTACTTATCTCCCCCTTTTTATCTCAAGTCCGCCATCTTGCCACATTTTCCTTATATAAAAAACCTCTAAATATACCCCTCTTCTTGTTAGCTCAAGTCCGCCATCTTGCTCCATTTCCCTTATATAAAAGTCATGCTCCACCTGGCGTTTTTGCTATATAAAAGTCATGCTCCACCTGCCGCTCCACCTGCGCTCCACCTGAAACCGCCTCAAGTCCGCCATTGTATACTACTGTTATCTCTGCTGGTCTTGCGTTTGATGCCAAATTAAAGCAATCTTAGCCTTGATGATTCATAGATTGCAGTGACATTCTCTAATAGGCGATCATTAATTGCCCTCAGTATCTCTCCCTTATCCATATTCAATCCACATTCTATGGGTGATCTTTCATTGCCGAGTGCCCCTGCATGAACAGGAGATGAGATCCACACCAGTTCCTGAAGATTCGAGGCTTCTATGGAGGTTTTCCATTCAGCGACGATTCTGCTCTTTACTCTAGCACAGAATCCCCACCTAGATTTCTCACCATGGATACAGATCCATCAGTGTACACAATGGCATCATCATTCCCAGCACGACCAGTTATCAGCTGATCAATTTCCAGCTCCGCGCTCCCATTGACCGACGTTCTGCATGCGCTGTGTCCATTGTTTTTAGTGCTGCCAGACCTCTCCTGCACTTCTGTATGATGTGATCAACATGGTGCTTATACGATAGCCGGCGATCAAGTGTTACTCAAAAACACTTCAGCATGTCTTGCCTTTCAACTTTCTGCCCATTGAAAGTAGTATCTGGAAGGTCTTCTTTTACTATGGAGTTGCTCAAGGTGCACCACATAACACTGGCCTTGGTGAAATTGACTTTAGAGCCAGTTTCCTCGCACCATTTAAACACCTCGTGTAGTGTCCTGTGAATGCTATTGACCATTTCCTGTCGGTCAGAGCCAGTCGTGTAAACGAGTATGTCATCAGCAAAAGTCAATGTTCGTCCCAGCCCAGTTGGCTGAATGGTGGCTACTTTTACTGTGTAGATGTTAAACAGCACCGGTGATAGTACAGAACCCTGGGGTAGTCCCGGGAAAATGCACGTTAGTTCTGATGTCCATGGTTCCAAACGAATGGCAACTGATCTCTCAGTTAAGGCAGCCGCTATCCATCTTGTTAGCCAAGGGTTAACACCGCAAGTCATTACACAGAATAACAAAAACAAGAGGTAAAGGTAGAGCTATATCAGGTGCTGCCGTAGGGGAGTGAAATGTTAGAGACTTCACTATACTAGGTTTTAGCATCGAGCGGTGGTGGTGAATAACAACAACATGGACATACACACAAATTAAAAAGACATCATAATAATAATCTTTCGAACATAATGATAAATAAATCTTCGTCATGGAATAAAAATAGCTATGGTTAGTCTCATAGCAGGTCCAGCCGTAGGGGTAATAAGTGTTAGAGACTTCATTTACACGAGCAGTAAGCTTTTTGAGGTGTTGAGAACAGTTCCTTTCCTAACTGCAATTGCCTCGCCTGACTCCGAGTAAAGTCAGGTGTCTATTTCTTTACAGCTGGGGAGACTGGATCGTGATGCGACCTGGTTTCGAAACTTAATGGTTTGCATAGTTAACATGAAGATAGCTAACTGGAGAAGCAAATCATGTCTGTAGCTGACGATAAGGGAAAAGTAGTCCTGTCCATTATTATATCATCAGAGACGCATGGGTACTAATACAAGGCAGTACATCAGTATGAATAATGTATTTATGCAGCAACGCCACCTACCGTTTACAAAGATCAAAACAGAGCCGGTCCTATGATTTTTTTCAAGGTGGTACCAGATCTCGTGATGGCGCCCCCTTTCCCCGCGCAGTGCTGTATATACTCTTCGACATTCAATTTCATGCTATTAAGTTGGATCACGTAGTAATTTTCAGAAGTGATGTTCAATGTAGCATTAAAACAGAATTCATTTATGTGACAGGGGCTAACTGTGGTTGAGGTGAACTTATGTCGATGTGGCTACCTCACACCCAAGACCCATGCACTAAGAAAATTTATTTAGGATCGTTTGACAGGGGTTGCAATTATTGGTTGCTTGCAACCCTCTCAGCAGCAGACTTAGTAATTCAAGCAACACAAAGCCTTATACAGATCGACATTTAATACTACCGAACACCCAGGCAGTGTTCATAGACTTTAAGTCCTAGGCATGTTCTTGCATTAAACTAGACTTCAGTATTTCTCAATAGCTTGTCCTCTCTCGGCGACCGGCGATCAGAATGAATAAAGAATTTTCAACTGACGCGCTAGCCTGGATACTTCTCTTCTCTGATTGGCTGCTATACGTAAGCAGCTATACTGATGTAGCTATTTTTAGGTGTAAACAAAGATAGCTGCCACATAACGACAAAATGGCGGTGGAAAAACAGGCGAGATGACTAAAGCACTGCCACATTTATATTTTATAAATTGTATTGTATGTGGGAGACTCGCCAACAGTGAGGAATGCAGTCAGCGACCCATAGCTAGACTGCTTGCGTCAGTGTCAGCGAACCAGAGCTGACCAAGACCCTACTCCACCTCCAAGTGATGGTCTTGGAAACAGGCTGCTTCACTGCAGTCTGGCTGAGAGAGTAGGGATCGAAGTGGGAAGGCAAACCCGATCCCAAAAATGCCGTGCTGAAGTCAGATGTGTCGGCCGGAAGGCGTAAATATCGCAGCTGCGCTGTAAACGGACACAATGCAACCAACGTCCTTTTCAGGACGAACGCAGAAGAAGAAGAAGTAGAAGTATTGTAGGTAGTTTTCTTCTTTCGTGTAGAATTAGAGAAAGGCGCTCGATATGCTGTATTTTTTTTAAAAAGAATATAGACATATTCAGTTTTAAAAACGGTCAGTTTTATGCAAGCAAATAACTTTTTACTTTGAAATTTTATGTTTCATTTTCTTATTCCTTTAACATTTTAATGATTTTTTTCCCCTTTTTTAATAAAAGTCGGCGCATCCGCCAAGCTGATGTCCTGTGCGCCGCCTGCTCGCACCTCCCAAGAGACGATCCTGGATCAAAACTAAATACTGTAATAGAATCCTCAAGGAGGTATAGACTGCCAACTGCTCATATAAAGATGGTTTAAATTAATGCCATTCTAAATTTCACTTAATACCAGAACCATGTACCTATGATAGGAAACTCTTTACAGAGCGATACAACAGGAGGCAATCTGATCATCAGAAGATGTGCCCCGTCGAACAAGTGTTTCGGCCCTGTATACTCCTTTACACTCTAAAGGGGGCGGGCCCACTTGGGTCATGACTCCCAAATGTCTCAGACTCCTGTTGTCTTGTATCGAAAATGAACCCATTTCACTTTGGTAGCAACTTTAAAATCCACAACTCCGCCAGCCGTGGAGGCAATCGTGAAAGTAACAAAGAGAAGACAAATTATTCCGTTCGTTCCGTCGCACACCACGACTAGGGACAGACACTGACACACCTGCGCGAAGCCGACGAGGCTAGCCACTGCGCGCTAGCAACTGAAGTTCTGTGCCCAACACCTCTTATAATATACGCCGCGTGTTGTCCGTCAGTCACAGCCCTTTCACCAGTACACCGAAAAACTCAACGTATTGTAGACTTAGAAAAATTCCTGGTGTTTTCTCTACCGCAGAGTTTACTGTCACGAGTTCCATAACCCATTGCGGTTGTTCCACAGCCAGCATGATGCCTTTTCGGCATTTTCACTAAGCCTCTTCAGCGTCCTTGTTCTCGACTGTCCCCTCAGCCCCAACAGTTTCAATAAATCATACACTGATGCAGCCACGAGCCCTCTTGCGCCCACCTCAACAGCCATGACCCATGCAGTAAACCCATCATGTCTCAGATCCGCGGCCAGATCATTATTCTTGGCCGCTTTGAACGAATGTTGCTCGTCTAATCTGGATTCAAATGGCACGGTCAGTTCAATCAGTATAACCTGAAGCGATGCTGAAGAATGAAGCACTATATCCGGCCGTCTCCGCGATTTTCTCATACTCTCTGGATATGCCCCTCGTCCAGGTAGGTCTACCGCCATCTCCTAGTCGTTTGCACAGTCAAGAAGGGATGGTAAACTGCTACTTGGTTTACTCGGTTTGGGGTGTGCTGACTTTCCAGCCCTCAGAAAGTATGTATTTGCGGTGCTCGGTCTGGCTTTGCTATTCGCCTTCATCCTTGCCAGGTCTATTGTCGCAGCCAGGTCTATTGTCGCAGCCAGCTCATTTAGCACTTTTTTGTGGCGCCAAGTGTATCGCCCTTGCCCTAATGACACCTTACACGCTGAGAGCTCGTGTTCAAGTGTCTGCCTCCCCGTCTATTCGTTTGCGTGTATCCGATTACCTCCGTCAGTTTGAGCGACTCTTGGGCAGCATCAACAGCTTCTTCCACTCTCCACTTCCTTCCCGTTTTCAGTGTGGGCTGAATGGACTTAACCACGTCATCTGCTGACTCGCATAGCATCATTGCAAGCCTTGCCTTTCCAACTTTGTACTCTTCAACAACTTACTTGAAGGGAAGCAGAAGTTTTGACTTTTTGCAGTACAGTGCTACATCTGACAGACCTGGTGGTACCCCTAGCCATTTCCTCATGAACTTGTTGACCTTCTGCTCTATAGCTTCTACTGTACTTGTGCTTATTTCATATATAAGCAGTGGCCACAGCAACTTGGGTATCAACATGAACTGGAGGCACCACAGTTTGAATTTTCCTAGGAGTCTGCTTTGGTCTATGATCTGTAGCCCTCTGCCTGCCATTTCTATTGTCTGTTGCACTGCCTTCGCGTCTTTTAATGAGGCATCGTACACCCTGCCAAGACTTTTAACTTTTAACATATACTGTACACTGTAATTAAGTATTTTCTAAAAGTCTTCTGGCTAGTTTCCAACAGGCACTGCATCGAAATAGCACAAGGGTAAATAGGAACGTTAATGATACTGTTTTTCCCCTCGGATCTATACCACTTAATTTTTATGAACTCGTACAGGTATCTTGACAGCAGTATAGAAAACGTTGAGAGAACAGCCTTATTGAATGCAAAATAAGAATACAAAATGAAAGAAGCGACTTCACTGAATTTGGAAAGATGTGGAAATCAAATGATATCAAGTAAAACATAAAAGTAAGACTCTTCTACTCAAGCCAAGGCAGTCCCATTGCATGGCTTTTTAGCATGGAGAACAACAAAACCGTCAAACAGAAAATTAAAGACATTCATAAATGGGTACTTGCGCAGAGTAAAAGTATTGAAACTGTATAAGTAAACTGTAGGAAGGAACTAGACAAACACAAGTGGAGTGAAAATGAGAAAAATACCCTGGAGTTAGATTTAACATACATTCAGGAAACCAGATGACATAATTACAAGGCAGTCTTTAATCCAAACTCTGGGGTTAGCAAAAGTAGGCAGTGTTTGTCTTAATATCACAAAGGACAAAGAAATGACTTATGTTACTATCACAAGGTCTTTTTCAGGTACTAATGAAAACAGTAGCGAAAACAAAATGAACAAAAAGCTTACCTACCTGCGTGTCCAACTATTTGATTTCAGGAGATGAAGAGGACACGCTGATGTCGTGCCACACACGAAGACAAATTTACGAGAAAACAGCTGAATATAAAGAATATAATTGTGTAGATTATGAGACAGCCTTCGACAGCGGAGGTAGCAGGGCCGGATTAAGCTAGTGCGGGGCCTGTAGCATATGTTAAGAAAGGGGCCCTATATTTAAAAAAAAACAATAAAACAACACAAACATATTTGAACACACATTTTTAATTTGCATAGTAATTATCAATATCAATTAATTCGTGCTTGTAATCCTATAAACTTGCCACTCATGTTGCTGGCGTTGTCATAACTTTGACCACGGCAGTCTTTAATATCAATGTCATTTGCCTTTAAAAAATTAAGTAGACTTTTAGTAAGCTGTTCAGCACTATGACCTTCCATATCCAAAAATGTCACAAATCTTTCAACTGGTCCAGATGGCAAAACATAGCGCAGAGTCAAAGTCAGCTGGTCCATATTAGATATATCTGGAGTAGAATCCAATGAAACGGAATAATACTTGTATTTCTTCATTTCACAGAGAATGTGATCCAGTATGCTGGATCCAATCAGATTGATGAATTCCTCACACGTTGTTTTAGATAGATATGATGTATGTCCAAATCCTTTGTTTGCATGAGTACTTATATGCTCTGCCAGAAAAGGGTCAAACTTGGCCAGTAATTCTAACAACCCTAAGTAATTCCCATTATAAGGGGATCCAACAATTTCATCACTGCCACGAAATGAAAGGCCTCGTTCTGCTAAAAACTTCACAACTTCAATTATTCACTCTAGAAGTTTGTGCCAATACTTTTCTTGAATGTCCATTTGTTTCACAAGATGGGAATCGACACGTTCACCTTTGTTTTTACGCATCAACAGTGAAATTAAAGCTTGTCTATGTGAGGAGCTTTCTTCATGTCGACGCAATAGATTGCTTGCATTTTTTCAGTCATTAAACCCTTCCACAGTAAACTTTGATGAACATTCTGAACTCATAAGCTTGCACGGGAAACAGAATAGGCGCCCTTTACTTTCTGAATAGCATAACCATTTTCTTGCATGTTGCTTGTTTGTAAGTTTATGAATATCTGTAAAATAAGACTTCTGACAGTATCGAGTTTTCTTTTCAGTGTCATACAATCGCACGGATGAAGAGAAGGCACTATCAACATGTTGACATTTTTCACTTCCCTTGGATATGCAATATTCACGCTCACAGTCATCTATATTGTTCAGCCAATCACCAATATCATTAGAGTACTTCTTCGTTTCACTTATTCTTTCACATTCAGACTCAGTGTATACTGGGTTTTGCTGTATGTTTTCTGCTGCACAGCATGCACTAGTACTAGTTGTTCCTGTACTTCCAGCTTCAGCGGTTAGAGTACCACCACCATGAGCATCAAAATATTCTGTCAGCTTACATGTTTTTGATATCACAAGTTGATCTCTTCTTTCTTTTTCTTCCTTTGCTTTACGTTTTTCACTTCCAGAAGCATAATTACGTCCAATATCTCTGTGTCTACTGCTCATTTTTTGAGTTTTCTAACCTTACAAATCAAGAAATTTTAATCAAGATCGAAAGAGAGAGTGCGAGCACGCCGTATACCTCAATTAAAACAGGAAGTTTCCGTTTCCTAAATTCTAGTTTTTATTGTTAATGCAAATTCATTTCACAAAGAACGAAACAAAATTAGAGGGGCAGTCGCCTAGAGCCAAAAAAGTGGCTTCCGTCCAAACGTGACCAAATTTTCAACGCCCCTTAAATGGCTTCCGTCCGCAAACAGTTAAGATAAAAATAATGAAGAGTCACACTAAGTCACCCTCTCGTATTTTTTTTTTCTTCTCTCTAACCAGCGGCCCTCGAGCTTTCCAGCTCTTTTGGCCCAATGACATGTCATTGCGAGGCTGGGGGGGGGGGGGGGGGGGGGGGGGGGGGGGGGGGGGGTCAGTGGACTTTCCTTTCAACCCGGTCAGGAGCTTCGCTCCTTCCCATCAACGCCCGTATTAGAAGAGGACCAAAGAATTATGTACATATTTATTGGCGCGGGGCCCCTAAAAGCGCGGGGCCCGTAGCATATGCTACTTGTGCTACTACGTTAATCCGGCTCTGGGAGGTAGGGATACATTTTAGCATATTTTAGAAGACTACGATATGGAGTTCCACGTGTCGTTCCCAAAGGTTTCTGATGACACAAGGAGGTAACAGTGCTCTGCTCCCCAAGACATGTCGTAAGTGGCAACACATTTGAGGTTGAAAATGGGACTGACAACCTCGTAGTGTAAAAAAACATAGCTAAAGAATTCACATTTGGAACAGCATGTGCTTTGCGTAGAACTCAAGGAAGACATTTGCAATGGTCAATCCATTGTCCATAAGGAGTGGCAAGGAAATAATGATGATACAGAATTCAAGGACAACGTTTTGATAATATTAGAACCTTGCAGCACAGTTTAAACAGAACAATACATGGTTACACAATACATGGTTACACAATACATGGTTACACAATACATGGTTACACAAACATATTTGAATTTAGCTCATGAATTAGACAGGGATATGTACCATCATCCTTACCATTTAGCATCTATATTTATAGGATAACCTACTACTTACTACTTAGTCGTTCCTCTTCTACTGTGAGGTGTAGAGGTTTTATAGGATAACCAAGAAAGCGAATCCTAAACAGACATCATAAACAAATTACTTTCTGTGGAAGACAAAGCCTACTACACATATCTGAAGACTCCAAGAACTGCCAAAACGCGCTAGATGCAACAAATGCGAGATACAATATGAAGATCAGCACGTCTTAAACAGAAGCAATGAAGGTCAACGAATAATAACCGCACACGTGTTTACCTAGGATCAGTTAACATTCACTAACGTCATTGTTTAAATACTGACCTTCATTTGTTAAGAACAAACGAACAACTTGTTCAGCCGTGTATCAACACATCGAATAAGAATCTCCTCCACGGTTAAGATTAAAACATTTAACCCTGGATATCCAAAGTTGTAATATAATTCTTCTAATAAGGGCAAGCAACTATGATGTCTGAGATCTCTTACGTACGCTGGAAGGATTGGATATGCCATAACATACACATATATCTCTATATTAGATACGGAGACTTAAATGCTACAGGATATTGTCTGGCTTCACTTCAGTTAAATATTTTAGCTATGTACGTTCTTATCTGTCAACCCCTACCCATTCTAAACGCAACCAGCTTTACCTAATACACGTCGTAACAGAGTGTCACACTTGGTTGCAGTCATGCTTATGGACTACTGTCACCTATGTACCGTGTTGCCTAGGCACAGTGCTTTTAAGATAAAGCAGATCAAACTCAGAGGACCGTGACATTTAAGCTAGAAGATCGGATATATTTATGTCCGAGGACCGTGTAGTCTCTGAAGAGACAAAGAAAGAATTTAATTAGTGCTACCACAGGCGGCGACCTCGTATGAGGTTGTGTATGGGACTGGTAACCTCAACATGTAAAACAGGTTGCCAACAGAAACCATTCACTGCCGCATATAAAAACTTTGGTGCAGACTTCATGGGAGGGAGGGGGGAGGGGGGGAACCAGGTGCAGTTGTGGCTCTACGCTCCATAGAAAGAGATATGGTGATGAATAATGAAATAATATATTTAAAAAGTAAACAGTTTTCTGTCATTCGTCCATTTCTATGTTTATTTGTTTGTGCTTTCAAATTCCGTTTCCTTTGAACTGCCATTTTAATTTTAATTTTTTTTTTTCATTTTATCTGTTATAGTTCCTTCCTTGTCTATCCCTCTAATCGTTCCACCACTGCTATGTTTACTCTCAGCCTTTGTTTTAATCTGTCTACCTCTACGCTGGTACACTCGCTCCCGACATTTATATCCTGTCAGAATGATTTGACCGACCTTCATAAGAACTTAAGTCGCAGTTACTTGAAGTGCCACATATGTCAGCATAGATCAGGCGTATATCACGTGACAAACATTACAGGCGAGAGACGAGGTAGAAAATTAAACTAGAATTTTATTTATATTTTATGGGTAAATGTGTGCGTTTCTCTGTGCGTTAGCGTGTGCGTGCGATGTGGGGTGTCTGCATGTTTGCCCTTATGTGCGCGTCTGTACGTATGTATGTGCACGTGTGTGTTCACGTATGTATGTATTATGGTAAGTATACAGAATTACACGCTTGTATGGTTGAAGGTTAGAAGGACTGAAATGGTATGACAAGATCACCAACGTGGAACCAATGGAAATTATCAGTAAAACTCTAGTGGAACAAGAAGTGAAGAGAATACGCTGACGTGGATATGACACACGTTATGGAAATCTGTTTATAACAATACAAGGCAGTCCTTGTTCTGGAATACCCAGGCAAGAGAATAAAGAGAGACCTAAACACGGGGTGAAAGGAATTTGAGATAAATTAAAGGGATTGTTTTAAAAAAAAAAAAAGACACATTGCTTTCAACTGGTTTTTTTTACGTGTGTTCTATATAACAAGGTTACCAACGTGAAGCTGATGACAAGAACCAGACAAGTGCCAGTGGAACAAGAGATGAGAAGATGACGATGGCGATGGATAGGACACACACTGAGGAAACCTGTTGATAGCATTACAAGGCAGTCATTGTTCTGGAACCCCCGGGGCAAGAGAGGCAGAGGAACACCATGAAGCACATGGAGAAGAGAGCTGGAAACGGAGGTGAAAATGATGAGAACGTGGAAAGAACTTGAGATGATGGCACGTGACAGGAGGACTCGGCATATGTTTGTTGAAGGCCTATGCTCCTTGGTAGCGGAGGGTAATGAATGAATGAATGAATGTATATCGCGAGCTATTTTTTCTCACATTTGTTCCACTGGAATGAAATCAGTGTATGGCACTATAAAATAAGTAAAAATTATAAAACAAAATGTAAATAGTGGATTTCATTGTAATGAACAAACGCAGCTGGAGTTAGTCGAATGCCTTTATTATCTCATCACGTGTGCCCCTTGCTTGTGTTTGTCTCTTTTTCTGATTCGAACTGAAATTGATTTTATTTTGAAAATGACCACAGTTGTAGAACGTAAAGGTTACAGTGAAACTTGACAGAACAGTTGGATCACTAGATCTATGTCGATGACAGTAGCGTAGACAACCAGTTGGCGCCTTCTCTCTCTCTCCCCCCCCCCTCCTGTAAATCGAGGCCCTCTATAGTTATTAAAAATTAAAGTTACAAAGTTAAAAGTTCAAGAAAACTGCTTACACGCGAGAAAAGCTCAGCTGAGTACAGCTAACCCCATGTCTTACGCTGTTCGATTAGTGCTTTTTCGATATAACACTGTTTCTATTTTATGCCATAAAAAATTCAATCTTACGCTGTGTGCTAAATTTCACGAGAAGCAGGAATATAACTTTCACGTGCTCATCATGTTAATTCAGGATGGTGGGATAGCCAAGATGCATTGTCATTATTAGCATAATGAAGTATGACCCCCAAATGGTAACCCGTAACAAAGAACACGATCTTGATTGCCACAAGGTGAAAAAGGAAGGTGGCAAAGCAAAGCAAGCTCGATTTTTTTTTAAAATCTCCTTGAATATCTTCTGCACCTTTCACCAAGTAGCCGTGCCTTCAATATCTGGAGCAAGAATAACTTTTCCAATACCTACACAACCTTCTGCTAACCAGTCGTCTGATGATAAGATGGTTTCGCCGTGATAACTGTAGCTACAAGCGACGAAAGTAGCAGCGATTGAAGTTCTATAATATTTTAAAACAATTTTTAAGTACAATATACACGTAATACTCGTATTTCCTTTGTTTTCAATATTTCTTATTCTTCTTCCTTCTTCCTCGTTCGCCCTGAAAAGGACGGTGGTTGCGTTGTGTCTGTTTACAACGTAGCTGTGATATCTGCACCTTTCGGTCGACACATCCGACTTCTGCACGGCATTTTTTAGGACCGGGTTTGCCTTCCCATTGCGATCCGTGCTCGCTCAGCCAGCCTGCACTGCTGCAGACTGTTTCCAGGACCACCACGTGGAGGTGGAGCACGGTCTTGACCAGCTCTGGTTCGCTGGTCCTGACGCAGGCAGTCAAGCTATGAGTCGCTGACTGCGGTCTCTATTGCTGCGTCTTGAGGTCCCAATATTTCTTATAATTATAGATAGTTAATACATATTGTTAACTTTGTAGTTTTTGTTTTTCATCCCTTTTTTACTTTTCTGGACCTCGGTAACAAATTGATTTGATTTCTTTTAATTCTTATGGGAAATCAATTTTCGTTTAACGCGTTTTCGGTTAGCGCTCGATCTTTTAAAGAACTAATTAACAGCGCTAAACGAGGGACTGCTGTAATAAGAAGAAATCCAGCACTTATGTGTATTATAACTGAGCGCTATTTTCAGCTTAATAGCAAGAAGCAACGTCTGTATCATCTCACTTATGCCTACGTATCCCCGTGTGTTGACAGTGCGCAAAAGAGAATCAAATAATTATAAAAGCCTACACTAGCAAACATGTCAAAGAAGGCAACTAAGAATGGCTGGGCATGAAGCTGGCTACCCTATCCTGTAGAAAGATAAAGCCGACAAAAATCAACAGCATAGACATGAAAAGACCATGAATGGATGGCACAGGATAGAACAGCTTGACGTTAATTGGTTGAAGACCTATACACACCAGCAAGGTGAAGGACAAAAAATGAATATCTAGTATCGTGTTTATTCGTGTTCGCTGTCTAATACTGACAGAAAATTGAGACACGATTCAATCATTTAATTAATTAATTAAGTTTTTCAACTTCAGTTTGCAAAACGATCTCCTGGCTGAAGCAGTTGCTACAGGAAGAGTAAGGTACGGCTAGAGCAAAGAACACAAATCATGAAGACTGCTTGCAGTACATCTATGCTCTACCAATAACAGCTTTGCCAGTTCTTTTACAGAATTTCATTCTGTATATCTTCAGCAAACAGTCTTTTTAAACGCAGTAGCTTGGTTTACACTGATAAGCAATGCACTTGATTCATAATTGTCCAAGAACTTCGTAAGTCGCGCTTTCTTCGGAAGGAAAAACAACTCTAGGGGCAGAGGAACGAAAAGTTTGACGCTATTTTTGAGACCTGTTAATCGTGCATCTACTGAATGAAAGTAAACACAGGTGAAAAAAAAAATGGTACTGGAATCAGTTTTACAAATAAACAAAGCACTAGACTCACGGGTACTGGAATGAGTTTTACAAATAAACAATGCACTAGACTCACGGGTGGTGTCGGGGCTTAGAGTAAGTTGTAAAGGTTCTATTCGTTTTACTCAGTTTCTCCCTTTACGACGTATGTCAAAATGTTTGAGATGGAAGACATTGCAAACGTTGTACTGGGACCGAGCTCACAAAATGTTTTGAGCTCCTTATAAACCCTCTGTTTGATGAAAGTCCTCAGGTTCCCCAGTCGCAATGACATTATCGAGGGCTCCTGCCGCTTAAATACATTGCAACCGTCACTTTTCAACTGGCACTTAGCAAAACACAAGGTACAACATCAGACAGCCTGAAACTTGTCTTAATATTACATCCTCTATGCATATTACATCCTCTGTGCTTGGCGATGAAGAACATTTTCTTTCGTCACTTGCCAATTTGTCGTTCCGTACTGGCACAGGAGGCTTTCCTTTAGCTCCTTTTAGTGGCATGTCGTTGGGATAAGAATTTCAGAGTTATCCCAGTTCACAGCCGCTTAATGAGTAATATTCCTATATATTTTGACACTTAGGCATGTCATCGACATAGTTGTCGCATTTGTCCGGTTGTTTTCAAACACAGGCTGTTTCATATATGAAAGACACCTTTGCCATTACGAAGGACTTTACTCGTGAATTCAGGAATCTCATATACGCCTTTGCTTGTGTAAGATGTGGCATTACCCATATTGGGGTAACAGACAAGCATTTATCCAAAAGATTTAAAAAACATCTCTCACATGACAAATAAACGTATTGCTGTTCACTTCAATGGCTCTAATTATTCTGGAACTTCCGATATTCAAGTCACTACTATCATGTAATACTGATGATAGGATTCGGTTTTTTTTGGGGGGGACTTGCGTGATTTTTAAAATGGGCTATCTGTCCCCTGAGGAGTTGAATGTATAACGCCATTGCATTTCCTTTCTTCTCTCACGTAGCTGTTTACTTCACCAGTCAGTGACTTCTTCCTTTTATTTGTGCTTATTTGTTTTGTTCCATTTCTGACCGTTTTGACTTTTGTATTCCTTCCCCCCCCCCCCCCCCCCAACCCCACCCCCACCTTATCATTTTCTTTCTATTGGCGTATGTTATCCTTTGTTTTACCTAATGTGTTTGCTATTGCCTTTTCATTCAAAGTTGAATTTGTTGATTCAAGACTGGATATATCAGACTACACATGTGTTTCGTTCATTTGAAATTCTTTCGTTTGCTGTGTTACTGCTGTTAAATTCTATGTGTTGATATTTATTTCTTGTTTATTATATATTTAATTTATTATTATTATTATTATTACGCGTATCCTGTGTCCTTTTAGCATGCCGTCCAAGTCTTTCTGTATTTCTCATAATTGTTTCCTGTATGTTACTGTGGTTAATGAAGGGAAACCCCGAAACGCCCCATGCTTCTAGTGTACTGTTCATTTGTGAAACTGATGCAATACCATTTTCGTTTTGTCACTTTCTGTTGTTAGATTTACAGCATCTTCCTTTATTACCTACATAAACTATATCTGGTGGTTGATAACTACACCAAGTGACGCGTTAGAAACGCTGACATGTAAACGTTTGAGCGGCTCTTGAACAAGTGAATCTAATGCAACATCATCATAAAATGCTTTTTAACATTTCTGAGCCATGTTGTCGTTATTACTGGTTGTATATTCCAGGACTTGGCTGTACACGAGGATTATTCAACAAAAGAACTTAAACTTGTTCTAATTTCTGATTAAGTAGCTTTTGCTGCTTGCAATGGTGAGGCAATTGCACATTTTCGAGAATGGCTGTAGGATGAGGGAGGCGTGGCAGAAAAAGAAAGCGGAAATAGGAAGAATCAGGACAGCGGATATAGGAAGAAACAAGGGAGCGGATGCAGAAATGTACAATGTACGATATTGGAAGAAAACTGCCCGTAATAAAGTAATTTTACCCCACACGACGTATAACATAAAATGACATTCATTCTCACCTTTGTATCTGGAACATCGCTGCCCCACTTGATAGACTTTTTACTGCCGATAATATTAAGGCTGCTAGAGGAGCCACCATTGCTGTTGTTGGCGTTATGAGCTGAAAGAAAGTCCGAGCTTGCAGTTGAGGTATTTGACTTTTTCTTCAAATTTGATCTTTTCCGTTCATTCCTGTGAAATCATATTGTTGGCCATGAGGTTAATAGAGCTAATGTCTCTGTTATTGTTAGTATTATTGTTGTTGTTATTATTTAGCTTGATAGACGTATAGTAAAAGGCACTATTAGTTTTTACAGATGTTGAGAAAAAAAGCACTTTTTTTTTTTTTTTTTGCTTTGGAAATACAGCAAATTGTTCTTACATAAGTACTGCAGACGTATTCATTTGAACATTTATATGTAACAGTAAAAGGGGCAGTAATTTAGGTGGAAGATTTTTCATTCCATGCATCAATTTATAGCTAAGCAATAACAGCCTTTCTGACATCTTGTGACGTCGTCAGTTTCCTGTGATTTTAGCTTTTGCTATAACTAACAACAAAGCACAAGAAAAATAATTTGATCATTTAATTGTAAACCTATCAGACGCTGTCTTTGCTCATGGTTATAAACTTCATGTAGCGTTCAAATCAAGGAAGGAACCCAATTAATCTTAAAGTATTTATTCAGGACACAGGCTATCAATGCAACAAATTGTAAAGATAACACTACATTTTAAAAAATATGATTAAACAGCTGTTAAATAATTAAACAAATTACACTCTTTTTACATATTCCCACCTCTCAGTCTTCTAAATGTGCTGCAGATGCCGTATATAAATAAATAAATATATATATGACATGCACCAAAGAGGAGCAGCGTTCTGTTATCCGTTTTTTTAACAGCGAAGGGGTGAAACCTATAGAAATTCTTCCGCGAATGAAGGTCCGGTACGGTGATGCATGCCTGTCACTATAGCAAATGTACGAGTGAAGTAGGAAATTCCGAAACGGCGTGAGTTCGGTGGCAGACTGTTCTCGACCGGGTCAGGCACACCGAGTAGTGACCACAGAGTCAATTGCAGCAGTTGAACGCACCGTGATGGAAAATCGCCGAGCGACTGTGAATGACAGAGAATTTCAAAGGCAGTAGATCACAAACTGAGGAAAGAACAAGCAGGATTTAGAAAGAACAGGAGATGTGTAGATCATATATTCACTCTCAGGAACATTATAGAGCAGTGCTCAGAATGGCAAAGACAGCTTTACATTAATTTCGTTGATTTTGAAAAGGCTTTTGACAGCATACATAGGGACAGTTTATGGAAAATACAGAGGGCTTATGGAATTCCAAGCTGCACAGTGTCAATCATAAAAAGCCTCTATGCAAACTTTACGTGCAGTGTTGGGCAGAGCAACCTAACCTTTGAGGTGAAGACAGGAGTACGACAGGGATGCCCCTTATCAACCACTCTATTTTTAACAGTCATGGACTGGGTGATGCGCCAGACAACAGAGGGCAGTCCAAGAGGAATAAGATGGACTACATTTTCTACATTGGAAGATCTGGAATATGCAGATGACATTGCACTGCTAGCACATTCACATCAACACATCCAGGAAAAAACGGATAGACTTAATAAGTTTATCCAGCAGGTGGGCTTGAACATCAATTTAAAGAAGTCTGAGGTCATGACGCTCAATGTGAGCAACCCTGAGACCATATCAGTAAGGAATAAGCAATTGATACAGACAGATACCTTCACATACCTAGGAAGCATAGTAACACCAGACGGCGGGGCAGGCAAAGACATCAACATCAGAATGAATAAGGCAAGAACAGCCTTCTTTAGCCTATCGAATCTTTTGGCCGAATACCATCACTAACCAAGATCTGCTTACTAGTAGCAAGCAAGAGGACATGCACACCATCATAGCTGGCAGACGCTGGAACTGGGTTGGTCATGTCCTCAGAAGAGACCCCGATGCCATCACAAGAACAGCTATGCTTTGGACCCCTGAAGGAAAACGAGAAAGAGGCCGACCAAAAACAACCTGGCGGAGGACTGTGGAGGCTGAGATGCAAAGAATGAACCAGAGTTGGGGCACTGTACGAAGGATGGCCACCGACCAAGCAAAATGGAATCAATTTGTTGTTGCCCTACAAGACGCCACTAGGCGTGATGGCCACTGGCTGCTTTGACGGTCGGCGGCTAAGGATCAAAGAAGAAGAAGAACTGTGAATGAAAAAGCCGCACTTCTGGACATCAGTCAAGGTTCAGCACACCACATCATCCATGATGCGCTCCAGTTCCACAAAGTCTCTGCAAGGTGGGTGCCTCGGCAGCTTACTCCAGGTGTCTTGTTGCAACATGACAATGCTCGGCCCCATACTGCCCGTGCAACGGTTGCAACCATCGAGGACCTACACTTTAAGTGTCTTCCGCATCCACCGTACTCGCCAGACCTAGACCCAAGTGATTACCACGTCTTTGGACCACTCAAAGAGACGATGGGAGGAAAGACTTTCAGGTCCGATGAAGAGGTACAGCAGGTGGTGCATGAGTGGCTACACACGCGACCAAAAGAATTCTTTTCTAGAGGAATCCATGCACTTTGTAGGCGCTGGGGGACTTGTATAGAACGAAATGGTGACTACGTCGAAAATTGATACACTTGTGTGTCCCTTTTTCTTAATTAATCTAGAAAAAAAAAATATTTAAGGTTTTCATTTGAAACCCCAATATACTTTTATATACTTACTTACTTACTTAGTCGTTCCCCTTCTACCGTGAGGTGTAGAGGTTTGGAAGAGAGAGCGCCAGACTATCCTATCGGCTGTCTTCCTCATGGCCTGGTTCCATTCTAGTCCTCGGTCCTTCAAAGATTGTCTAATGTTGTCCTCCCAGCGGACTCTGGGTCGTCCTCGGGGTCTGGATCCTTGGCTCTTTGTTTCCCATGCTTGTCGTGGTATCCGATCTTCTCCCATTCTGCAGACATGGCCAAACCATCTTAATTGGGACTGTTCTACTTGGGTCTGCAGGGGGTAGGATTTAAGGCCTTGACGTATCGTCTGGTTCCGTACCATGTCTCTTCTTGTTACTTCAACCACCTTCCTCAGATACCTCATTTCTGAGGTTTGGATCTGGCTTTTATGGGTTGTAGTCATTGCCCATGACTCGCATCCATATGTCAAGACTGGGACACAGGTGGAGCGGTACACAGCCATCTTCGTTTTCTTACCAACCTCTCTCTTGCTGAGGAATCCTTGATTTATGGCCTGAAAAAGTCTCCCAGCTGCTGCTTTTCGAGTGGCCAACTCTTCTTTGATGCCTCCCTTTCGGTCTATAATAGCTCCAAAGTATTTAAAGTGGTCGACCTGCTCCAGGACCTGATCTCCCAGCTTAATCTGATGTCTTCTTTCTTCTCGTGATATCACCATGGATTTTGTTTTAGAGCTGCTTATGACCATCCCTCTCTTCTCCAGCTCTTCCTTCCAGACTTGCAGGTTGGATTGGAGATGTGCCTCTGATTTAGCAATCAGGGCAACATCATCAGCAAATGCCAGCTCCGAAATATAGACCTGTCTCATCTTCCAGTACCCCACTGAATACTTTCTTGTTCTCTCCTTACATGCCTTGATGACATCGTCCATAAGGAGTATGAAGAGGTAAGGTGATAGGATATCACCTTGTCTTACACCAGTGGTGGTCCTGAACTCTTCTGAATTATGGTTTGCTGTCCTCACATAATTTCTGCAAGACTTGTAGAAGCTCTGTATAGCATGAATCAGGGGTGCTGGAATGTTCTTCCTTGCCAAACAGTCCCAAAGTTTGCTCCAGGGGACCCTGTCAAACGCTTTTCCAGATCTATGAAACAAAGATGCATCTCACTCTTATACTCAAGGGCCTTTTCACTCAGCTGTCTGAGTGTGAAGATTAGGTCTTGAGTACTTCGGTTTGCTCGGAATCCGCACTGGACCTCATCAAATTGTGGCTCAGCTAGGCGTCGGAGTCTCTGCTCTAGGATTCTAGAGTAGATTAACCAGGGACACTGAGAAGGGATATGCCTCTATGGTTTCCACACTGTCGATTGTCACCCTTTTTGAAAATTGGTGTTATGATGGCAATCTCCCAATCCTTTGGTATGGTCTTGTTGTACCACGCTGCCTGTAAAACCCTTAAGAGTAATAGGTCGCCTGATGCTCCCATGAACGTAACCATTTCTGGTGTTATACCATCATGCCCTGCTGCTTTGCCCATCTTGATTTTCTCCAGTGCTGCCTTCAGTTCTTCCATCTTTATGTCATCTTCATTATCATTTGTTTCCTTTTCTGTGCTAGTGTTTATCATTTCTGATGCTTCACCATGTGTATATATATATATATTTATATATTTATTTATATATTTATTTATATATATTTATATATATATTGTTCTTACTATAGTACACGTATTTTTGTTTACATATTTTGTAGCACCACTGTTGTTGTAGCCATCCAGCACATGCACTGTTAGTCTTAATGAATTACAGTACACGCAATGCGTTTATTGTAGAAGTATAAATGTAAAACATTCGTTCTTATACAATTAGAGTGCACGCACTGTTGTAGTTACATAGGGACAGTTAATTAAATATTACTCTTTGAAGTTCGGTACCTGCACAGTTGTTATACTTGGCAAATAACTGTGGAGACTGTGACAAAACGTCTGAACATGCTCTTTTGTGATGTCTCTAACACGCCACTCCCCTGTGGCAGTATTTGCTACGGGAGTAATTCGTATCTTATTGTTTACCACTCCTCAGACGTATTATCGTAACAATACCCAGTCGTCAGACCGGCCACCCGCTTATCTCTTTGAATCCGTCTGACCCCTGTGGAAACGTGTCGGTCAAACATTTGACCCATTGGAAAGCTGTTGATCGTGTTGACACAAGCGTGTATTGTGCGTACGATGAAAGAAGACAACACTGTCTGACCAGACATCTGTTTGGCGGAGGCACGCAGATAAAAAGGATGATTAGATAATCTGTCGGGATAGACATCTGGGCGGAAGACATTGCGCCAGGAAAACACGGTCACAATATTGTGATAGACAGAGGTGCACCGAAAGTGTTATGTTACGATATGACATCACTGTTTAGATTCGATTGGTTCGCCAGAATCTACAATGAATTGATTGGAATATTCGGCGGAAACACAGCTGGGATTTGAAACTAAGGAGTGTGATATATACTGTAGAAATCAGACACAGAACAGCACAGACTGCATCGCAGCGTCAACTAAACACCTCCTACAAGATATTCTTGTAGAGGAAAGAGGATAGGACTTATTATTCCATAACTATAAGTACCAGATCGAGTATTGGGCAACTTTGGAATTTACAAGTAAACTCGCAATTTTAATACAAGACTGGAAACTTGGGAATTTTATCACAAGTCAGAGAGGGATTCTAACCACAGTTTTCCCAGGCCAGGAATTCGCAGAACACCAGCCGTCAGAGGAATTAACTCATATTTCCCAGATCAAATTATAAGAGGAATTATACAAACAGTTTTCCCAGGCCAGGAATTTGCAGAACTCCAGCCGTCAGAGGAATTAACTCATATTTCCTGACCTAAGTGATCTCGAAGCTCTAATACAGAGCTGCGTCCATTCTAAATCTGTGCCAGGAGAAGTGTGTATTCCCCAAAATTTCGGGGTAAGTGTAAACCAATTATTTACTAATGTAAATTTTACAGGTTTCTTGCTAAGTGGATATATATATATATAACAAGGCTGTATTATGTCACCACTACTTTTTGGAATAGCTATTGATTGGGTTATGAGAAACTATACCCACAATGAACAATTAGGTATAAAATGGACAAATGGAAAATTCCTGGGGGACCTGGATTTCGCAGATGATTTAGCATTCTTAAGTTCAACACCCAGACAATCCCAAGAAGCAGTAAATAATTTGTGTCATCTCTCGGTTAAAATAGGTCTCCAAATAAATGCCTCTAAAACTAAAGCTATGAACTTTTCTAACGAGACCTTTGATATCATCTTGAACGGGGAAAAACTACAGAAAGTTGAACGTTTCAATTATTTAGGCAGTAAAATGACTCAGGATGGTGACACAACAAGAGAAATCCATACTAGAATTGCTTTGGCAGCTAGCGCCTTCAATAGATTATCTAACATTTGGAAATTACGATCATAGAATATACATACCAAGCTTTGTCTGTATAATTCAAATGTTATCTCAGTGTTAACATACGGCTGTGAGAGTTGGAAAATAACAAAATCATTGGAGAACAAGCTGAATACATTCGAGAACAAATGTCTTAGAAAACTCATGAACATCAGTTGGAAAGAATTCAAGACTAATCGACAAATAAGAGAAGACTCTAGGCAGAAATATGTCTCTGACTATATAAGGAAAAGACGATGGTCATATATCGGTCATGTCCTACGAATGCAAAACAACAGAATACCACTACAGGCGCTCACTTGGGTTCCTGAGGGTAAGAGGAAAAAAGGAAGACCAAAAGAAACCCTCAGAAGAACAATAATAAGAGAAGGAAGAACGTTGGGCCTAAATAATGTGCAAGAGCTAAGAGGAGTGGCGTCACAACGAACAATCTGGAGAGCACTGGTATATATATATATATACGAGGGGCGTTCAGAAAGTAATGCACCACATAGTTTTTCTCAACTAATAATGAAGATAGAAGCATGAAATTTTGCACACTTCACATATGACATGTGCCAATTGTGTGCACCAAATTGCACTGCAACCGGCCAAATAATACGGCTGCTCTAAACCGTTGAAATGGAGCGTGTTAGCAACTTGCGTTATAAACAGCGAATTGTGATAGAATTTCTCGTTGCAGAGAAGGAAACTGTTGTGAAAATTCACAAGCGTCTATGTGATGTGTATGGAAGTTTTGCAGTCGACAGGAGTACAGTCAGTTGCTGGGTTCAGAGAATCAAAGAATCAGGAAGTGGAGATACGGAGCTGCTTGATTGGCCGCGCTGTGGACGTCCTGCCACAGCCACCAACGCAGAAATGCTGAAATGCGCTGAGGGCATTATTCTTACTGATAGGCGAATCACTACTCAACAATTCGCCTTACAGCTGTCAGTCAGCATTGGTAGTGCAAATGTAGTTATAAAAACTCTCGGATTTTCTAAGGTTTGCGCAAGATGGGTTCCTCGAAGTCTCACAAATGACCCCCGATTGCAAAGGAAAGCAATTTCTTCTGAATTGTTGGAGCGTTTCAATGCTGATGGAGAGAACTTTTTGGCTAAGATCGTTACAGGTGACGAAACCTGGGCACATCATTTTGAACCTGAGACAAAAAGACAGTCAATGGAGTGGCATCATTCGCAATCACCACGAAGAAAGAAATTCAAGACAATTCCTTCAGCTGGAAATGTCATGATCACTGTCTTTTGGGACATTGAAGGTGTGATTCTTGTGGACGTTATGCCAAGAGGAGAGACAATCAATCTGATTTTCATCTATTTGGTCCACTTAAAGATGCACTCCGTGGGACAAGGTTTGAAGATGATGAAGGAGTGATTCATGCAGCGAAGAAATGGCTACATGATCAAGACAAAATCTATTACGGGCTAGGAATACATGCACTTGTTTCGCGCTGGCATAAAGCCGTACAAGTTGATGGGGATTATGTTGAATAATACCGATGTTTACATGACATATCCATGTATAATGTGTATAAATTTCATGCTTTTTTAATAAACAGCTCCTGAGAAAAACGATGTGGTGCATTACTTTCTGAATGCTCCTCGTATATATATATATATATATATATATATATATATATGAGGCTGGCAACCTCAACATATGGAAATAGTATATTCTTGAACCACTACAGCAAGAGCTGTTGATTGTTTCTGACTAGTCGTGCGGGAAACCCGACAACAAAGCGACCCCAGACTCCGACTTGAGCAGTGATGAGTGATGATTACATCACATGTGCCAAAAGTGTAACATATTATCTTGTGAGCATTATGTACCTTTTTTAATTGTAATTCAGGCAAATCATTATTCACGCACTTCAGACGCAATTTCCTAGTTGACACCCAGAAGGATACTGGTGAATTTTCATCATATTCCCCGAGTACATTATGTGCTCGGGAATTTAATTCTTCTGAGAGGTTAACATTGGTGGGTGGAGCGCATGACAATGGGCCTGTTAGTTTGCGGAGAACAAATGTACTCAGCAGAAGGCATTTGTTTCTTTCTATTTGTCACAGTTCGTGGTTACAAGACATCAGACTCAAGTACTGAAGTTCCTACGCCACTAGTGTGAGAGAAGAGTATCAACACTAACCGCCTACAGTGGACGAGTTATGTGGAGAAGTGTACTCATCACCAAAAAGAAGTAACGGAAACAACACAGCTGCAGGACTCATCTGGAGCTAAGTTTTGGGTAATATGCTACAGCAAAAATCACAGACATTCTAAAGCTCATTCTAAACCTCAGTGAGGAAACTTTAATTTCAATTTTCACCCAATTTTCCATATTTATTTTCCCATGTTAAAGACTAATTGACTATTAAATTTGTTGTATGTTATTTTAAACTAAACAAATAATTGTTTATTCAGTCATTAGAAGTATGAAAGCAAACGTATGAGCGAAAATATTTAATAATATATAATAATAGTTGAGTAATAGTTGCCCATCGCAAGCGAAGATGGCGACAGCTTCAGACTTGAGTTGTGACACATCTGTGCCGTGATCTAATGTGGCTAATTAGTCCTATTTTGGCCCTACAGGCCCTGTCACATACGGAGCACACATGGTTAGAGTCGATAGTAGTGTTACTGTGCATTCTGACCTTCCTTGCAGCATGCTTGCCTTCTGCCTTATCAGCTAAATTCTGTTCTGCAATGCGAGCGCCTTAAGTAATGTTTGAGTAACATTACTCAATTATATATATATATATATATGTATATATATATTTTTATATATATATATATATATATATATATATATATATATATATATATATATATATATATATATAGAGAGAGAGAGAGAGAGAGAGAGAGAGCCATTACTTATAAGAGGGCATTCGTTGGATTACTCTAACTGGTGGCTTGAACGGGCCAGAATCATTGCATAAACCCTTCACAAAGGGCAACGGACCAGATCATAAGTTAACAAATTTGCTCAGCCCTTAAGCAGCGTTTGTTCTTAACTTCTGGGAATATCTTGTGAAGGCTCCCCTAAGGTAGAAGCACTATTCATCTTCTATCTACATCTTTGCCAAGAGTAATCTTGCGCGAAGATAGACACCTTGGACGACCTACTTTTAGATACGCTTGCGTTATGACCATTAGTGGACCACTACTGCAAAGCAAGGGAAGACAATCCCGTGACAGAGACAGAGAAGAAGATCGCGAACCAGAGTTAAAGCAAGGATGCCAATAGACCAAGTAAACTGGACAGAGTTTGTTGCTGCTCTACAGGACACCTCTAGGCCTGATGGTCACCGATTGCTTTGTAAGTCAATGGCCAAGGATTCAAGGAAAACAAATAGAGAAAGTGGTTTTGCGAAGCTAAATTGTACGCACTGCCACTCTACGCTAATGTTGCTACGGAAATATGGTACATGCACAGTTATTCTACAAAAGTGTTAGCACACGCATTAGTTGTGCAATTGCCCTGTGTGGTTACCGAGGGTCTTTGTAGAGACACATAAAGAATATGAACAGTGTTCCATCAGACATGTCATAAAAGTTTACTGTTGAGAGGTTTCACAAAAATCTGGCAACCTCACTACCCAAAACAAATAGCCACAGAAACCACATCTGCAAGGACACATGATGTATAATGGCGAAGGCCTCATTAAAGAGACCAACTGCAAGCGAAGGCTGCCTGTATTCGATATCCCGTAAATTGTATCTTATTTAGCGGATACCTACTGGCAAATTATTTGCTGTTGATCTCTTGAAGAATCGTTCCCAGTGTCGTCTAGTTGTTAGTTTCCAGGCCATATTTACAATGATCTGACAGTTGTGATGCCACTTTCTCGTATCGGCAGTTATTCAAATTATTTGGAATTGAAAACAATATATATATATATATATATATATATATATATATATATATATATACATATATATATATATACATATATATATATACATATATATATATATATATATATATATATATATATATATATCCTAATAATAACCCATCAGAGGTTGAACGGGCTATTTCTCATCAACAAAAAATTTAAAATATTTAGTTTCCAAAAAATGTTTCCATAGTTTTAAATAAAGATTTTTGTCTCTGTAAATATGTTAACTATTTTATTTGTCTCATTTCAATACTTTTCCTAACAATTATACATACGACCCATGTAGTTCACTGGGTGTGGGGGATAGGGGGTATGATAAGATAAAGAAAAAAAATTAGACTACTGTCCCCTCACGCAAGTCGTTCGAGGCGATAAGTATGAGGCTATCGTGTACAGTGAGTTGCAACAGAAACGTAGCTCCAAGAGCCAGAAGGTTTGATGCCCCACTTACAACTTTATTATTAGTAGCCTAGAACAACATGCCTGGGGAGGTAGCAGTTCTATTCGTTCTTCAATGTGGTCGGATGTTGTGGTGTCGCTATGCGCCATAAGTAGCGCAATAACAAAATATAAATGAATGAATAACAGTGTTACACTATTACATAATTCGGTATGTAAAAGGTATAGATAGTAATGAACCTGAAATAAATACTACTGTGACTGCCTTATGTCCTTAACAATGATACTCTTGTTCAGATATCATCAGCATCGTCATCATCATCACCATCCTTTTCCCGTTTACTCTCCGTGGAGAACTGAGTATCACTATAGATGCCCCAATTGGAGGAAGCCTGACCAGAGCATTCAGGTGTTTTTACAGGGGTAGTATGACGCAAATTGTTTTACATGGTCAAGTTGGCAGCTCACTGTCGTGAGATGGTTCTAATCTTTCATCGTTTTTTTCCCGTTTTCTTGTCGCTCTCTGTTCCATCTCTGCGCTTCCATTTAATTTGTATTAGTGTCGTATTCATGCATACCCTTTTTTTCATTTAATTTTTTTTTAATTATCGCTGGTAAGCCAACCTGACAAGGGATAACCATAATCCCTTGTTTCAATAAAATGTGTATTCGATACTGGGCCAATAACGATTTCCTGGAATCACATATTAATGAAAGCACAATTACTGTAAGCAACATGTGGTTTACTTACGCAAGCAAATATCCAGGGTTTATTGCTGTAAGACTGCTACTCTTTGCGGTTGCTAAAAGGGGTGGCTCGGGTGTGGTTAGGAATGCCAAATTTCTAAGCGACAGTGGAATATCCGAAACTTCAGATCTTGTGTCGTGAATTGTTGCTTCAGTCAAAATAGTTGTAGGTTTGGTCATCTTTACATTTTCATTACTTTTTGTTGTTTGTTGTAGGGGTGTTGACTGTTTCGCTTCATCAGATAGCATAGAAATATCAGAGGTAGATTTCTCAGGGCTAGGTTTGATATGAGGAAACTTGAATATTACAGAGTTTGAGGACATTGGAGTTGATTCTGACGCTACCTCAGCTGTGTTCAGGACATTATACGTGGATAAGGGACTCAAATTTACTTTTGGTTGGCTGAGGTTGCTGCTTCTGTTGCCGCTGTAACCATTTCTGACGTTGCCACTCAAAATAACGTTGTCATTTTGATGCAAGAAGTCACTTTTCTTGTCACTGAAGCTTTCACCAGGATGACCATTAGATGCTTGTGCGTCATAAAATATATCCTGTTGGTCGTCAGGTTGATCATGGTCACTTCCGGTCAACGTTGATTCTGAACTATTAATAGAATGGTCAGTCCTAGCAGGGTGACCAAATTTGGACGCTGGTAGATGGGGATCATCTTTTGTCTCGTGCTCAACGCTGGTGTGGCTTCCCTCGCTTATCCTGGATAGCGATCGTAGCCTTCCTTGTTCGGGTTGCCAGGGGGATAATCTGCTCACCGCCAATCGATCTGATTGGCTTAAACTAGCATTAAGCACATTGTCATCATTCACTGTGAATTCTTTCACGCCACCATTTTGTGTGTTCTTGACCTCCTTGCTTAGATTTGAATCTGTGTATCCACTCACGTCATCATCGCTACTAACACTAACATAATCGTCTTCGGGCGTGCTATTTCCGCTTTTAGAAATATTATCTTCATTCTTCTTTACATCTTTAGGGTCGCAGTGTTTCTTGCTGTTAGGTTCCATCATCTTTAATTTGGCCAGAGATCCATTGTCAACATTCAGCTCTGGAACTCGAAAACCTGAAATGTCTGGACCTTCGCTGCCACTTTGGTGATTGCGCAAGTGTTGGTGATGAACACTGTCATATGTGTTTTCCATATTTGTCGTAGGAAATACAAACCACTTGCCCAGAAAATCCTTTTGAATAGTGAATCAACGTATTGCTCTCTTAACCACCGTTGTCGTGTTGATCATGTATTGCAACCATTAAAAATTACTCATACGATTATGAAGTGACAAGGATCACAGCTGGCTGGTTGCTTTCCGCTGTTCCGATGTTTATCCTGCAGAAGAAAGAAAACAAATGATAGTTTAACTTCGCTGAACTTAAACAATAAGATAACGTGTTTAAATCATCATCACAGTTACCCTTTAGCTCCCCGGGAGCAAAGCCCTACAATGAATTCATGCTAAGCCTTTCTGCCCTGTGCATTCAGTTCAAGGTTTCTCCAAGTTTTCCTTTTCCCTTGCATGACAGTCTCCAGTTTCCTTCTCCGCGTGCTTTTAGGTTTCCGTCTACCTCTTTTACCATGTGGATTCTAGAACAAGGACTGCCTTGTAATGTTATCAATAAGTTTCTGCAGTGTCTTTTCTTATGATGTCTTACTCATGTCTTATTTAACGCCAGTACCTTTTCCTCATCTCTATTCCACTGGTACTTGACTTGTTCTTGCCATCTGTTTCACACTGGAGAACTTGCTATTCAGCTTCAAACGTTCTATTTTTCTCAAGACCCCCTGAAGACAAAGAAAGGTTAGAACTGCTCTTCCATCAGACAATTCGTACAAGTCGACTAGTATGAGGTTGTGCATGAGGCTAACAACCTCATCATGTCAAACTAATTGCTACATAAACCACTGTTGCAACAGCATGTTGTTGTTGTTGTTGTTGTTTAACTAGGGCTGCTGAGCTTCTCGCTCTTTTGCAGCCAATACCAAGTTGAAGACTCCTTGGTATTATCTGCACTGTAGATCTAGGCTTTTCCTGTGGCTTTTCTGCCATTCCGAAACTTGCTGAGTTGAAGTCCTGAGCTCCAGTTTCTCCCACTTGGTTTGCATTTAAAGGATCGTCACATATGGTTCCAAGCAAGGAGTAAGAAGTGCGTGGCATGCTGTCCATTCCCCGCCATCCTAGAGGGCTCTCTAACTATGCAGAGCGAAAATGCTATATTCTGCTACTGGGCTCTCCCAAGGAATTGTCACGTCCAGCACAGAACCACTTCTCAGCTACCCCTGCCTATCACTGGGTCCATAGTGAGATCCTTCTGTATGCAATCAACCAAGTCAAAGCCAAAGAATTACGCCTCGGGCTCAAGTGACTTCTCAAAGCTTAGTGTGCTTTGCTGGGTTCTCAACGAGTTTCACCACAGGGGGATCCTTGGAAGTGTGTGGATGATTTTAAGAGTCAACGAGGATGTAATAAGCCTCACTGACAGAAGTTCACTTCCACGTGCGTATACTGTAGCATTGTGCCAAGTACATCACAGATGGTTTTCTCTCAAGTGGAATTATCGTTAAATCTGACAAGCTGTTTTAGCCTTGTAAGTTTTCTCGGGTGTCCTTAAACGGATCTTGTATTTGTGTGCGTGTGTGTGTATGTGTGTGTGTGTGTGTGCGCGAGCGCGCGCGTGTGTAAATTATTTTACCACAAATTCTCATTAATCGTATTCCGAGAGGCATATCGATTGCAGCGCTTCAGCAAGTCATGTTTTTAGTTGCGTAGATAACAGATTCCTTTTCCCCTACCCCCAATGACTCGACAATCCGGAACATTTATCCCTATAGTAATTTAAATTATGAGGGGGGGGGGGAGAAGGGGCGGGGGGCGTTCAACTATGCCACCGCCTGCTTTGCGTGTTTTTTTTTCTATATCATTCCAAATGATTGTCATGTTATACATGTCCGTCTCCAGGCGCATTCTTCGTACATCACACTGCCTTACATTGCCTTCTATCTTATTGTTTACTCCAATCGCGTGTCCATTCCAGTCTACATGTTCTGATACTGCAAACACAAGAAAGCCATTTATTCTAATTTCGTTCCGATCGCTTTATAACAAAAGCGATTATAAATATATATTCTTCAGTATTATTTACCCCTACTGATAAATATATATATATATATATATATGCACACACATATGCCGTTGATATATGCATAGACGGCAAGAATAAGTATACCAGCGATGGGCACCCTAGGAGCTGTGGGAATCTACTGTAAAAACACTGAGCTCACTAAAGATCTACTTTCATAAAATCGTGTTTTTTTTTTTGGGTCAGGTTTCATTCCTGAATTTGTATTAAGTGCAGCCTATATATAATTTTTCTTCAAGCATGTCGTACAAGCCTGGAGCAAACTTTGGGACTGTTTGGCAAGGAAGAACATTCCAGCACCTCTGATTCATGCTATACAGAGCTTCTACAAGTCTTGCAGAAATTATGTGAGGACAGCAAACCATAAGTCAGAAGAGTTTCAGGACCACCAGTGGTGTAAGACAAGGTGATATCCTGTCACCTTACTTTTTCATACTCCTCATGGACGATGTCATTAAGGCATGTAAGGAGAGAACAAGAAAGTATTCAGTGGGGTACTGGAAGATGAGACAGGTCTGTATTTCAGAGCTGGCATTTGCTGATGATGTTGCCCTGATTGCTAAATCAGAGACACATCTCCAATCCAACCTGCAAGTCTGGAAGGAAGAGCTGGAGAAGAGAGGGATGGTCATAAGCAGCTCTAAAACAAAATCCATGGTGATATCACGAGAAGAAAGAAGACATCAGATTAAGCTGGGAGAACAGATCCTGGAGCAGGTCGACTACTTCAAATACCTCGGAGCTATTATAGACCGAAAGGGAGGCATCAAAGAAGAGTTGGCCACTCGAAAAGCAGCAGCTGGGAGACTTTTTCAGGCCATAAATCGAGGATTCCTCAGCAAGAAAGAGGTTGGTAAGAAAACGAAGATGGCTGTATACCGCTCCACCTTTGTCCCAGTCTTGACATATGGATGCGAGTCATGGGCATTGACTACAACCCACAAAAGCCAGATCCAAACCTCAGAAATGAGGTATCTGAGGAAGGTGGTTGAAGTAACAAGAAGAGACATGGTACGCAACCAGACGATACGTCAAGGCCTTAAATCCCACCCCCTGCAGACCCAAGTAGAACAGTCCCAACTAAGATGGTTTGGCCATGTCTGCAGAATGGGAGAAGATCGGCTACCACGACAAGCATGGGAAACAAAGAGCCAGGGATCCAGACCCCCAGGACGACCCAGAGTCCGCTGGGAGGACAACATTAGACAATCTTTGAAGGACCGAGGACTAGAATGGAACCAGGCCAGGAGGAAGACAGCCGATAGGATGGTCTGGCGCTCTCTCTTCCAAACCTCTACACCTCACGGTAGAAGTGGAACGACTAAGTAAGTAAGTAAGTAAGCATGTCGTACAAGGCGACCAATATAATCTTGTGCATGAGGTCGGCAACTTCATACTGTAAAACAAATAGCCACAGAAACCACCGTTACAACAACCTGACGCAGGTTTCTTGCAAGGAGACTAGCCGTAGTCGTAGCTCCATGCTCCACAAGGAACGCAAAAGAAAACGACAATGATGATAATAACTAACTTGTATCTACCGAACGATCTGCTTCCTGGTGTCCCATCGACAGACAGGTGGACAATTTAAACTAAATGATATTTGGCCAAATGTAAACTTCACTTCCAAGAAAAGATCGCGGTCCTATGTTATGCAGTTCTCCAAAATATGAAACTTAGCAAGCTAGCTATTGTGTTTTTGTTTGAAACGCGGAAAAAGTACCTTTTGTCCTGCGGATAGCGTTTTTAAATGCCAGTGGGAGAAGACTAATTAGAAATTTCCCTTTCAAATACTTTATTTTTTAACTCGCTCTGTTACCTGCAGATCTACCGATTAAATCCCTGTGATCGACTGGTTGTCGACCCCAGCAGAATACGAACGCACGCAATCGCGTTTCATTTTCTTTGGGCATATTCATAGCTGTTCGGTATTTGTTAAGAATCAACAGAAATTGAATTCTCATATCATGTTTACGACGTGTTGCTTCTGTTTGCGTGATGTCATACGTCTTCAGCATTTTGCTCATACGTTTTGTGTAATGGCTTCTCGAACTCGTCCTCTAGCTGTAAGTCTTGCTCCCTTGATGTCAGCTATGTTCCCATCCAGGAGGTGTCTTTTGTCTGCGGTTATCAGCATATAGATTTGTGCCTGTACCATCGCATATCTGGATCTAATCGACAGCAACCCTAACATGTAGCTCATTGTCACGATGGGGGTATTTCGCATACAACCCAAAACTAAACGCATCCCTTCATTTTGAATGCGATCTAGTCGTTCACTGACAGCTTGAGTATTCCCAGCACATACTCGATTACTGGCATGACTATCTGATGATACGGAGAAACAATAGTCTCTACTCCAAGTTCGCAGCGGCCGTTTTTTTTTAAAAAGCTGCCAGACCTCGCTTGCACTTCTGTCTGATCAGCTCAACATGGTACTTGTACGATACCCTGCGATTGAACATTACTCCAAGATATTTCAGCTCGTTTTGCCTTTTAGTTTGACTGATGTAAGATGTAACGACATTACATGATGTCATCTGGTACAACTATCTGAGACATGACCTATCCATGCAGATAACAATAAACTGTCAGCTTGTTCAACTAGATATTGTTGTTAGATATCCAAAATGACAACAATTCAATACCATAATACCCGCCGTAAGTTCTTCGGCCGGTCAAACAGTCACATTTTGCATACCGTCATTTGCGCACTTTTTCTATTTTCGAGAGAGTACATTAACTTTCAACCGCAGTGCAACTGTGGTTGAAAGTTAGACAATAATTGTATTTTTTCCCTCATATGTACTCTCCCGAAAATAGAAAAGTGCGCAAATGACGGTGTACATGAACAGTTTAATTATGGAAAGTTACGATTTTAAAAGATGCACGAACAATTACGAGACATGTTGTCATAAAAGAAATGTTAGTTATTTAGTTAATTTAAGGTCCAATGGATCATTAACAGTGCTCCACATATTATTTAGGAAGGTTACTCCATGTCTTCATATTAAATACATCGATATAATTTTCACTTCAAATATCTAATGACGCTCGCCTGCAATGAAATGACCAAAGTGGTAATAGTACCGTCCGTAATACATGTAAGCGAAACAACACGCTATAATTAAAAACCTATCAATATTGACGGGTTATTGCTAGTATAATAATAACTCAGCTGGTACAACTACGTGATACATAAAATATTCAAGATGGCAACAATATTAAAACATTTCATTTGATAAAACAGTACAATATAATTTGTTACAAACAAAACAAAACAAGCCAACAATATGACACCTGTCAGTTGGTACAATTACCTGACGAATAAACAGTTCAAGAAGGTGGCAATATTACAACACTTCAACTGGTACAACACATAAGATATGCACACACACACAACTAAATTACAACAGTCAGCTGGTGCTGATACACAAACTATCCAAGAAAGTAGCAACAATACAACAGGTAAGGTGAAACAACTTACCTGGTAAATCGAGTATTCAAAAAAGTAACAATATTAAAACACTTCAACTGGTACAACACATAAGATATGCACACACACAAAACTAAATTACAACAGTCAGCTGGTGCTGATACACAAACTATCCAAGAAAGTAGCAACAATACAACAGGTAAGGTGAAAAAAATTACCTGGTAAATCGAGTATTCAAAAAAGTAACAATATTAAAACACGATAGCTGGTCTTCTTCTTTAAGTACCATGCCTGGTGGCGTAGGTGATCATGTCTCTCCACAACTCCATGTCTCCAGTACTATTTATCATTTCTTTTGTTAACTTCTTTCCATGCCATGTTAAACTTTCCAGTATCTTCTCGCCTTGATTTCCTCTATGTTTTCATTCATGATTGTACAAGGGATAATACGACTGTAGTTTTCTATTGCTTACCGTGGGGTTGTCTCGTGGGCCTTTGGCTAAAAAGTGTAACCCACAAGGCAGTGACGAGAAGAGAGGTTAAAACGCCTCCATTTTGCTGGTTGTCACATTACAAAGCTGAATGGAATATCCATAGAGGTAAAAATATTAAAACACGTCAACTGATAAATAAAATATCCAAAAATATGACAATACAACATTACGATACGCTACGTGATAAAATCACCTGGCTATTCCGTCGACATATCCAAGAGGGTAGCAATATTATAACACGTTAGTCTGTAAAAGTGCCTCATACATGAAATATCCGTGTCAGTAGCAATGTTATAACACGTCAACTAGAGCAATTTCCTAATACATGAAATATCCAAGGAGATGAGAATATTACAAATCGTTACCATGTACAACTATGTGGCAACAAATCTAAAAAAAAGCAACAATTCTTGTACACTTTCCTAAAATGAAACATCCAAGGAAGTAACACTAAAGTAACACGTACACTGGTACAGTTGTCTTATACGTGAAAGATTCAATTAGGTAACCACATTACACGTCAGCTGGTAAAACTATCTGACTACATGAAACAGCGTAACTAGGGGTACTGATATTACAACACGTGAGCTGGTACAATTCATTGGCACATGAAATAATGTAACTAGGTAACGATGTAACAGCACGTCAGCTGGTACAACTAGGTCAAGCTTAGACATTAAAACACTAAAAGCAGCACAGAAAATGATAACACTGGGAACAGATCTGTCTTCAGTACACTAACGAAAAATGAAAGATACGTGCCATCTATGAACGGAACTCAAAATGAAGTGTCAAGCCTCGTCTTTCAAGATGATTGAGATTAACAAAAGATCTGAAGAAAATGCGTTTATATATGTCTTTTTTCTCGATCGTATAGGTCTCAATCATATTATTTTATAATTTGCGAATTCCAGCTCAAGATATGGTAGGTCAATGACAGACTTTTCTTAAATGCTTTGCTTTTTTTTTTTTTTAAATAAAATGTTTGCCTCGTTTTGTTCAACCAAGTCGGTTATATTAGAGCACATGTCCAAATATAAAAAGATTGTTAGGTCTGATAATCATAAGTAATGCTTTGCTAATGTTTTCCGTAGCACGTTATTTTAGCTTAAGGAAGTTTCATCACCTGGATGGCCCTGGATTGAAGTTTTGGAGTTACTATGTTTAATGTTTTACGAGTACAGCAGAATTTTGGTTACCCGAACCCCGATTATCCGAATTTCCCATTTACTGAATCACCAAAGAACGTTGACATAGTCTGCGACATATGCACGACTCTACTCGCCTATTTAGCTGGCGCTGTTGTTATTTCAGTCCATTCCGTCTGTTCCTAGATGTAGTGTAGTTAGTTTGCAAATGTGTTGTTTAATTTTCAAAATCCATTTTAATTTTCGTAAATGCTAGAAAATTTAAATAGTCAAGTAAAAGAAAACGTGGTGTTCGGACAGATATTTGTTTAATATGGGGTTTCAGGGACGAAAATCGCAGAAAAATATTATATCGGGGCGGCTACAATTTCTTACATTAAAAGAAAAAGTGAATTAATTCTTCACTTCGTTTTTGTGTTAGAAGGTAAAGATGGTAGCTCTAGGAAAAAAAAAAACAATGAAGATTCTGACAACGACTAAGAATAAGAAGCAATATACGAATGGTTCGTGCAAATAAAGGTCAGTTGGACATAATTTTAAGGCCAATTGTATGCGATAAGGCTCCAATGTTCAATAAAGACTAAATAAAAAAGGTTTTTTGTTCGTGAATAATGTGCACTACAGTGCTTTTGTCCTTAATCCAACTATCCAAAATTTTGACTATCCGAACAGCCCCTGTAACGAATTAATTCGGATAATTCGAGTTCTACTGTATTTACAATTTATTTATTTTCGGTATTTGTTCACGATTTAACTAACACATAATTTGAAGAACAAACGTGAAGTAAACTGCGCTAACTCTTTGCTGAGTATTTATAAAGTGTGACGCCTGATGAATCTTCGATTATGAAACAACACCTCAAATAGAAAGAATACCAGTAGAGGGGTTATTCATTGGTGTTTCATTTAGCGTTCGTTGCATCTAGGGCAGAACGTTCATTTTGATAAAATTAGAAGCTAACACGCCATTACAGTGTTAATTCAAGTTCAGAGGTTTCCTTATCGGTAACTCTAGTATATAAAAACACGATGACTTTAACGTAACACTATTAATTACAATATAACTATGTACACGCTGACGTCTTTGCAAAAGGGTTGATTTTTTTAAAAAGCTCGAGTCGTGTGGTCATATCTTAGAAATGTCTTTCAAAATATTCCCTCTATAATCGTTATGATAATATCTAGTTTGTATTTCTACTGCTGACAATATAATTATACAAGAAATCGTTGCTACTATTAACTCTAAACATACTAATCTTACTTTCAGTTTTCCATGTCCTCCACAGGTGCACACTATTTAAAGATGGCACAACACAAACAAAACCGAAATACAAATGTAGCTCCTACCACTGCGTCAAACTGTTGGTTTAACAACACATTCCACGGCGGACATGGTCACTAATACGGCCACGCTAGTTAAGGCAATTATTCTTGACTTGCTTTGTCCACGTCCTTCTGCCGTAACCAGTAAAGTAACCGTGCCAAAAGAATAAGTCGACCTTCACATATGGGGATTCTTTGTCAGTGACAGGTTTTACGACTTCTCATAAAGACAAACGTTGACTGGTGTATCTTACAAATATTAACGATCTCAAGAGAAAGCATGATAGGTTAATTGTGGTCTCAGTTACACAATGGTAACTATAAATTTTACATTGCCCAAAATACAATTGAAAGCAAATTGACGATGTTAGATAGGTTAATTGTTTGTGGTCTCAGTTACATCCCAAAATGGTCAAATGTCCACGAAATAGTACAGTATGTAATCAGACACTGGTACATAAACTGCCAGCAGGTGTAAAGTGGTCTTTGTGCTCTTCCCCACATCGACACATGTCTGTCTGCTCGATTTTTAATGTGTTAAACATGTGGTATTTAAGTCTGCATTTGCCGGTTCTTATTTTGAAAACTATCACTTGATCTCATCTTTGTAGGGAATAATATGCTTCTGTTACATTTAACTATGGGTGTTCTCTATGCCCTTTTTCTTTGACATTATTTTTTATTATTGAATTTCCTCGCCGTATGTTGCTGACGTCTTTTTGAATTTGGCGCACTCTTTTTTTCGCAAGTCCCTAGTCATTCAACAGCAGAATGTTCGAATATTTCACCAGTTCTTATTATATGTCACCGTAATCTGGTTTCAAGTGATTGTCTAATTTACTGTATGGATGGCTTGAATTTTGTTTGTTTGCCTTTTTCATTACCTTCTTTTATGTTATTTAAACATACTTAAATTTTGATATTATATATGCATGCTATTATTTTACCTTGACAAAGTTGAATGCTTAAATAATGCTGCAAAAACATATACGACTGAAAGGGTTCAGTATGCACGATACCAGAGAGAGGACAGAGTGTTAGACTGGTCTGCGTGCCCAATTCATAACCCTTTAAAAATAAAGTTCGTTCGCATCGCTGTCTAACTTCTTGTTTCATATAACTTGCTTTGGGCAGGAATACAATGTACTTTCACTAATACTGAATTTATAAGATGCAAGACCGGGGCATAATAACTGAAAGTAATCATTATCGTATACCGTAAGATCCAAAGTCCACTGGGAGGACAACATTAGACAGTCTTTGAAGGACCGAAGACTAGAATGGAACCAAGCCAGGAGGAAGACAGCCGATATAATAATATGGCGCTCTCTCTTACAAATCTCTACACCTCACGGTAGAAGAGGAACGACTAAGTAAGTAAGTATACCGTAAGATAATGTAAGCAGTGGCGTAGCCAGGTTGTAACATCAGGGGAAGCGAACACAAGAGGGTGCCATCCGACATAATAGATTACTAATGAATTACTTTTACATTCTTTATACATATTTATTTTGCACTTAATGGGAGCCGCACTGGTGTAATGGTTACCACACTGTGCTAGCGATCAGGTGTTCAAGGTTCAAGCCCGGGCATTTGTAAGAGTGTCGTCGACCGGGATTTTGACTGAATAACCTGAACGGCTCCTGAGATAAACCCTCTGTGGATGGGAAGGATTCGCTCCTGACCGGGTTGGAAGGAAAGTC
The DNA here is from genome assembly GCA_024509875.1 of Oreohelix idahoensis. NCBI lineage: Eukaryota > Metazoa > Mollusca > Gastropoda > Stylommatophora > Oreohelicidae > Oreohelix > Oreohelix idahoensis. The sequence goes on from JAMPIV010009690.1 coordinate 65,106, forward strand.
CACAGGCTCCCCAGCCTCGCAATGACATGTCATTGGGCTGAAGGGTTGAAAGCCCAAGTGCCGCTGGTTAATGGAAAAAAAAATTTGCACTTAAAATAGAAACTGTAAAAGGACATTGTTTCGCAATAAGTACGCGTGTTCATTGTATATAAATTATAAAGACAGTTTTACAGTATGCCATCTTTTTATTATGTATATAAAGACACAAATGAAAAAAACACAGTACTGTATTTACTTTATATTTGTATATGTGCACGGCAATAGGTAGCAAACTATTTGAAGCAATTTCTCATATCCTGGTTTGGAGACATTTCACCCGACGTGGTGCTTGCTGCATTGTTAGACTGTCCGTTGCACTTTAATTACTGACAGTCCAAAGTATTTGATTGCTGAAAGAATAATGTTGAAAGAAAAATTATCTGCACAAGCTCCAAGGTAATGCGCTGAATTATATAAATAGATCCACCTAAACACCGTTTCCCTTGGTGGCCTGCATACGTGTTTATTTTCTCTCTAACACAGACATTTGTTTTGTGCTCTTTATAGCAAATGCGCAAAATTCTTCTTTAACATTTATATTCGAAAGCCTGAATCCTTCGCTCCGTATCTGCAGTGAGTGTCCAGCCCTCACACCCATACAAGAGAAAAGATAATACAAGTGATTTGTATAATTTTATCTTCACAGGGGGACCTCAAGACGCAGCAATAGAGACCGCAGTCAGCGACTCATAGCTTGACTGCCTGCGTCAGGACCAGCGAACCAGAGCTGGTCAAGACCGCACTCCACCTCCACGTGGAAGTCCTGGAAACAGTCTGCAGCTGTGCAGTCTGGCTGAGCGAGTGTGGATCGAAATGGGAAGGCAAACCCGGTCCTAAAAAATGCCGTGCAGAAGTCGGATGTGTCGACCGAAAGGTGCAGATATCACAGCTTAGGCGTAAACGGACACAACGCAACCACCGTCCTTTTCAGGACGAACGAAGAAGAAGAAGAAAAAGAAGATCTTCACAGGAAAACTGATGTTACTTTTCCAGATCACATTCAGCCTTGTCATGGCAGCTGAGGTCATCTCAAGTCTTGTCGTGATTTCTTTACTCGATCTTCCATCACTACATATAGTGGACCCCAGATATTTAAAGGTGTTCACTTCTTCTAACGTTTGCCCATTTAACGTAATTTTGGTCGGAACATGTTTCTTATGGCTATTCACCAATATCTTGCTTTTTTTTATATTAATTTCCATCCCATACGTTCTTGTTACTTTCTCCAGTCTAGAGGTAAGGTCTTGAAGTTCTGATTCTGTTCCAGCTATAAGATCGATATCATCAGCAAAACGTAGATTGCAAAGAAGTCGGCCTCCAATCGATATGGTTGTTTTATAATCGTAGAGAGCCTCCTGTATAATATGTTCTAGATATATATTAAAGAGCACTGGAGACTCTATCAATAATAGAGTCAGCAATTAGAGCAGGGGTTCCCAACCTTTTCTATGCCCCGCACCCCTAGGAAATGTTTGATTAATGTTCGCACCCCATACAAAAGTAATATCACGTTGATAGGTCAGTTGGTTAAGCGAGAGACTCTTGACCTTAGGCTTCTTTGTCGCACCCCCTGAAATGCCATCTCGCACCCCCTGGTGGTGCGGGCACCACAGGTTGGGAACCCCTGAATTAGAGCAAAGTTCGTAACTACATTGAATTCAGCTAAGATCATTGATGGAATATCAGCTGATAAGGATGGTATCAGATCATTGTGTATACTAGAACTGAGATGTGTTGTATTTCAATCACATAAGACGTCGTAAACGTGTCGAATGTAAAGTAGGCATTCAACCTCACATATTTTGATGATTCTTGTACTTGATTTGTATCTTCCTACATATTTATTTTTCTGCTCATCTAGAAAGCATCTCCTTCATATTGCGCTTCTCCAACCCCCAAATAGAATAAATTTGAACATTATACGATTTTTTTTTTTTTTTACATTTCGCTACTCACTGCGCTACTCGGCTTAATCCATAGCAGCAGTCATTTTGGAAGGCTAAAATACCCCTGGTGCGATTTTGTGGAAAGGCGCCACTTTATTCAAAACTATAGGATAAGTGAAAACAATCCGCACACTAAGTAGTTGTCAGACAGACATAACCGTTGTAAATTATCCTTAGTGTTCAGCGTATGTTTACACCGCAGGAGACAATTCTTATGAGTACGAGCTTAAGCGGGTGCCTGGGTAGGTGACTGTTAAAACATTTAAATAAAAAAATGCGCCACTTTTCGATACAGAGCTTAAGGGGAGCGGCCCGCCTTCCTGCTCCTACCCTAGCTGCGCTGCTGAATGTAAGGTTATTTCAGATAATAAGCAAATATGTAAGTTTTAATTCGTGAAAATTACTAAATAAACGTTCTGTTTGCAGGATGGATAAGTGCAAATTATTTTAAACGAACGAAGAATAACCCATGTTTGGACAAAGGAACACAGCGTAAATGTAAGACATCATTTCACGAACGTAGTAACTATAGAAGTTGGCTTCACAAAACTGAAGGTAAATGTACTATAGTGCGTTTCAAAAAGGTCGGTCGACGATTGACTTCAAATATCTCCATATTCCTTGCACTGATAAACATGATTTTTTGCATGTAGTCTTATATTTTCATTGTCCCAAAGGTTTTATAAAATTAAATGTTGTAGGTAGTGTGCTTTTCTTGCAACGGCTAATTCCTTTGATCTTTTTTAACGAAGTAATTATTTTGTCCTGGAAGAAAATAATTTACCGTAAATGAAGGAGGTTGCGTATTTTCGGCATAGGCGTCTATACAATTCGAATGTTAGAGGGGTTTGCTAACTGATTACTACGTGAGGTCCTTTTTTATTTCTTCGAAATATTTGAGAGAAAAATAACGCCTATTTGTTGTAAAAAGTGAATGGATGCATGAAGAGGTGAAAGTACTTGTGTATGTTAAGTATAGTAGTGAAATCGCGGAGATAAAAAGGAAATGAATTGGTTTACATATACACATAGATGGAGGAGAAAACATATAAAACATATAAGGTATTTACACACTTATTCCGAGTCAGACGAGTCTAACATATTGATGACTATTCTCGGCTGAACGAACGACAGTCCATCTTTTTTTCCTATAGTCATTTTCCTCTTTTAAGATATGATCTTCACATTTACACCAATAATCTTTGTCTATCTGCGAGAGGGCGGCATATGTTAGTTCTTTCATATTGCATAGTTTGCAGTATGAATTGAACTTGTAAGAGTACGCTAAACTAAAAGTTCTAATGCAGAACTAAGGTTAAGGAACAAATGCAACACTAGGCTTAATGATGGAAGATAGGTCTTCAGTGTTGTATGGAGCCTATTGTACCGGATGAGAGTGAGTCATATATAATTAGTAAACATGTTTTCCATTCTTGTCTTTTATGAGGCAACTTGTTTGCTTGTATTTCCCTGTTAGCTTCTTTGTGCTGTTATACAGTTCTCTAATATTTCCTTTAGCTGCAGCATCTTCTGCCTCTCTTGCCAATTCTCAATATACTTCATCTTGTCTCTTTTGATACTTCTTTTTACTTCTTTGTTTGCTTCTGTGTACACTTCTTGAGCCTTGGCTTTGGAACTTCTGGTTTTGCTTGTGTTTAAATCTGCTTTCTTGTTTTTTCTGTCTGTTATCTTATTGATGGTTTCTGTTGTTATCCATGCTTTTTGTTGTCGTTCCCTTTTCCCCAGTATTTCTACACGTCTCATTCCATACAGTTTTGATTTGCTGTCAATAGTCTTCTGTATTCTCTACATCTTCCAGCTGTTGGAGCACTTGGAATTTGTTGGATATTGTGACCGCAAATTTGTCTCGTTTCTTGATTTCTTAGAAATCCTACATTAAATTGTGGTCTATAATTTTGCGTTGTTGCATATCTCTTGAGTTTCATTTTTACTTTGGCTATCAGAAGGTGATGATCTGATGACACATCTGCTCCTCTATATACCTTTTCATCCTGCAATGATGATCTAAACTTCTTGTTTATGCATATATGATCAATCTGATTTTCTGTTCTATGGTCTGGTGATATCCATGTTGCCTTGTGTATTCTCTTATGTGGAAACATGCTTCCTCCTATAGCAAGTTGATTTGAAGCACAGAAGTTTGAGAATAGTTCCCCATTTTCATTCTGTCGCATAGAGATTTATGATCAATACATTTTCTATATTCTTTTCTTTTCTACCCGTGTCCTCTACTTTATTATCGCTCTTTTATCCTTTTCCTGTTTTTCGCATTCGTTCGTTTGCGACAAAATATTACTTTCCCATTCAAACTATCGCCTGTTTCTTTTCTCATTTAGAAACGCATTTTATTACGTAGATGTCAGTCCCTGGACGAGACAAAATAGCGTGAGAAACTCGTTTTCGTCAGACATGATGGCAGACATATCGTCTACATTTTCACCTGACACAGCGTTTCCTCGGCGGAGTTCTCGGCGTGAGGTGTGAACGGCGCCTTCATGCATAGCTCAGAAATGAGACATGTCGTCGTGTGAGGTGGGAAGACGCGTTTTGGCAGTTATGGCCAGCGTCTAATTGTATGTGAAGTGTTAAGACGGGAAGGGGAGACTATTTCGGATTTTCGAAATAACGTGGGATCCTTTGTCCGTTTTCATATATCTTACTGTCGTAAATTTATTTGAGAGAGTTCTTGAAAAAATAGTGGTCCCGTTTAGAGTGAAGAAGGATGGTGAAAGCTCTATGATAGAAAGGGTTAGAAAAGTAAATAGTTGCTTCACAGAGTGCTGGGGAGAGTAAGGACAGACTCTTTTACGACAATCTGTTTCTCTCAATCTACTCCTTAACTCTCCTGGACAAACAATTAATTGCCAGTTTCCAAACACACATGCGCTCACACCAATTTGGTGCTTCAAACACACGGACGTACGTGAATACAACTACAAATAACAGATATGGGTAATTTGGGCTTGGGTATTCCAGTACAGTACTAAATAAGTTTATGATGTTTATTTATCATTTAAAATCAGTCACAACAATTATCATTTGGTGTGATGGAATACATTGATACAGCGCTAAAATCCTCCATTATAAATATCAAAGTTAACATAAAAATGTAAGGATAAAATATCGATAGGTTATGCTGCGGCGTTTTCGCCCACGCCACAGGTTCGTTGATTTGGTAGACCGTACTCTTGTTTTCTAGTGTCATTGGAAAAAGAAAAAAACTAATTATAACATGGAGACGCGAAAGGCCTATTCGTTTAGACGGGGTAGGAAAGGAGAAAAGAAAAAAATGATGCTGTCTGCTAGCGTTTAAATCTAAGCCTAACATACGCGCGAACTCGTAGTTAGTGTTTGAAATACGAGGTAAAGTAAGAACATGTAGCCACTTGAATCACGAAAACAGTCTTAGCTCTTGTTTAGAATGACGTAAAACTCTCGAAAACTCTCGGACAGCACATGGAAAAGAATTGAACGCGTGGTAGTAAATCTGTCAAGACTAACATGGAAAAAAATATGGACTTTCTTATTAATAGGTTTAGAATCACAAAAATTAGCTAGTTTGATAGCCTATCTTTTCCTGACAAATAATATGCTTTCAAATAAAAAGACGGACAGATAATTCGGAAGTTATTGACAAAAGACTGATTTGTTCGATGCAGACTTGCAAACACATGTCAGTTTTGCATTCACTAAAAGTTACATTTGACGCGTCCTTGAGACGAAGGCAGAGGGAAAAAAGTACATGTAAACAAGGGAAGGACAAGGAGGAGAGAGTCTAAAAATAACTTCGAAGTAGAAATTTAAGCGGTGGGAGAGGGAAAAATTTGAATAGTTTTTGTAGTTGGGCTCCAAAAAACCAAGTGCAAACTTGGGAAATGACAAGTTCGGACAGACCGACCGACAGAAATACACTACACATTTGACCAAAAAAAATTGGTCAGTTAGTTTGAAATTTTAAATTCTAAAGGGGCAGTACTCTCATTGGAGGAAATAGCTAAGATTATTGAAAATTTTGCCGGCTCGTTGCCATTTTTACGAAGACTGTCCATACAAGCAGTTCGTTGAGGCTAAGAAGTGATCGTCCAGTGAATACATATACTAATAGTAGTGGGACGCCATAGTCTAGCCAGCAGCTCAGCTGAGTTTGTGCTATATCAACGTAACTGTGTGTTTTCATTTTGAATTGTGGTAAGGAAGAAATTATTAATCTTTTATTGAACAATTTTGAGTGATTGATACTGCCATATAATGAAAAATGATTACGACAAGTGAGTACTTACTCTAGGTCCCCAGCCAACTGTCCAGGGCCTAGAGGTTGAAATATAATATGCTGAACTATCAGAAAGGTGGAATACCGATGTTTCTTTTCAGGTGGTCAGGTGGAAACATATCACCCACCTTATTGTATGGAAAAAAAAGAGATTAATGAAAATATTTCAGATGCAGTGCAGTCCATAAGGGAGAGGAATGGAGCTAGTGCTACTTGACAACAGCCTGGATGTATAGGTGCTGGGTCGGTCAGAGAGATCTGACACTGTCTTGGTAATGCGATGTATTTATGCTTGTAAACATGGTGGATTAGGTAGTATGTTAAGACATAGCCTAATTTTGTGGTTTCAGAGTTTCTTGGTCTGGCACTGTGCTAGTGCCAGATGTAATGACAAGTACACCAGTGCATGACATAAGATGCCTACCATACTACCTCAGAGCATTTGAGGAGTGGGCCTAAGGAACAGCTTTCTTCAGTCGTCACAGGCCAGCTAAGTATTGTAGATCTGGCCTGCGGAAATTCATCAACCAATTAGCATATTAGAAAATCCCTGGCGTATAACTAACTTTTTTCCACCATAAATCTTGTGTAAGAGCAAAATGAACACTATTACCCACAGACTGTGAATGATGAAAATACCCGACCCGACATCCAGCACTAGATTCTAAAGACTCTTAGTTAATAACAATACTAGTAGATTCAACTTATATATATATGTACAAGTCTTTCATGTGTTTACCTGATTCTATGTAAATTTATTGAAACTGATTCATATTTGATTTTATTTTAAAAAGTCCTGACCAGAAGAAACTTTAGTTCAGGACCAAATAAATTTGAAAAAAATTATAATTTCTAAATTTTAACACAGTGTTAATTGACTTGATCATAGAGCTTATGATTAGTGTTTGTGTATGTGTTTGTGTACTCAATTACCAGCACACCACCTTTCATTACCCTAGACATTATACGTAGCTATCATTCATATTAGTCACAATTAAGTCTGCTTGAGGTCATAGGTGGTAGTAGCAAGGTACCCTGTAAACTCACATAAACTGTTATCCTCAGGGACCTTCACAACTGACCTCATTCAGTACACTAGTAACATAGCAACCACACTTTATAACATCAAAATCCACCACATTGGTACAGTCAAAAATCATAGGTACAGAAAATACAAATAACAAAGTGGGGGGGGGGGGGGTTATGAAGAATGGTATCCAAAATGCCCTTCCCTCTTGAAATAGACACAGATAAACCCAGTCCAAAGATAGGTAGTTATCAGAAAAATAGGTAATGTAACCCAACAGAAAATTCAATTACTCTAAAGAAGAGGCGTTGCAATACTAAGTATGGGTGGTAGAAAAAGTCCTGTTATTCTCAACTGTTTTCCCTTTACTAAGAAAATGAAAGGAGGAAGGGGAGGGGGGGGGGGGGGGGAAAGTAATAAACAGAGTTATAAAATCCCACTTACAGAAACAATACAGAGAATACGGTAAAGTATTTACCAGATAGCCAAATTAAACAAATGGTTGTAAAATAAATCTCATGTCATTCATGCACGCTCGTGATGGCCAACACTCATTTGCTCACCCACACTTACCGATCGTATAATCTGGCACTCCATAGAATTATACACAAACATCAATGAAACACTTGACACAGGTAGTGTCTTTCTTCAATGTCCAGCCCCAGATTATCAGGTTTATGCGTTAGTACAGTCCCGTAATCGCTGGACTATGAACCTAAGTGTTCTTTGGTTTTGTTATGTTAAAGGAAAGTTCTATTGGGATGGCACAGTTTCAGATCCAGGTGGTGAAAATGGGGTGTGGTCTCATTGATTTCGTCGTTGAGGGTAATCTACTTAATGCATGAGGACACCAACTGACCGGTGAGGTATGGGTTTACTTCGAGGGTTTAAAATCCAGTGAAGAAAAATATGCACAGTGTTCGGAAGATTTCTATTTTCTTTCGCAGTAGATCAGTAAAATAATACAAATAGCTATGGCACTGTTCTTCTCCAGTTAAATTTAATGTAATTGATGATGTAGTTAATTAGTACTTGGGGTTGCTTTCTTTCTGGCAAAAATTTAGATAGTGGAATCCCAACAGAGAATCGCCACAAGACTAAAATTTAACTGTCTCATCAAATTCTGGAGGTTTTAAAATCCGAGTCGGTAGGACTCTATACAATGTTTTTGCTGGGATCAAAGGTTCTGATCACCCTATATAAAAGATAGAAAACATGTAATTCATACCGAAAATCAAATAACATTCTAAAGCGCGATAAATTTACCGTTAAGACTATTATATACACTCGCGTATTTAATTGTAAATTTAAAAAAAAAACACTTCGCGAGTTTAATGGTTAAAACACACATCTATATATATAGAACTTTAACTTAATTACTTAGTTATAAATTCCTTCGCGACTTTAAAAGTTAATTAAAGCATTTAAGCATCTATTATCTTTGGAAATAATATAATAGATATATCATTAAATTTACAGCTGGAACTTTTGAGGTAGGTTTAATTTAATAGATTTTAAATCAACACAAAATCCAGTGAAATAAAATGAATGAACTAGACCACTGATCACTAGAACAAATATATTATACCGTTTAGCACAGAATAGAATTCACTGCAAAATATAGCCCACAATCCAGGGGAAATCTAACAAGATTTTACTATAGGTAGTGCTTCTGTAGATGTCTAGCAAACGAGTGATAAAATGGCATTCTGCATGGTCTGTATATATATATATATATATATATATATATATATATATATATATATATATATAATGTATATATATATATATATATATATATATATATATATATATATATATATATATATATATATATATAATGGAATGTAAGATTAGTGGGACATGTTAGAATCTAACACCTTTCTTCAACTCAGGGTAAAATCGAGATTCTAGCCGCCCATTCCTCGTCCGATTACTCAATTCTCTGGCCGCTTCGTCTCTCCCTGTCCGTCGCGTTCTGCGAGCGATTCTGTGGTTAACACAGAGATGTGAAATGCCGGCAAGAAACTTGCGTCGTTCGTTTTGGGACCACTACTGCCTTTGATAGCATGCCGCTTCGTCTTTCCTGAGATACCTCAGTGCCTGTTTGATCGTGTGCCGCTTCTTTCGTTTGATTCTGGAAACGCCTTTAAGGCAGGCACGAAAGAAAGGTGAAGGCGGTAGTTGGTTCAGACCGTTCTGAGGTAAAGCAAAAGGCGTGGCTTAACCTCCCCTAAGACATACCGAAACTCCTGGATCCACGCATGATAAATGTCTACATATTAATGAGCAAACGTGGTGACAATCTACGTGGAAAGGTTGCATGCTAATGAGTCCACGTGGAAGAATTCTCGTTGACGATAAAATTACAACAATATTCGGGGGTACTGATGTTATCCGAAGGGGTCGTTACGAAGGGTTGTACCATATCATCTAACAATTCAGGGTCAGCTGAGTTCGTTTGTCACAATCGTCCCCTCTTTTGAGACATGAAAACATATTTTCATGTTTGATTTATGACAATGAAGCTGCCCTGATCGGTAGCTTTAGGATGATTGGCATCTTCAACTTAATCCTCTTCCTCCGTAGTCCAGTTTCTACTCAGGAAGTCTGCCCCGACATTCTGTTTTCCCGGAATATATTCCACTTTGAAAGAGTAAACGCTTAAAAGGAGGGCCCAACGCATGATCCTTGAATTAAATTCTTTATTGGCACCAAGAAAAGCTAATGGAGCGTGGTCTGTTTGCACCGTGAAAGATATATCATATAGAAACTCATGATGGCGTCTGATACCGTCAATCAGAGCGAAACATTCTCTTTCAACTACGCTGTAGTTCCGTCCAGCTTTGTTTAGTTTCCGACTGCCATAGGCAACTGGAAATAGCATATTCGGGTCACTGTCCTCGGCTTGCAGCAGTGTAGGCCCGATGCCCTGACCTGACGCGTCGACCCGCAGTACGAAAGGTTTCTTGAGGTCAGGTAAATTCAAAATGGGGTATGCAGACAACTGTCCTTTTAAAGTGATGTACGCGTGTTCGCACTTTTGATCCCACATGACCTTATCAGGACAACCTTTCTTTGTGAGGTCAGTTAGAGGTGCCGTTAGTCCGTTGAAGTTCTGGATGTATTTTTTATAGTATGCACATAGTGATAAGAAGGAACGGATGTCTTTCTTCGTTCGGGGCCTTTTTGCTGCAACTACTTTCTCCACGTTCTTCTTAACAGGCCACATGCAGCCGTGAGAAATAGTATGTCCCAGGAAGTCAAGCTTTTCAAACCCGATGAGACATTTGCTAGGTCTGGCTGTGAGACCAGTTTCCTGTAGTCTCCCGAGGAGCATAGCAACCGTAGCAATATGTTCGTCGTAGGTTTCCGATGCAATTAATATGTCATCCATGAAATTATGGATATGGGGACTTTGCAAAGGTTCTAGAAGCTTCCTCATCATCCTGGTAAACACTCCTGGTGCGTTATGCAATCCGAACGGCATCACATTAAATGTGTAATGTCCTTCACTAGTGCTGAAAGCTAACAAAGGTTTTACTTCCTCCTTGACTGGTATTTGATAATAACCTTTACTGAGGTCAATCTTGAAGAAAATTCTTGCTTTGCTAAGCTTGGTGAACAACTCAGAAACAGTCTGGAGAGGTTCGGGCTGGAATTCCGTTACAGAGTTTAGCAACCGGTAATCTATACACAGCCGAACTTCCTTGTTGGGCTTCTGCAACAGCACTACACTCGAACTGTAGGGAGGTGCTGATAATTCCTGCCTGACGCAGTTTGTCTATTTCTCCGCGAAGTGCATCAGCTTTAGCGTACGGGATGGGGTAAACTCTGGTTCGAACAGGGGTCTCGTTTGTTAATTTCATGTCAAATTTGATGAGATTTGTTCGACCCGGTACATCCGCTAAGACTGCACTGTACTGTTTTAGTAGCGCCCTGGTTTCTGTTTGTTGTTCTTGTGAGAGATTGTCGCCGAACTTGACATCTTTAAAGGATTCTGTGGGTTGCAATTGGTACTCCATGCAACCATCATCTTCTTCCTCGTCTTCCGTTGCTATGGCGACAGCCACGAGATGCTCGGAGGATGGCACTGGTCTTTCCAAATATTTCTTTAGCAGATTTATGTGAAAGACCTTCTCTTTTCCTTTAATGGAGATCTTGTAATTGGTGCGTGAGAACTTTTTAAGGACGGTGCACGGCCCTTGCCATCCGATGCGAAGTTTATTGCTTCCGGTTGGAAGTAGCAATAAAACTTTCTACTCTGGTTGGAGTTCTCTCTCTTTTGCAGCTTTGTTGTATCTTTTAGCATGTTTAGCGCGGGCTTTCTTAAGGTTGGTTGTAGCTAGATCCCATCCTAGCTTTAGCCTTTCCTTTAGCTCAGATACATTCTTGCTTGCAGAGACGACTGTCTCGTCAGCCTTTTGGTCTGTCAGGGACCGAAGTAAGGCTTCTAGTGGCCCCTTAATAGGTCTGCCAAATAAAAGTGTAGCTGGCGCGAATCCCGTAGACGCTTGGGGAACCTCTCTGTAGGCGAATAAAGCAGCAGATATATATATATATAGGTCCCAGTCTTCCGGTTTCTCCTGACCCAGCTTACGTAACATCATGGTGAGGCTGCCGTTAAAATGTTCCACGAGCCCATTTCTGGCCGGATGGTAGGGACTTGTGTGGATATGTTTGGCCCTCAAGATCTTAAAGATCTCCTCCATTAACAGGCTACGGAATTGGGATCCATTATCCGTCAAAACTTGTTGAGGGAATCTCAACCGTGTAAAAATTTGCACGTGGGCTTCTGCGAATGCTTGGAACCAGTGCATGTTAGCGGTATAACTTCGGCCCCCATTGTGCAAGTGTCCACTAAGGTCAGGATGAACCTGTTCCTTCTTTTGGTCCTTTCCAGGGGTCCAATGATGTCGACAGCAACCCGTTCAAATGGAGTACCTACTATTGGCATTTGCCCCATAGGTACTGGGGGTGTCAAGTGTTTGGGTGCTACACGTTGGCACTGGACGCAGGATTTCACGTACCTGATAATTTCAGAGTTCATTCCTGGCCACCAATAGTGGTTTTTTATTCGCTGAATAGTGGCGTTTTGTCCCATATGTCCGCTAAAGGGAAGAGAGTGCCCCATTTCTAAGATCTGGCTTCTGTACTGTGTCGGTACTAGGAGCTGGTTATTCCCTGAATCAGGGTCACCCGTTCTACGATACAATACACCATCCTTAGAAAAGATGTCTCCGTGGTGTCTGGGGTCCTTAGCCATGGGCAGTTTTTTAAAGCAAGGCTCCAGAGTAGGGTCCTTTTGTTGCGCCTCCTTCAGTTCATTCGGCAACAAATTTGGCGCAGGTTCCCTCTCCTTCTTAGTTTGCTCTCTTGTGGTTACCGCTGCCACAATCGGCTCCTCAAGTCTCCCAATAAACACGTATCTACATCCCAGGATAACGGGGTAGATAGGATCATCCATTATGGCCGCTTTAATAACACCTCTGACAAAATCAGAGTGTATTTCTACCAGTGCGATAGGAAGCATCCTGGGTGCATCACTCTTGAAAACTCCACATAGTTTGACGGTTTCCTCTGTCTCCTGACCTGGTTTGACTAGGTGCCTGGCGACAATACAACTAAAACTTAATCCAGTGTCAAAGAGACAAGTAGTTGAGGTACCATTCAAAATTACAGTTCCTCGCGTTGAGGGTCGGTCCCCCTCAGGTTGAGAATCACTGACATTGACTCTACCTTTCGAGGCTGTATGCAAACATCCGATGCGGTTAGGCCCGGTTTGTTTGCCCTGATCAGGCATCCCTGGTGTATGGGTCTTCCCTTGTCCTTGACCTTAGTGGCCGCGCTACCACGCAGGCTTGGTGGGTTGATCAGAATTGATATTTGGGGGATATCGGGTTTTGTAGAATTTCGATTTTTCCTGGGGAGGTCTCTGGGTATTAGTTTCTCGTTGGTTATTATGCTGAGAGGAATTGGAAGAATAGGATGACTGCTCTAGATTTTGTTTTCGAGATGGCTCATCTGTGGGTTTGCGTTTTTTTGCTGGGAAGTTCGGCCATTGCGTTTGTATAGCGTTCTGCCTTATTGAGGATGTCCTCAAGCCTGACTGCGCCCTGTTCAGCCAAAAATCTACGGGTTTCGTTTGACAAAGTTGACGTTATCTGTTCCACAAGAACAAGTTCAAGAAGTCCCTCATATGTAAGAGGTAATTCAGATAATTCAATGCACTTTGTCAAATAGCCCGTGAGACGTGAAGAGAACTGGGGAAATGTTTCCGTGCTCTATTTTCGGCTGCTTCTGAACATTTGCAGAAATTTTCGGGCGGTCATCTCAAAGCGCTCTAGCAAGGCCTTCTTTAGCATGTCGTAATCATGTTGGTTGGTTCCCAGCTTTGTGTACACGTCATAAGCATTACCTTTCAACGCAGTTGAGAGTTTAGGACTCCAACGGGAACTCTCTAACCCATACAGATTTGCTAGCCTCTCGAATTTTTCTAGGAAGGTGTCAATTTTTTCATTGGGGCTGGGAAAAGACTCTAAAGTAAAAGACATCGCAGTTAATTGGGCAGATTGAGTGCTGGAGAGATCCGTTGACTGAGACTGGGGCGAGGACGGCTCTCCATTATTTGAAGTAGAAGAGCCCCGACTATCTAAAGCCTTAAGCACCAGTTCGTGCTGTCTCTCCCTCTCTCTCTCCCTCCGAGCTTCCATCTCTGCCTCAATTTTCTTCTGCTCCAATTGACGATCATCTGCTTCCTTCTTCTCAGCTCTCTCTCTTTCTTGCTCCGCGTCATACCTTTCAAGTTCCGTGTTTACAAACACGTTCGCGGCTTCTCCCTCTAATCCTGATTCCTTCGCCTCCAGCCTCAACATGGACCTCATCCTAATTCTTTCTGCCATGTGAAAAAACTGTATGCTTCTACTACTAGAGAATAGTAAGAAGGAACAAGAAGGGGGAAAGCTCAAAGCCGCGTCGAGAAAAAAAACACAAAGTATAAATTTACTTGTGTTACCTCCTACTTTGAAATGTGCTAACTTATCGCTGCTATTATCTGTCACTTACGACTCTTAATGCAGGCGACTATGCTACGTTAAATGGTAAGTTAAACACTAGGAAAAAAAATCTACTCTTGCTAACAGTAGAGAAAAATTTATATTAAAATAATTTAAGGGAAAATTTTTTTTTCTCCAAAATCGTATTCTCCGACAACAAAACTCCGTCCGCCTGAAGTCAGTTTTGAGGAGAGACGTAGTTAACTGGACTTTAAAAAATCAGAACAAAACGTCTTTAGCTTAGCTCAACTCTGTTAACTTCAAAAACCCTTTTGTGACTGTAAACCAATCACGCGATCCCAGCCAATCTTAAAAAAATTTCTAATTTTTTCTGCCAGAGAATAAAAAAGTAACGAATATTTGTTTTCCGTAACTTCTACGGCTGTGGAAAGAACAAATCCTGTAAATATGTTGTGTGGACGACCCAAATACTAAAGGCGTTGTCTAGGGGGTGCAGTTATTTTTATTTATTTCCCTACCTAACAAAGACAAATCACTCTCACACTCTATCTAGACAGACCCAGACTTTAATCAGACTCAAAAATATCCCGGCGAGCCAGCCATTTATTGTCGTAAATTTATTTGAGAGTTCTTGAAAAAATAGTGGTCCCGTTTAGAGGGAAGAAGGATGGTGAAAGCTCTATGATAGAAAGGGTTAGAAAAGTAAATAGTTGCTTCACAGAGTGCTGGGGAGAGTAAGGACAGACTCTTTTACGACAATCTGTTTCTCTCAATCTACTCCTTAACTCTCCTGGACAAACAATTATTTTGCCATTTGCTCACACACACTTACCGATCGTAGAATCTGGCACTCCATAGAATTATACACAAACATCAATGAAACACTTGACACAGGTAGTGTCTTTCTTCAGTGTCCAGCCCCAGATTATCAGGTTTATGCGTTAGTACAGTCCCGTAATCGCTAGACGGTGAACCTAATTGTTCTTTGGTTTTGTTATGTTAAAGGAAAGTTCTATTGGGATGGCACAGTTTCAGATTCAGGTGGCGAAAATGGGGTGTGGTCTCATTGATTTCGTCGCTGAGGGTAATCTCCTTAATGCATGAGGACACCAACTGACCGGTGAGGTATGGGTTTACTTCGAGGGTTTAAAATTCAGTGAAGAAAAATATGCACAGTCAGTGTTCGAAAGATTTCTATTTTCTTTCGCAGTAGAGCAGTAAAATAATACAAATAGCTCTGGCACTGTTCTTCTTCAGTTAAATTTAATGCAATTGATGATGTGGTTAATTAGTACTTGGGGTAGGACTCTATACACTGTTTTTGCTGGGATCAAAGGTTCTGATCACCCTATATAAAAGATAGAAAACATGCAATTCATACCGAAAATAAAATAACATTCTAAAGCGCTTTAAATTTACCGTTAAGACTATTATATACACTCGGGTATTTAATTGTATATTTTAAGAAAACACTTCGCGAGTTTAATGGTTAAAACACACATCTATATATATAGAACTTTAACTTAACTACTTAGTTATAAATTCCTTCGCGACTTTAAAAGTTAATTAAAGCATTTAAGCATCTATTACCTTTGGAAATAATATAATAGATATATCATTAAATTTACAGCTGGAACTTTTGAGGTAGGTTTAATTTAAGATTTTAAATCAACACAAAATCAAGTGAAATAAAATGAATGAACTAGACCACTGATCACTAGAACAAATATATTATACCGTTTAGCACAGAATAGAATTCACTGCAAAATATAGCCCACAATCCAGGGGAAATCTAACAAGATTTTACTATAGGTAGTGCTTCTGTAGATGTCTGGCAAGCGAGTGATAAAATGGCATTCTGCATGGTCTGTATATATATAAAATGGAATGTAAGATTAGTGGGACATGTTAGAATTTAACACCTTTCTTCAACTCAGGGTAAAATCGAGATTCTAGCCGCCCATTCCTCGTCCGATTACTCAATTCTCTGGCCGCTTCGTCTCTCCCTGTCCGTCGCGTTCTGCGAGCGATTCTGTGGTTAACACAGAGATGTGAAATGCCGGCAAGAAACTTGCGTCGTTCGTTTTGGGACCACTACTGCCTTTGATAGCATGCCGCTTCGTCTTTCCTGAGATCCCCCAGTGCCTGTATGATCGGTGCCGCTTCTTTCGTTTGATTCTGGCAACGCCTTTAAGGCAGGCACGAAAGAAAGGTGAAGGCGGTAGTTGGTTCAGACCGTTCTGAGGTAAAGCAAAAGGCGTGGCTTAACCTCCCCTAAGACATACCGAAACTCCTGGATGCACGCATGATAAATGTCTACATATTAATGAGCAAACGTGGTGACAATCTACGTGGAAAGGTTGCATGCTAATGAGTCCACGTGGAAGAATTCTCGTTGACGATAAAATTACAACAATATTCGGGGGTACTGATGTTATCCGAAGGGGTCGTTACGAAGGGTCGTACCATATCATCTAACAATTCAGGGTCAGCTGAGTTCGTCTGTCACACTTACACAGAGTTAGACTAGTCATTCATACTCCTAGTTGCAGTAGACGTGATCGCTTCGTTCTAGATACTTATATTTATAAGTGAAACTCTTAGTTTCGTTGTGATACCCGTAGTTCTGTTTGGAGGTAAATATATTATATATCTAGTAGTATTGAGTGATTCAGTGATAACCGCTTATTTCATTTTACTAGTTAGATTTCTGTGCAGAATAAATAATTTATAAGTCTGTTATATTCGCTAGTCGAAGACGCAGCAATAGAGACCGCAGTCAGCGACTCATAGCTTGACTGCCTGCGTCAGGACCAGCGAACCAGAGCTGGTCAAGACCGTGCTTCACCTCCACGTGGTGGTCCTGGATACAGTCTGCAGCAGTGCAGGCTGGCTGAGCGAGCACGGATCGCAATGGGAAGGCAAACCCGGTCCTAAAAATGCCATGCAGAAGTCGGATGTGTCGACCGAAAGGTGCAGATATCACAGCTACGTTGTAAACAGACACAACGCAACCACCGTCCTTTTCAGGGCGAACGAGGAAGAAGAAGAAGATATTCGCTAGTCGACATGTTACAGTGGAAAGCAGAATAAATTATAATTTCTAGCTTAAACTCATTCGGCTATTAATCAATTTAATTAAACTGCTAATAATCAGTCGAGAATATTTTAAACTAACTTATAACTGCACTGATTCATCATTGAGTATTGACGAAATACGTATGTATTTCTAATTCATGATGACTGATTTGACTATATAACTTATTTGACGGGAGATTTTAAACGATAAGACAACCTCTACGCTTGCAATTTATAATGTAAGTTATAACCGAGGAATAGTATGTATAAATATTTTATATGTTGTTTTCTCTTTATTCAGTGAAACTGGGGTGGCCCAACTCTACCAGCGTTTTAGTACATGAGAAATATCTGTGAAGAACTAAAACATTTTTTCCTTAAGGTAGAAGTATACCCAGAAAAGCTTAAAAAAAAATAAAAATCCAACAATTTTCATTTTCATGCTTTAAATCATCGTCAACATGTTCTTGAACTAAAAATAATTCATAGAAGCTTAGAGATACTCTGGTTTGATAGGAATCAGTGTTTTTCTACACACGCCCCCTTGAGTGATTTGCATAGCAACCGATGTTTATAGTTGGTTACCATGTGAATAATGACCCAAGAAGAAGGTGCGTAATTGTAAAACTGCGAAATTATAATTATACATAGGCAACAGGAAAAAGATATTTATAACTTTTCCACGGGGAATCACTCAATGATTTCTTGTGAATTTTTCAAAAGTGTGTGTCTAGAAAGCTTTGATCGTAAATTTCAACATTTGTTACATGCATAGTGCATTTTCACCAACATCAACTCTATTTATTGCTAGTTTTATACTGATTCTGTATAATAGTAGTTAGCAGAGCTTCTTTTGTTCACAATGAGAAATAAGAGAAAGACTGGGAGGCTTGTACACCAACAAACCGTTGCCTGAAAATGAGACACCTATTGTCGATAGTGACGCTATAAAACCTCTGTGCTCCTCAGCAAAGAAAATAAAGGTCATAAAGGTCCAAGAAAGTGAAGGACAAGCTAAAAATGACAACAAAGGAAATGGGTTTATCCTTATGGATGTAAAACTACTGTTTGGGTTTTTATGCGCTAACTTTAGATGTGACAAATGTTATCAGTACTCACTGACCTGTGAGATCGTCGAAGAGACTCGGAATGGCTTTTGTCATGAAACCAGTATCAAGCGCACAAACAGTGGCGAATGGACTGCCAATTTTAATACTTCTGATGTTTCATCTTCAGCTACTCACAAACAAAGAAGTAAATGTGCGAATGGTGGCATTTGTGCGTTCTATTGGGAAAGGCAACAGTGCATTGCAGAATTTTTCGATATACATGAACACAAGTCAACGCATGGCAAAGAAAGCATACAGGAGAACGCTGCACAGGATCTATTCAGCAAGTAAGGACATTGCAATGGAAAGACCCTGAGAGCACTGAAAATGGGATTCATAGACACTGCAGCTGCAGTAGAAGGAGACCTTTATTCAACAGGAGCTCATTAAACTTCATTTTGTGAGTTCTTTTTCTGTTTTTCTTTGTTTTCTCGGAATTGTCTTTTTAGCATAATTGGTGATCTTTGAAACAAGATATCTCTGGATCTATACATTCAATTGACATGAAAATTAACACAGTTGGTTATCATATAATCTTACAGATTATGACCTAAAATGGATACAATTGAATTCAAAATTTTAGTTTTATGACCATCATGCATATATAATGAGGCACAAATATCAAACATTCAAGAAATATAAATTTTGAAAATTCATTACAAATCAACCTTTCGGTCAATAACTGTTATTTTAGGTCAAAACCTCAAGCTATATATGCTAATTCAATTTGCCAAGTTTCAATCAGATCCTTGTAAAAATAACATAGTTATGATGTTTTAAAAAAGGTGTATAATTTATTCACTACGGCGGCCATATTGGATAGCTAATTTGCATAATTAATGAGGTCATTATGTGGACAAAAATGTTAAGTCCATACTAACACTATACCCATGGTTGTTTGATTCTGAGAGGAAAATTTGAGTTTTTTACTCTACAAGGTAGTCTACTACCTTAAAGACTTGGGTGTATAAAGCAAAACCTGTCTGGCATTGCGTTGGCATCCAGAACGACAGAGTACCCATTTCACGAACGTTAAAAATTAAATGAAGTAACGGGCCTATCGCGCCTGATTTAATTCTTCCTGAGAAAAACTCAAGTACATTTCAGCCCGTGTGGCAAGTAAAATATTACAATCAATAACCTTTCCGACATTGTTGACAACTTGTGGTGTGACCAAGAATTTTACCTTTGATCGAAGTTACAAACCTGACATTTTTCCTAAGTAGTGGAAACCTCGTGATTCTGACACTGTGAGCCCGCTTAAAACTAATTCTTGCCTCGTGATTCAAGTGACACTAACCTTAGTCTGAAAAATATTCGCATGAAGAGGACGCTCCCCGGAACCAGTGGATGAACCCAAAATTCCTCAGAGCTGGGATCCGCTTCATTAAAAGAAAGACAGATTAAAGGGTGTGGGTGTCCTAAAGTTTGCGCCAGACGGCGAACAACAGCACGATTGTAGGTAAGAATGTATGTCAGGGCCCTGATGAATGAACAGAGAGAAAGCAGGAACGAGTGACTCTTTTATGGTATACCAAATTTTCAGCCACTTTGTATTTCTTTATGCGTTTGTTTGTTGCTAACAATATTTTCCTTAGGATATATAAGAGTATCAAAGCCTGTTCATACTTTTAAAGGGAACTCTTAGACTACAGCAGATGTATCCGTGGCTCTTTGGGGCTATCACTTTTCTTCTAATAGGACTGTGGGCTATACATCGAGGGAAAAGATCATACTAATATCAAAGTCTGTTCATACCTTTAAAAGGGAAATATTAGACTACAGCAGATGTATCCGTGACTCTTTGGGGCTATCACTTTTCCTCTAACAGGACTGTGGGCTATACATCGAGGGAAAAGATCATACCAATGGGTCTATCATTCTTGTAGCAATTCATTGGCTTTATGACTATTTGTATATGTTTTGATGTACTTTTTTATGTGTGGTGATGGAATTTTATTATGATAATTAAAATCCTCATAAACTTATTCTAGTGTGTCGGTCAGTTCGTTTCCAACTATCTATATTTTTCATTGTCATAGTTTCACGTCTGTGTGTCTATTGTAGTCACTTATGTGTGTGTGTATGTGAGGTATATATAAATTAATATATATTATACTAGACGGTCTGACAAATCTTAATCTGTTGTAGATGATAGGCTGACTGTGAGAAATCATCTCGAGGGTCAGAGACCGACTCTAATATATTTCCTCCATCTCACTCGTGAAATCTATTTATATTGTATTCTCTCCCACTGAGATATCACCTGTTTTCTATTGCTATTCAGAAGGGACCAACTTAAGTCTTAATTCACCTATCACAAATCTACGACAAATGGTTGCTCGTTTCCGGGAATTGAACTCAAAATCCTGAGAATCTACGACAAATGAGGTCTCGCCTATCGGGATTTTGAACTTAGAAGAGGCAGACGATACGACAAATAGTGTTTGTTTTCTGGGAATCGAACTCTTAGTCCTGAGCTAGCACGACAATATCAGCTCGTCTGTAAGATTCTGTATTCTGAAATAGAGAAAGAGTGTGGTTGTCTCGTGGATTTTGTATCTTTTAAAAATAACTATTCCCCTAGACTAAGGATCTGTTTATGGGCGTGCTGACCACACAATTAATAATTGTTTTTCCACAGCATTTTGAGTAATATACATTTGAGTTACAGGTTGATTTTGTCGGAACATATGTTAATTATTGATTTTGTAATACTAAACGCTGGTAAAGTTTGTGATTGTCTAACAGTCACTGGGTTTGAAGCAGAAAGGTGTTTGAACTAAGTTAAGGAGTGCGTTTCGGACTATTTAGTCCAGATTAATTGCCTCCCTTACCCGATCTGACTTCAGGGGTGAACTAGTAGTGGATTTAAAATTAAAGGGGTTTTTTTTTTCGTTAAATTTTTTTTTGTAATAATTATTTTGTTTCCACTGTAGCAACCCATTTTTTTAGTGAGTAAATCTTACTACCATTTACTTGGCATAGTCGCTTGCAATTAGAGCTTTTAGAGCCAGAAATAGCAGCGATAGTTCGATACTATATCATAGGAGGAGGTATCCAAGGTTAAAGTATATCTTCTTTTTATTGTGGTATTTTCTCGTAAGTGGTAAGGAACCAGTGTATCCTTTTTATGATTTCTTTCTCGACTAAGTCTCAGTCGCCTATTTGCAATGACCGAGAGGGCGAAACTTAGACAGATCCTCAGGGACGAAGCGAGAGAAGAAGGTTTGGACGGAGACGAAGCGAAAGCTTTTATCAGGGACGAACTTGAGAGATATGATGCGGAGCAGACGGAGAAAGCAGCTGAAGCTAGAGAGCAGAAGAAGATGGATGAGGAAATGGAAATTCGCAGGGCGAGGGAAAGAGAGAAGGAGAGACAGCATGAGGAAAGAGAGAAGGAGAGACAGCATGAGGAAAGAGAGAAGGAGGGACAGCACGAGTTAGCGCTTAAAGCTCTAGAGGTTCACAGTCGTGGTCGCTGCCTCTACCTCCAGCAATGGAGAGTTTTCTCCTCATTCTTCCTTAACTGATCCTTCTAACACTCAATCTCTTCAACTCAACGCTATGTCTTTTGCTCTGGAATCTTTCCCTTGTCCTAATGAGAAGATTGACACATGGTTAGAAAAATTTGAGAAAATTGCAACTCTG
The DNA here is from genome assembly GCA_024509875.1 of Oreohelix idahoensis. NCBI lineage: Eukaryota > Metazoa > Mollusca > Gastropoda > Stylommatophora > Oreohelicidae > Oreohelix > Oreohelix idahoensis. Next base: position 87,263 of record JAMPIV010009690.1, read on the forward strand.
TACGGTTTAGAGAGGTCGCGTTGGAATATAAAGCTTTCTCAGGCTGTGAAAAGCAATGCGTATGATGTTTACGCCAAACTGGAAAGCAGCCAACAAGACAACTACGACGTGTTGAAGAAAGCTTTACTTGAGCGCTTTGAAATGAATGCGCGAAAGTTTTTGCAACTGTTTCGCAACAGCAGGAAGGAGAGCTCTGAAACTTTTCAGCAGTTCTCGTTTCGTTTGAAGAGATACTTGACAAAGTGCCTTGAGCTTTCTCAGCTCCCCTCTACCTATGAAGGTCTGGATGAATTTGTTATAACAGAACAAATAAAGAACACTTTGTCTGCTGATACCCGGAGATTTCTAGCTGAGCAGGGTGCAGAAAAGCTTGAAGACATTTTGGAAAAGTCTGAGCGATATCACAATGCGCTGGCTGAACTACTGGCCACAAAACGTAAACCGACAGAAGAGCATTTTCGAAAGAATAATCTAGATCAATCTTCTCATGCTACTAATCAGAATAACCACAGAGAAACTGGATCTCAAAACCCCCCTCCTGAAAAATCCAAGTTCTACTAAAACAAGTACCCCACCAACAACCTCAGTAAACAGTCTGATCAACCCAACCGTTCTACATGGCAGCGGGGCCAGAAAGGACAAGGTGACAAAGGGAAAACCCCTGCGCACGGGACTAATGATCAGACCGAGCACACCGAGCCTAAACGCATCGGATGCTTGCTAACAGTCTCGCAAGGCGGAATTATTGACAGTGATTCCCAACCTGAGGGAGAGAGAGACCCTCAACGCGAGGTACTGTTACTTTGAGCGGTTCTCAAACTTTTTGCTTATTTGACACGGGGCTTTCTTATGATTGCATTGTCGCCAGGCACCTGGTCAAACTCGGTCAAGAGACAGAAGAGACCGTCAAATTTTGTGGAGTTTCTAAGAGTGATGCACCTACAGCGCTTCCCATTGCATTGGTTGAGATCCACTCTGATTTTGTCAGAGGTGTGATCAAAGCGGCTGTTATGGATGACCCCATCTACCCAGTCATACTTGGCGGTAGATACGTGCTTATTGGGAAACCGGAAGAGCCGATTGTGGCAGCAGTAACTACAAGAGGGCAAACTAAGAAGGAACGGGAGCCTGCGCCTAATTTGTTACCTATGGAACTTGAAGAAGCGCAACAAAAGGACCCTACTTTGGCACCCTGCTTTAGGAAACTGCCCATGGCTAAGGAACCCAGACAGCACGGGGACATTTTTTCTAAGGATGGCGTACTTTATCGCAGAACGGGCAAGCCTGATCAAGGTTACAGCCAGCTCCTATTACCGAAACAGTACAGAAGCCAAATCCTAGAAATGGGGCACTCTCTTCCCTTCAGCGGACATATGGGACAGAACGCCACAAACCAACGGATAACCACTCATTATTGGCGGCCAGGAGTAAATACTGATATTATCAGGTATGTCAAATCCTGTGCCCAGTGCCAACGTGTACCACCCAAGCAACGGACACCCCCAGTCCACATGGGTGAAATGCCAATAATGGGAACACCATTTGAACGGGTTGTGATCGACATTTTAGGACCCTTAGAAAGGACTAAAAGAAGGAACAGGTTTATCCTGACCTTAGTTGACACATGCACTTTATGGGCAGAAGCTGCACCGCTAACATGCGCAGATGCCAAGCATGTCGCAGAAGCCCTCGTGCAGATTTTCACTCGGTTGGGATTCCCTCAACAAGTGTTGACGGATAACGGATCTCCATACCGGAACCTGTTGATGGATGAGATCGTGAAGATATTGAGGAACCAACACATCTACATAAAGCCTTATACTCCGGCCGGACATTGGCTCGTGGAACGTGTTAATGGAAACCTTAACATGATGCTAAGTAAACTGGCACAAGTGAAACCTGACGATTGGGATCTTTCTATCCCTGCAGCTCTATTTGGCTACAGAGAAACCCCACATACGTCCACAGGAATTCCGCCCGCCACGCTTTTATTCGGCAGACCCATTAAGGGCCCGCTTGAAGCCTTACTCAGGTCGCTGACAGGCCAGAAGGCTGATGAGACAGTTGTCTCAGCAAGTAAATATGTGTCGGATTTAAAGGAAAGGTTGAAACTAGGATGGGATCTAGCAACGACCAACTTTAAGCGAGCACGCGCAAAGCACGTTAACCGATACAGGAAAGTCGCGAAAGAAAGAGAACTGGAAGCAGGAGAGAAAGTTTTGGTGTTACTCCCCACCGGGAACAACACACTGAGGATCGGATGGCAAGGGCCGTTTCTTCTTCTTCTTTGATCCATAACCGCCAACCGTCAAAGCAGTCAGCGGCCATCACGCCTGGTAGCGTCTTGTAGGGCAGCAACAAATTGATTCCACTTTGCTCGGTCGGCGGCCATCCTTCGTACAGTGCCCCAACTGTGGTTCATTCTTTGCATCTCAGCTTCCACAGTTCTCCGCCAAGTTGTTTTTGGTCGGCCTCTCTTTCGCTTTCCCTCGGGGGTCCATAGCATAGCTGTTCTTGTGATGGTATCAGGGTCCCTTCTGAGGACATGGCCAACCCAACTCCAGCGTCTGCCAGCTATGATGGTGTGCATGTCCTCCTGGTTACTCCGAATAAGTAGTTCTTGGTTGCTGATGGTGTTTGGCCAAAAGATTCGGAGAATTTTCCTTAGGCAGATTGTGTAGAAAGAGGACAGTTTCGACATTTCCTTCTCTGTTACTCTCCAACATTCCGCACCATAGAGAAGCACAGAAAGTACACAGCTCTCATACAGTCTTAATTTGGTGTTTGTGCTGTACTGGGAAGACTTCCAAATATTGTTGAGAACAGCAAAGGCTGTTCTCGCTTTATTCATTCTGTTGTTAATGTCCTTGCTTGTTCCGCCGTCAGGTGTTACTATGCTTCCTAGGTAAGTAAATGTGTCTGTCTGTTCTAACTTCTGGTTCCTTACTGTTACTGGCTCAGGATTGCCCACGTTTAGTGTCATGACCTCTGTCTTCTTCAAATTGATGTTCAGGCCAACCTGCTGGCCATACTTATTCAGTCTATCGGTTTTGTCTTGAATGTGTTGGTGTGAATGCGCGAGTAGTGCAATGTCATCTGCATATTCCAAATCTTCCAGTGTAGAAAACGTTGTCCATCTAATTCCTCTTGGACTGCCCTCTGTAGTCTGGCGCATCACCCAATCTATGACTGTCAAAAATAATGTTGTTGATAAGGGGCATCCCTGTCGTACTCCTGTTTTCACTTCGAAAGTTACATTACTCGATCCAACACTGCACGTAAAGTTAGAATAGAGGCTTTTTATAATGGAAACAATGCGGCTGGGAATTCCATAAGCCCTCAGAATTTTCCATAGGCTGTCCCTGTGTATGCTGTCAAAAGCCTTTTCAAAATCAAGAAAGTTAATGTACAGCTGTCTCTGCCATTCTGAGCACTGCTCTATAATGTTCCTGAGGGTAAATATATGATCTGCACATCTTCTGCTCTTTCTGAAGCCCGCTTGTTCTTTCCTCAGTTTATGGTCAACTGCTGTTGAAATTCTCTGGATGATTATCCTGCCTAGTATTTTGCTGGGAACTGAGAGGAGGGTAATTCCTCTCCAGATGTTGCAGTCTGCAAGGTCGCCCTTCTTGGGCAATTTGACAATTATTCCTTTACTCCACTCTGTTGGTGTTGTCTCAGTTTCCCAGACTTGTGCAAATAGTGGTTCTAATAGTTCTGCTGCTAGTTCAGGGTCTGTCTTGAATAGCTCAGCATTCAGATTGTCGTGACCAGGCGCTTTTCCATTTTTTTAGCCCTTTGATAGCTGTGATAATTTCTTCTTTTCGTGGAATGCCTGTATTTACGTCTAAGTCACTTTCAGCCTCAGGAACATTCAGCTGAGTCTCTGGTGGTTCCTTATTCAGTGTTTCTCTGAAGTGCTCTGCCCATCTTGTTTCCTGCCCCTGTGTTGTGGTGATGAGATTTCCTTGCTTGTCTCTTACTAACGTTATGTTGTTTGCACCTCGTTTTCCACTGATAGCTTTAGTTATTTTATAAACTGTGCTTTGTTCATTTCTCAGTGCTGCCTCTTCTGCCTGTCTTGCAAGGTCATCCAGAAATGTCCTTTTGTCAGCACGGGTTTGACGTTTTACTTCCTTGTCCAGCTGACTGTACTGTTCACTATATATTGTCTTTAACCTGGGAGACTTAGCTTCTGTTTTCTTCCTTTTCATTTCCTTTCTCTTCGCTATGGTGTTTAGCGTTTCTGGTGTTATCCAGTCTTGGCTCTTTCTTTCCTGGAATCCCAAGCATGACTTGCTGCTTTCTTTGTATATTGTTGAGATGGTGTTGAATTTCTGGTCCACATCGTCGGTCTCTGTTCTTTCCTGGCTTTTGGTAATCAGATATCGCCTCTTTACGTCGACCGTGAACGCTTTTCTGGTGAGGGGGTCCTTAAGTTTCGTGATGTTATATCTTTTCTGTTTGACTGCAACTGGTCCAGCAGCTCTGAGTTTCACCTTCAGTCTTGCTACTACTAGGTGATGATCACTTCCCACATCTGCGCCTCTTCTTACTTTCACGTCTTGTAGTGCATGTCTCCATCTGCCATTGATCATTATGTGATCTATCTGGTTTTTGTCTCGTCCGTTTGGTGATTCCCATGTTAACTTGTGCACTTCTTTGTGTTGAAAAAGTGTTCCTCCAATGACCAGGTTGTTAATACTGCAGAAGCTTATTAATTTGTCCCCATTCTCATTTACTGTTCCACTGCCGCATTTCCCCATTACTCTTTCGTTATAATTATTATGTGTTCCAACTTTCGCATTTAGGTCTCCCATTACTATAATAAGATCGTACCTGGGTACAGTTTCCATTTCCTTTTGTACCTGTTGATAGAAATCGTCCTTGATCTCTTCATCGCTGTCGTTTGTTGGTGCATAGCATTGTATAATTGTGGTGTTGGTGAATCTCCCCCTCAGTCTTGCTCTTATTAGTCTGTTGTTAATGGGTTTCCATTCCAGTAGAGACCTTTCCATTCCTTTCTTAAGGATAATGGCTACACCTTCGTTGTGCTGACCGTCCTCTCTACCAGAATAAAGCACTGTTTCCCCTGTAGCTGTTTTTATTCTCCCCATCCCTGTCCATCTGCTCTCGCTTATACCCAGGATATGTAGTTTGTAATTCCTCATCTCTGCTGTGATCTGTCTCAGCTTTCCTGCCTCATTCATAGTTCTGACATTCCAAAAACCAATTCTGGTTTCGTGTTTTGCAGTCTGGGCATCCGTTTTCATGCCAGTGGCTTCCTTTCGGCTTTCACCACTGTCAGTCATACGAGCCTGAGACTCCGGATGTCCGTCCCGCATCAAAGTATTTTCATTTATTGCTGTTTCCGTAACGTGTGCGATTTTTTACACAGACAGGGGTGTCGGCCCTGTGCTAAAACCCCCAACCTGGAGGATCAGGGTACCAGCTTTTGTCTGACCCCTACCCACGCAGACCAGACCAGCATGGTTGAACCTACCAGGAGTAAAACTCCCACTGGCATTGCTCTGGGGATTGTCAGGGTACACAAGCTGCCATACCGCTACAAGGTATAGGTATCATTGATGGCAGCAAGGGCCGTTTACCGTCCTGAAAAAGATTTCTAAGGCTAACTACCAGATCTCTATTAAAGCAAAGGAGAAGGTTTTCCATCTAAATCTGTTAAAGAAATTCTTGGAAAGATCGTGGCCAACCTCCGAATATCTCCTGACGATCGCCAAAACTGACGAAGATGACGATAGTGGCAGGGAAATGCCACTGCACACACACGAAATCTTTCAAAAATGTCAAAAGCGGCTACGCTCTTTCAAGCGCGCACGGAAGACATTCCAGAAAAAGGAAACTTTGGGAGTAGACTTGAGTGGGAATTGGAGAGAGACGGAAGGGGGAGATGAGAGGGAAGAGGACAGACACCCTGAAGCTACGGATATAGGAAATGTATTTCCATAACGTAGACATGGAGTGCTTCCATATCTTAAAGGGGGGACGTTCTGTCGCATAGAGATTTACGATCAATAAATTTTCTATATTCTTTTCTTTTCTACCCGTGTCCTCTACTTTATTATCGCTCTTTTATCCTTTTCCTGTTTTTCGCATTCGTTCGTTTGCGACAAAATATTACTTTCCCATTCAAACTTTCGCCTGTTTCTTTTCTCATTTAGAAACGCATTTTATTACGTAGATGTCAGTCCCTGGACGAAACGAAATAGCGTGAGAAATTCGTTTTCGTCAGACATGATGGCAGACATATCGTCTACATTTTCACCTGACACAGCGTTTCCTCGGCGGAGTTCTCGGCGTGAGGTGTGAACGGCGCCTTCATGCATAGCTCAGAAATGAGACATGTCGTCGTGTGAGGTGGGAAGACGCGTTTTGGCAGTTATGGCCAGCGTCTAATTGTATAACTCCGCCTATGCCGGTCCCAAGCCCGGATGAAAAAGGAGGAGGACGGCCTGCATGGAGGCCGTAAGGAGGCAGCCCCTCCACCATGCAAAGGCACAACAGGCCAATCACCTGTTTGTCTTAAACTATGATTACAAGTAATATAAGAGAGAACACCGGACTGATTCTAAAGGCGACGAACTGGAACGGACTACGACTTATGGAACTTGGAACACAAGAAGTATAAATGGGAAAGAAGAGGAGCTGATGGAAGAGATGAGGAAAGCAAAACTAGAAATCCTGGCTATTACCGAAACAAAGAAAAAGGGACAAGGAGTCGTGGATCTCGATGGCAACACTCTGCTATAAGGTGGTGTACCTACATCTGAAAGAGCTAGAGGGGGCGTGGGTTGCATTGTGGCCAAAAACCAGAAAGATAGTATCAAGGGATGGAACTTTGTCTCGGAGCGCATTATGGTTGTAAAACTAAAAGAAGGAGAAACCATAGTCAACATAGTCATAGTGTATGGGCCAAATGAGGATGAGAGAGCAGAGGTCAAGGAAGAATTTTTCGAGCTGCTTCAAAGGACAGTGGATGACTGCCTAGATGAAATTATCATGCTCGGAGATTTCAATGCCAGAGTTGGAAATGACCATGCTAGATGGGGTGGAGTTATCGGAAGATATGGAGAAGATACTCTCAATGACAATGGAAAGCGACTCCTCAGATTCTGCAGTGAGCAGAATCTGATCATTACCAACACAAAGTTCCCCCATAAGCGCATACATGCATACACTAGGTGTGAACCAACAAAGAATGAGAAGTCAGTGATCGACTATGCCATTGTTAGGAGGAGCTCATTCAAATATGTAAGGGATGCTAGAGTCTGGAGGGGGCCAGAGATTGGAAGTATTCACTACCTGCTTACAATCAAAAGACCAACTGAACGAGTTGCTCAGCCTAGGAACTGCCCAGCACCACGCAAGAAAGCAAGTAAACGAACGGAAGAAATGAGCATTAAGACCTACAAGCTGAAAGAGCCAGAAATTAAGACCAGATATCAGGGGCTTATTGCTACAGCGGTGAGAAACACAGAAGAACAACCTGATGACTTGGAAACCCTGTGGCTTAAATTCAAGGACATCATAAAGACAGCTGCTGCAGAAGCATGTGGTGAAGTCGGACTTGGGAACAAGAGAAAGAGGACACCTTGGTGGACAGAAGAAGTCAAAGACAAAAAAAGAGAGAAGCAAATGGCATGGAAACAATACTTAGGAGCTAAAAACACAGCAGGACAAATAGAGAAATATAGAGAATATGTGATACTCAGAACAGAAGCAAAGAACAAGGTGCTAGCAGCAAAACAGAAGTCCTGGGAAGAATTTGGAGACAAGCTAAAAAAGGATGCGCAAGAAAACCAGAAATTGTTCTATAAGACCCTAAAGAACATGAGGAAGGAAAAACAATGCCCTCTTAAATTTATAAAGGACAAGCAAGGCAAATTGCTTACTTCTCCGAAGGAAGTAATGGAAAGATGGAAAGAATATTTCTCAGAACTCCTTGATGGTGAGCAAGGTCAAGCATCAGAAATGATAACCACTAGCACAGAAGAGAAAACCAATGGTGGTGAAGATGACATAAAGATGGAAGAACTGAAGGCAGCACTGGAGAAAATCAAGATGGGCAAAGCAGCAGGGCATGATGGTATAACACCAGAAATGGTTAAGTACATGGGAGCATCAGGCGACCTATTACTCCTAAGGGTCCTATAGGCAGCGTGGTGCAACAAGGCCATACCAAAGGATTGGGAGATTGCCATCATAACACCGATTTTCAAAAAGGGTGACAATCGACAATGTGGAAACCACAGAGGCATATCCCTTCTCAGTGTCCCTGGTAAAATCTACTCTAGAATCCTAGAGCAGAGACTCCGATGCCTAGCTGAGCCACAATTGGATGAAGCCCAGTGCGGATTCCGAGCAAACCGAAGTACTCAAGACCTAATCTTCACACTCAGGCAGCTGAGTGAAAAGGCCCTTGAGTACAAGAGTTAGATCCATCTTTGTTTCATAGATCTGGAAAAGGCGTTTGACAGGGTCCCCTGGAGCAAACTTTGGGACTGTTTGGCAAGGAAGAACATTCCAGCACCTCTGATTCATGCTATACAGAGCTTCTACAAGTCTTGCAGAAATTATGTGAGGACAGCAAGCTATAAGTCAGAAGAGTTCAGGACCACCACTGGTGTAAGACAAAGCGATATCCTGTCACCTTATCTTTTCATACTCCTCATGGACGATGTCATCAAGGCATGTAAGGAGAGAACAAGAAAGTATTCAGTGGGGTACTGGAAGATGAGACAGGTCTGTATTTCAGAGCTAGCATTTGCTGATGATGTTGTACTGATTGATAAATCAGAGACACATCTCCAATCCAACCTGCAAGTCTGGAAGGAAGAGCTGGAGAAGAGAGGGATGGTCATAAGCAGCTCTAAAACAAAATCCATGGTGATATCACGAGAAGAAAGAAAACATCAGATTAAGTTGGGAGAACCGGTCCTGGAGCAGGTCGACCACTTTAAATATCTCGGAGCTATTATAGACCGAAAGGGAGGCATCAAAGAAGAGTTAGTCACTCGAAAAGCAGTGGCTTGGAGACTTTTTCAGGCCATAAATCGAGGATTCCTCAGCAAGAAAGAGGTTGGTAAGAAAACGAAGATGGCTGTATACCGCTCTACCTATGTCCCAGTCTTGACATATGGATGCGAGTCATGGGCAATGACTACAACCTACAAAAGCCAGATCCAAACCTCAGAAATGATGTATCTGAGGAAGGTCGTTGAAGTAACAAGAAGAGACATGGTCCGCAACCAGACGATACGTCAAGACCTAAAATCCCACCCGCTGCAGACCCAAATAGAACAGTCCCAACTAAGATGGTTTGGCCATGTCTGCAGAATGGGAGAAGATCGGCTACCACGACAAGAATGGGAAACAAAGAGCCAGGGATCCAGACCTCCAGGACGACCCAGAGTCCGCTGGGAGGACAACATTAGACAATCTTTGAAGGACCAAGGACTAGAATGGAACCAGGCCAGGAAGAAGACAGCTGATAGAATAGTCTGGCGCTCTCTCTTCCAAACCTCTACACCTCACGGTAGAAGGGGAACGACTAAGTAAGTAAATCTAATTGTATGTGAAGTGTTAAGACGGGAAGGGGAGATTATTTCGGATTTTTGAAATAACGTGGGATCCTTTGTCTGTTTTCATATATCTTACCCAGAGTTAGACTAGTCATTCATACTCCTAGTTGCAGTAGACGTAATCACTTCGTTCTAGATACTTATATTTGTAAGTGAAACTCTTAGTTTCGTTGTGATACCCGTAGTTCTGTCTGGAGGTAAATATATTATATATCTAGTAGTATTGAGTGATTCAGTGATAACCGCTTATTTCATTTTACTAGTTAGATTTCTGTGCAGAATAAATAATTTATAAGTCTGTTATATTCGCTAGTCGAAGACGCAGCAATAGAGACCGCAGTCAGCGACTCATAGCTTGACTGCCTGCGTCAGGACCAGCGAACCAGAGCTGGTCAAGACCGTGCTCCACCTCCACGTGGTGGTCCTGGATACAGTCTGCAGCAGTGCAGGCTGGCTGAGCGAGCACGGATCGCAATGGGAAGGCAAACCCGGTCCTAAAAATGCCGTGCAGAAGTCGGATGTGTCGACCGAAAGGTGCAGATATCACAGCTACGTTGTAAACAGACACAACGCAACCACCGTCCTTTTCAGGGCGAACAAGGAAGAAGAAGAAGAAGATATTCGCTAGTCGACATGTTACAGTGGAAAGCAGACTAAATTATAATTTCTAGCTTAATTTCATTCGGCTATTAATCAATTTAATTAAACTGCTAATAATCAGTCGAGAATATTTTAAACTAACTTATAACTACACTGATTCATCATTGAGTATTGACGAAATACGTATGTATTTCTAATTCATGATGACTGATTTGACTATATAACTTATTTCACGGGAGATTTTAAACGATAAGACAAGCTCTACGCTTGCAGTTTATTATGTAAGTTATAACCGAGGACTAGTATGTATAAGTATTTTATATGTTGTTTTCTCTTTATTCAGTGAAACTGGGGTGGCCCAACTCTACCAGCGTTTTAGTACACAAGAAATATCTGTGAAGAACTAAAACATTTTTTTCTTGGGTGTATAAAGTAAAACCTGTCTGGCATTGCGTTGGCATTCAGAACAACAGAGTACCCATTTCACGAACGTTAAGATTAAATGAAGTAACGGGCCTATCGCGCCTGATTTAACTCTTCCTAAGAAAAAACCTCAAGAACATTGCCAGTGTGGCAAGTAAAATATTACAATCAATAACCTTTCCGACATTGTTGACAACTTGTGGGGTGACCAAGAATTTTACCTTTGATCGAAGTTACAAACCTGACATTTTTCCTAAGTAGTGGAAACCTCGTGATTCTGACACTGTGGGGCCCGCTTAAAACTAATTCTTGCCTCGTGATTCAAGTGACACTAACCTTAGTCTGAAAAATATTCGCATGAAGAGGACGCTCCTCGGAACCAGTGGATGAACCCAAAATTCTGCAGAGCTGGGATCCGCTTCATTAAAAGAAAGACAGATTAAAGGGTGTGGGTGTCCTAAAGTTTGCGCCAGACGGCGAACAACAGCACGATTGTAGGTAAGAATGTATGTCAGGGCCCTGATGAATGAACAGAGAGAAAGCAGGAACGAGTGACTCTTTTATGGTATACCAAATTTTCACTCACTTTGTATTTCTTTATGCAAGTTTTTGTGTTGCAAACAATATTTTCCTTAGGATAGATCAGAGTATCAAAGACTGTTCATACCTTTAAAAGGGAAAATATTAGACTACAGCAGATGTATCCGTGACTCTTTGGGGCTATCACTTTTCCTCTAACAGGACTGTGGGCTATACATCGAGGGAAAAGATCATACCAATGGGTCTATCATTCTTGTAGCAATTCATTGACTTTATGACTATTTGTATATGTTTTGATGTACTTTTTTATGTGTGGTGATGGAATTTTATTATGATAATTAAAATCCTCATAAACTTATTCTAGTGTGTCGGTCAGTTCGTTCCCAACTATCTATATTTTTCATTGTCATAGTTTCACGTCTGTGTGTCTATTGTAGTCACTTATGTGTGTGTATGTGAGGTATATATAAATTAATATATCTTATACTAGACGGTCTGACAAATGTTAATCTGTTGTAGATGATAGGCTGACTGTGAGAAATCATCTCGAGGGTCAGAGACCGACTCTAATATATTTCCTCCATCTCACTCGTGAAATCTATTTGTATTGTATATATCTGAGATATCACCTGTTTTCTATTGCTATTCAGAAGGGACCAACTTAAGTCTTAATTCACCTATCACAAATCTACGACACATTCATTATTCCTAGCCCCTGTTTTCCCATGACTTCTTTAAAGCCGGTGTTGACTGTATCTATCTTTGCATTCATGTTGTGATAAAGTACATTGATACAGCGATAAAATTATTAATTATAAGTATAAAAGTCAAAATAATATGACTAGAAATAGAAATAGTAAAGTTGTAACGCGTCTTCTTTCCCCGCGCCAGTCATCGCATTGAGATAAGAACGTAGTGTGAAACCTTATTGCCGCGCCAGTGGTATTGGACCTTATAACTCGCCCGTCAAGGGTTAACGGTAAAAATTTTGAAAAAAACCACAAGCTTAGTTGTTCAAAGACAGATAGTAAGAATAAAACAGGGGAGGCATAAACGAACGCATAAAAGTGAGAGAGAGAGAGAGAGAGAGAGAGAGAGAGAGAGAGCGAACACATGCCACAAATTGTCAAGCGTTAGATTCTTAGACTAGCTACCCAAGACGACAGTGCGAGACGATACAGTGGCAGGTGTTCGGTAACGTGTCGCAAGCTTTGTAGAATTTAAAAATACCCTGCAAAACCCAATACTTTTTCGGACTACAGGCACACTGAGAAAATATATAAACACACAGACAGCGCTTTCGCTGCAAAAGAGTCAATTTTATGACGTAACAGACTAGTAGTTTCAGTTTTGGACAACGCAAAAGCGGGAAAGAGATGGCATAATTTATATGATAGTGGAAATTGAAACTAACTCTGGAAAAACATATGGACTTCTTTATTAATGGGTTTAGGGTCATAAAACTAGTTAGTTTGATGGCTTATCTTCTCCTGATAAATAATATGTTTAAAAATACAAAATCGCCCAGTAGATAAGAAAGTTATTGACAAAAGACTGTATTTGTTCGTGCAGACAAATGGACAGACTGGCGGTTTTGCATTCATTTTGCATTCACTAAACGATTACAATTTTGAACGCGTTAGTGGAAATGAGACAAGCAAGCATGTATTCTGTTGGAGGAGGGGTAGACAAGGGGAGAGAAATTATGGGATGGCTTAACACAAAATATATTTTAGCAGGGGAAATCTAAGAATGAGTGAGAAGAAAACTTGTTATATCCAAAAATCAAATCTGTTTTTGCTTTTATTTTCAAATTCAAAAGTAGTCGTTCGCTCATTGGCCAACGCCTTTTATAATATTGAAAAAATTCAAAGTCTCGACGCCATTTGTATAATACAGTCCCTCGAACAAGACGTTTGAAATTCTGTGAAGTGTGACTTGCCTTATTAAATTAAATATAGAAAGTAAAACAAACAGGCATCACAGTCCAGCCAGCAGGACATCTGAAGTCTTCTAATCAACGTACCTGTGTTTATTCATTGAATTTATGGTAAGGCAGAAATTATTCATATATATTTTGTTTAAAAATGTGAGTGAGAGATACTGCCATTACGACTGTAAGTAATTAGGTCTCTAGCTGATTTTTGCAGGGCCTAGAGGTAGAGTTATGCTAGAACACATTGCCAGTTTTGTAAAATGCACATGTTTTGTGAAATAAAAATGTTTTCTTAGGTGGCCAGATGGACACAGCTCACCTATCCTATTGTAGGGAAGAAAAGAAAGATTAATATTATTTTTGCAGATGCAGGGCCGCCTTGAGAGGAGAGACATGTGATCAACACTGGTACACTTTGTAATGGATGAGCTGGGTTGGTCAATTAGATATGACCCAGATCTTTATTTCTCATGTATTATAATTTGTAGAAATAACAGTTTAAGTATGATATCAACAAGGAGGCATTATTTCATTGTTACAGGGTTTTTATCTGGCACTAGCCCGGTGCCAGATGTCTGTGAAAAGCAGTTGAGAAGTCTTTTCATTTCCAGTAGTGACAGGGGTCTACAGAGTCCACCCTGTTACTTTTGGGCCAGTATCAAAGTGATCGTTTTACAGCAAGAATATGGACAGTTCAAGTTGTGCTAGATAAGTATAATATCTGGCACCAGACTTTTCATCAGCATCAAAGACTAGTGCACCCCTGTGTAACATAATACAAATATTCCCCAAAGAATAAAACATTGACAGTTGTGTATTAAAGAACTGGGGATGATTAAAGAATCCCAAACAGCAATCCAGTGTTAGAAACCAGTAATATTAAAAATTTAGTAACACTATTAGTATATTTTAACAGTATATGTTTGGACAAAGTGTCCTTTTGGGTTAAAGATTTGCATTTTATGTATATACCTTGATTTCTTTTAATTTTGAAAGTCCTGACCAGAAGAATACTAGGTTCAGGATCAATAAAAATGTATAGAAAATATTTACATATAAAAATTTAACCCAGGTGTTAGTTCATTTGATCACAGACTTTACTAGTTGTTATATGTGTGTGTGTTAGTGTCAAATTACCATCACACCACACTTGTATAACCCTAGACATTAGACGTAGCTATCATACATACTAGTAAAGAATAGGTCTGACTGAGGTCATAAGGTGGTAGCAGAAAGGTACCCTGATAACTCAACCCAAAATTTGTTATAATCAAGGACCTTTCACAGCTGACCTCATTCAGTACAATAGTAATAAAGAACAACAACATTGCCTACCATCAAAAACCACCACACATGTCACCCATCAAAATTGTGATGTCTCTTCTTTTTACTTTTTCCATAATTTCCTGTAGTCTAGTATAAAATGCTTCTTTCACAGACTCTTCTTTGTCATTAGTTGGTGCATAACATTGGATGACATTTACATTTATTTTCTTTTTAGCTGTTTTAAAAGTAGCTGTTATTATTCTGGGTACAACGGCTTCCCATTCAATGGGTGCTTTTTGTGCTTCTTTAGATAACATAAGAGCTACTCCTTCATTGTGGTGTGAACTTTCGTCTTCATGTCCTGAGGACAGCACCAATTCACCTGTGATGAGTTTCTTCTTGTCTACCCCTTCCACTTTTTCACACATTTCCAGAACCTCGATTTTATATTCCCTGATTTCTGCTGCTACTTGTGCCACTTTCCCTTGTTCGTTTAATGTCCGAACATTCCAGGTGCCAAATCTGGAAGTTCTCCTAGAAGAAAGAAGGTTAGTCAGTAACGCAGACTCCTTTCGGCGTTCTCTGTGTTGCATCATACGCCTCCCTGCGAGAGGACCTTCTCCTGTCTTGGATGGCTGTGTTTTATTTTCCTTAATTGACTTGTCCATGTTTGTTGAAGTTTTTTGTGGTTTAAATTTTTTACAGGATGGGGTAACGAGCCCCCATGCTCAACCCTCCTTAGTCGCGCTCTACGAATTGCATGACAGGGAACAGAACAGTGTTACTATGCTTTGCTCCCCTTTCGGGCCCCGGTAACACACGGGTGCTTAATTAATAATACTGTACAAGTATTCTTAATTAAGAATACAAGTAAGCTTTACGAATCACAAGGGCAAAAGAAAAAAAAAAACCCATGACGCAGCTTTCCATAATTACAGATAACTAACAAGGGCAAAGACGTAGGGGTCACGTCGGACACCTACATTTTTCACGCGTGGTTTGTTTAATGGGGACTTTGAATAGTTTCTGGACTAAGGTACTATGTGCAGCCATCTTTAACCTCTACACATAAAGCAGTCACTAGTTTATTTCACTGTGCTGTTTTCCTCCAATTTTTTCGCTCTTGGTGGAGCATGGGATCACAAATGCAGAATCCCACATGCAGTAAGCCTGCACACAAAAACATAGATTTGCTACGGACGAAGCGGCTTTTGTGGCAATTTGTTTGACATAGTAAAACAAGGGGCACGTGATATTTACCTGGTCAGCCCCAGCACTGCCTCACCTAGTCGCCTTATGTGACATGCCTGGTAGGAGCATCGATCCTATTCTTTCTTTCGACACAGACCACCCGGGCAACACATGGAGAACTTTCGTTTTAGACAGGACAAGCAATTCCTTTCCCGTTGTTATCCTGTGTCCTACTCTTCGTCCTCTCCGAACATCATAACACAAACACAACGACAGATGGAAGGAAGAAGGGCTAAACACATCACCATCATTACCCTTCAGCTCACTAACAAGCATAGACCTTCAAAAATTCATGTCAGCCATCCCGCGAAATCCGTTCGTCTTTTTATGTTTTCCTATCAAATGAATATCTGTCCCCCAGTCTCTTTCTCCATATATATTCGGTTTTCTACGATACACCTGGTACTTTATAAAGTTACTATTCTGTGTTCCCCATTCGGGCCCTGGTAACACAGGAATTTTGTAACATTTACTTTTGTCTTGAGTTTTACTTTTACAATAGCCACAGTTACAACAGTTTAGAAGCCTTGGTTTGTTTGTTTGTTTGTTTGTTTTCACAATAACCACATTCACAACAATAAATAAGGCGACGTTCCAAACTTTCACAATAACCACAATGACAGCGGTACAGAAGGCATCGTTCTCTCACTTTCACTTTCCCAATAGCCACGATCACAACAGTACGGAAGGCTTTTTTCTTGTACTTTTACTGTCACAATAGCCACAGTCACAACAGTGTAGAGACGTCGTTCCTTAGCTGTTCCGAGGACTTATCTCAAAGACAAACTACTGACTGTTGACCCTTATGAACATCAGCGCTGTTTGCAGAAAGCATTAATTGTTAGCAATGGTCTCTTATTATACAAATCAAAAATTGTTCCACTTAGCAAAAGTAACTCCTACATTGCCCAAAAGTAAAAAAAGAAAGGTTAAAAAGATATATAGCCTTGCTTGTAAATAACTTTTTGTTTCGTAAGTTGTTATGTAATGCACTAGGTATGAATATGGCGCTTATTTGCATACTTCGTAAGAACTAATTCTAGAGTCTTCAGGAGAAGCCATTTTTTTATTATTCATTCATCATTAATAACCCTCCACTCCCAAAGGAGCATAGGCCTTCAACAAACACATGCCAAGTCCTCCTGTCACGTGCCATCATCTCAAGTTCTTTCCACGTTCTCCTCATCATTTTCACCTCTGTTTCCAGCTCTCTTCTCCATGTGCTTCTTGGTCTACCTCTGCCTCTCTTGCCCTGTGCGTTCCAGAACAAGGACTGCCTTGTCATGCTATCAACAGGTTTCCTCAGTGTGTGTCCTATCCATCGCCATCGTCTTCTTCTCATCTCTTGTTCTACTGGCACTTGTCTGGTTCTTGTCATCAGTTCCACGTTGGTAACCTTATCATACCATTTTAATCCTTCTATTATACGCAAGCACCCATTTATGAAAGTCTGTAGCTTTTTGGTTGTTGTCTTTGTTGTTCTCCATGTCTCAGAGCCATACAATAGGACTGACTTCACATTTGAGTTGAAGATTCTTATTTTCGTGTTGGATCCGATTTCTCTTGATCTCCCTATATTTCCCAATGCAATGAAAGCTCCTCTTGCTGTTTGATATTCTATATTACATCTGTTACTATTCATCGGTCATCCGATGTTTTCTTAAATCTTCCCAACAGTGACAATATCACATTTTCTGTTCAATTTTATTTTAATTTTCTTTTATGGTTTTCCACGGCAAGTGCTGTCTTGTGATGATCGCTGATACTCGACCCCGTGTTTCCACCCCCTCCCCAATGTTTTATCCCCCTCTCTTCGTTCACAGCAGTGCTGTTTTCATTGTTCTTTCCCCCAAATCTACACTGATGTCATTGTGATACCCCAGTTAGATTTACCTTGTTCTGTGCAAGCCCCGGGGTTTTCCGGGGGGTGCCTGAGGAATAGGACTACTGTATCCTCGAATAATTCATAAGAGGACACTGCTATATGAGGTTGGATATGGGGCTGGCAGCTTCATCACGTAAAATAAATTGCTACAGAAACCACTGTCGTAAAATCACATGAATAATTCAATAATTCGGTACAGACTTCCTGCTGGGGGGGAGAGGGGGGAGGGAGGAGAGGGGGAGGGGGCGGGGGAAGGGCCTGCATTTGTACTTTTATGCTACATAAGCAACAAAAAACATAAATGATGATGATGCCATTCCGCCCGTTCACAAACGTTTGCAGGTTCGTAATAAAATATGTTTATATCAATTCAGAACAAAAATCCACGAGTATTAGGAAATTACCCCGACGAGGTTGAACGGGGCGCGCCTCGTCAAAACGAGGCAAAATTGTATTTTTTTTTTAAATATAAATAAATCTGTTTTCGGTGTTGCATCCTAATTTTACTCCCCTTTTTAATTTAAATGTGAAATATTATTATAGTGACTTATGTTCTGAACAACACGAGCTACATCAAAAGATAGCTTATTACTTTTATACTGGATATTTTCACTGTAATTTCTCCCAATGAATGTTGATTCGGTCCTACTGTAAGGGTAAGAAGTCCTATTGTATGGCTGAGCAGTCCTACTGTGCGGCTTAGTAATCCTATTGTATGGCTCTGAAACATGGAGAACAACACAGACGACAACCAAGAAATCACAAGACAGGACTTATTCTGGAATCCATTGGGGTAAGGGAGGTACTCGTAGACCGTAAAACACACGGAGAAAAGAACTGGAGACACGCGTGAAAGGGTTAAAGACGGCATTGCAAGATCTGTAACGGCTGGCACAGGACAGGAAATCTCAGCTTGTTTTTGTTGAAGCCCTGTGCTTCGCAGAAAGCTGTCAGGTAATGAATAAATGAACGAATATTATTTAACAATGATAGCGCACCACTAGCGTTTTGATCATTTAAATCTTCACGTGAGACATTTCTGACGTACAGACAAGTTACCTGAACCATAAATAAAAAATGTAGATATTTGCTTACCTTATCTATATTATAAAGGCAGGTCACGTGATAATGGCAACCACCGAGGGGAATTTCAATTTCGCCACTACTTTCATTTTTTTTTTCTTTTGCCGGAATATATAAAGGTGAAAAGGTTTACTTTTATGTTCTACGAACCGGGAATTAAATACCACAACATTGATAGTTTCAAAGGAAAAAAATGACATAAAAGACCTAGAACGGATGGCACAGAACAAGGCGGCTTGGTACGTATTTGTTAAGGGCTCGTGCTCCGCGGTGAGTGAAAAATAATAAATGACAAAAATGTGTGTGTGTGTGTGTGATGTGTGTGTGATGCGTGTGATGTGTGTGATGTGTGTGTGTGTCTGTGGTGTGTGTGTGTGTGTGTGTGTGTGTGTGTGTGTGTGTGTGTGTGTGTGTGTGTGTGTGTGTGTGTGTGTGTGTGTGTGTGTGTGTGTGTGTGTGTGTGTGTGTGTTTTTTTTTTTTTTTTTTTTTCTCACTAGCATATGTAGAAGCTTAGTTTGGACATCAAAAATCGGATATCTACTGCTACCATCGTATTTATTCAGCAACTTTGCAGCACGCAGGTGTTGTGACAAATTAAAAATTTAAAAAAATTCAGCAAGGTCTACAAATACGAAAGTACTTTGCTAATGTTTAGTCCTAGATTCGAAGATCCGTTTGAGACTCATCAACCTGGCAGTTTTCACAAATTCGTCATTGTGGCGAGATGGGTGGTAGATAGTTAAGTAGTACCCAGAAAATAGAGAAAAGAGATGGTGAACTAGAGGTAAGGATGGCACCAGGTAGGCCAGGTAGTTAACCGCACAGTTCTAAATTGTAGCTGTATAAGAGAGCTGTGAAGTAAGTCACTTTCTCGCTAGACCTATCCTATGCTCACAAGAGTGTCTCTAGTAATAATTGAGCTGAATGCAGCTCGTTAATTATTCCCTACCGATTTTAAAATAATTAAATGTTCTTTTGAATTCCCTACAACCACAAACAAAAAGTTCGAATTGTAACTGGAATTTAAATAAAATCATAAACTGCAATTTATAAAAATGAATCAATACACTTTAATTATATATAGTAAAATTTGCAGATGGATAATTAAATATTATATTTACAAATTCGCAAGCTGGACATTTTATAAACTGTCAATGTGACTTTCATCATGTGGTCTTGGTGAGTATTGGCTTTTGTTTCTCAATACCATAAGGAATTTATCTTCTTCGAAATTATTGTACAGTCAGTTCTGTAGCTGGATACTGCTTTGACTTCCCGTGGGATTTTATTCACATGAAGTCGCCATGCTTCTGCCAGGTATGCGGTGTTATTCCACTGCTGCAAGAGTGTCTCATCTCACACATAAGTTGTGCCTTGCCCCACTTATATCTGAACTTGCAACAATGAACAAGGCTATGATATATCTGTAGTTTACCACGAGGACGTTCCTCCGATGACTGGCTGGCCACTATTGATTAGAATCCTAATTTTTTACAACACTGTCATGCGGCTGTGGTTTTGTTAGTCAAGATAGTGCATCACGCAAATAATAAAATACATTGAAGGGTCATTACATCATTAAACATTTTTTCTGAGTATCCTCACAACTATTTCCCTTTGACATTTAGTTATGCCAAAGTTGCTTCCCTTTATAATATATCGAACTCTTTACACACAGCTTTAAAAGCCAAGCCCTAAAAAGGACTGTAAGCTTTTATTGCTTGCATTGTGTAGTCCTGAGAAGGACTCTAGCTGAGTCAATGCTGTTCAGGATTGTCGGTTATATTTTTTCGCGAAAAACCAACTTCAGTTGGGGGTACAAAGACAAACTACAGGCATGTAGATCTATGTTCATCATAGCATGAATTTTAAACATTACATCAATTTACAAAATACTGAGATATTTTATAAGCTTAACGATCTTTACATTTATAGACATACCCTCAGACACAATAATACTCCGAGGACTATGTGGCTGGAAACTTACCACTAAGCTCACAAAAGAAAGTCAGTTTGGCTACTTCTCAGCTGTATGCTGTGGCTTCTTACAAGTGTGGGTCAGTCCGCTTGACGTCTTCTCGGCTATACGAGCTTGATGTGAAATCGAGAAGTACTGGAACTGTGTGTGAAACGGGCTTATATAACCTTTCTGAGCTTGTGTTTCGAAAGTATGTTGACATTTTGACTTGTCTTCCTATACGTATGCGCTCCGACCAATGATATTTTTTCAGACTGACATTTTACCAATGGCATAAAAGCAGATTTGCCGCGATTTACTTTTTATGGTTGAAAATCTAGTGAGAAATTAAATTTCAATGTTTAAATTTACAGATAGAGATTTTATTTACCGTCAAATAATAAAGATACTTATTGTCCACGGCTAAAATCCAGTGAGAATGATATTTACAATCACAATCTCAGAAAAACGTATCATTTACGGCGCAGTTCCAGTGTTTTTGCCCGTCTCGCTATAATCATCAGCTTTTTAGATATGGTCTATTATTGTTTACCATTATTGTTGGAACAGTGTGTGGTCGGTCATACGTTTAAGCCTGTCATGATCAAGAAGCTGTTGCCGATCTATTTTATAACTTCGCAGTATATTTCAATGTGGTCTTGTTATCTATGTGTGTGTACGTGTACGTGTGTGTTACACACTTCCCTGGGGTATATAGTTTTGAATCTCTCCGCTCTCCTTAATGCAAAGAAATGACAAGCAACCAAAAGTCTGAATCACACACACCAGACCACAGTGTTCTGACTAGTAATAATAATTACCATGACCCTATTATAACTAAAGAATCTAGGTTTGTACGTTGCATTTGGCTTTTTCCCCCAACAAAATTTGAATCATTTAATCTTTCCACAAGTAACGGGTAACCATAAGTTTATATCAAACATTGGTACCAGACCACAGTATTCTGACTTGTAATAATAATTACTATGACTGTATTATAACTAAAGAACCATGTATCTAGGTTTGTACGATGTGTTTTTTTTTTTTCAACAAAATTAGAATGATTTTTCGTACATCAAATCGCCTTCTGAGGAATGAAGTGTTGTTTCACATTTTCTTTCACTACAGCAAAACTGGGCCAATGTTAGCATTGTTTATAGCAACGTTTAGTTGGTATTTGATATGTTTATGATCTCAGTATGTTTTACTAGAGCATGAGTGTTGCAGCCAGCGCCGGATTATTCATTAGGCCCAATAGACGCGGGCCTAGAGCCTTAGGCTTTCAGGGGCCCCACGAAACAAGCAACGGACTCAAAACGCACAGAGCTCTACAGCAACGGCACGTGCACAATGGTACATTAAAGGTAATAGTATCTGTACAACAGTCAATTCATTAGTTACTTCCACCTCTGTTTTTGTCCATTGTTTTTTATTTTATGGTATATTAATAAAACAAATTTATCTGAAATCCATTTTTTTTAAATGGTATATTAATAAAACAAATTTATCTGAAATCCATTTTTTTTTATTTTATGGTATATAAATAAAACAAATTTATCTGAAAACAATTTTTTTTATTTTATGGTATATTAATAAAACAAATTTATCTGAAATCCATTTTTTTATTTTATGGTATATTAATAAAACAAATTTATCTGAAATCCATTTTTTTTATTTCATGGTATATTAATAAAACAAATTTATCTGAAATCCATTTTCTTTTATTTTATGGTATATTAATAAAACAAATTTATCTGAAATCCATTTTTATTTTTTTATGGTATATTAATAAAACAAATTTATCTGAAATCCATTTATTTTATTTTATGGTATATTAATAAAACAAATTTATCCAAAATCCATTTTTTTTATTTTATGGTATATTAATAAAACAAATTTATCTGAAATCCATTTTTTTTATTTTATGGTATATTAATAAAACAAATTTATCTGAAATCCATTTTTTTATTTTCATGGTATATTAATAAAACAAATTTATCTGAAATCCTTTTTTTTTATTTTATGGTATATTAATAAAACAAATTTATCTGAAATCCATTTTTATTTTAAATATGGTATATTAATAAAACAAATTTATCTGAAATCCATTTTTTTTTAAATATGGTATATTAATAAAACAAATTTATCTGAAATCCATTTTTTTATTTTATGGTATATTAATAAAACAAATTTATCTGAAATCCATTTTTTTATTTTATGGTATATAAATAAAACAAATTTATCTGAAATCCATTTTTTTATTTTCATGGTATATTAATAAAACAAATTTATCTGAAATCCATTTTTTTTTATTTTATGGTATATTAATAAAACAAATTTATCCAAAATCCATTTTTTTTATTTTATGGTATATTAATAAAACAAATTTATCTGAAATCCATTTTTTTTATTTTATGGTATATTAATAAAACAAATTTATCTGAAATCCATTTTTTTATTTTCATGGTATATTAATAAAACAAATTTATCTGAAATCCTTTTTTTTTTATTTTATGGTATATTAATAAAACAAATTTATCTGAAATCCATTTTTATTTTATTTTATGGTATATTAATAAAACAAATTTATCTGAAATCCATTTTTTTTTAAATATGGTATATTAATAAAACAAATTTATCTGAAATCCATTTTTTTATTTTATGGTATATTAATAAAACAAATTTATCTGAAATCCATTTTGTTTTATTTTATGGTATATAAATAAAACAAATTTATCTGAAATCCATTTTTTTATTTTCATGGTATATTAATAAAACAAATTTATCTGAAATCCTTTTTTTTAATTTTACGGTATATTAATAAACAAATTTATCTGAAATCCATTTTTTTAATGGTATATCAATAAAACAAATTTATCTGAAATCCATTTTTTATTTTATTTTATGGTATATTAATAATACAAATTTATCTGAAATCCTTTTTTTTTTTATTTTATGGTATATTAATAAAACAAATTTATCTGAAATCCATTTTTATTTTATTTTATGGTATATTAATAAAACAAATTTATCTGAAATCCATTTTTATTTTTTTATGGTATATTAATAAAACAAATTTATCTGAAATCCATTTTTTTTATTTTATGGTATATTAATAAAACAAATTTATCTGAAATCCATTTTTTATTTTATTTTATGGTATATTAATAATGCAAATTTATCTGAAATCCTTTTTTTTTTTTTAATTTTATGGTATATTAATAAAACAAATTTATCTGAAATCCATTTTTTTAATATGGTATATTAATAAAACAAATTTATCTGAAATCCTTTTTTTTATTTTATGGTATATTAATAAAACAAATTTATCTGAAATCCATTTTTTTTATTTTATGGTATATTAATAAAACAAATTTATCTGAAATCCATTTTTTTTATTTTATGGTATATTAATAAAACAAATTTATCTGAAATCCATTTTCTTTTATTTTATGGTATATTAATAAAACAAATTTATCTGAAATCCATTTTTTTTATTTCATGGTATATTAATAAAACAAATTTATCTGAAATCCATATTTATTTTAAAACAAATTTTATGAAATCCATTTTAATAAAACAATATTTATAAAACAAAATCTGAAATCCATTTTTTTATTTTATGGTATATTAATAAAACAAATTTATCTGAAATCCATTTTTTTTATTTTATGGTATATTAATAAAACAAATTTATCTGAAATCCATTTTTTTTATTTTATGGTATATTAATAAAACAAATTTATCTGAAATCCATTTTTTTTTTTTAAAACAAATTTATCTGAAATTTTTTTTTATTTTATGGTATATTATAAAACAAAATCTGAAATCATTTTTTTTTTTATTTTGAAATAAAACAAATTTATCTGAAATCCTTTTTTTTTTATTTTATGGTATATTAATAAAACAAATTTATCTGAAATCCATTTTTATTTTATTTTATGGTATATTAATAAAACAAATTTATCTGAAATCAATTTTTTTTTTAAATATGGTATATTAATAAAACAAATTTATCTGAAATCCATTTTTTTATTTTATGGTATATTAATAAAACAAATTTATCTGAAATCCATTTTTTTTATTTTATGGTATATAAATAAAACAAATTTATCTGAAATCCATTTTTTTATTTTCATGGTATATTAATAAAACAAATTTATCTGAAATCCATTTTTTTTATTTTATGGTATATTAATAAAACAAATTTATCCAAAATCCATTTTTTTTATTTTATGGTATATTAATAAAACAAATTTATCTGAAATCCATTTTTTTTATTTTATGGTATATTAATAAAACAAATTTATCTGAAATCCATTTTTTTAATGGTATATCAATAAAACAAATTTATCTGAAATCCATTTTTTTTATTTTATGGTATATTAATAATGCAAATTTATCTGAAATCCTTTTTTTTTTTTATTTTATGGTATATGAATAAAACAAATTTATCTGAAATCCATTTTTTTAAATATGGTATATTAATAAAACAAATTTATCTGAAATCCTTTTTTTTATTTTATGGTATATTAATAAAACAAATTTATCTGAAATCCATTTTTATTATTTTATGGTATATTAATAAAACAAATTTATCTGAAATCCATTTTTTTTTATTTTATGGTATATTAATAAAACAAATTTATCTGAAATCCATTTTTTTTATTTTATGGTATATTAATAAAACAAATTTATCTGAAATCCATTTTTTTTTATTTTATGGTATATTAATAAAACAAATTTATCTGAAATCCATTTTTTTATTTTATGGTACATTAATAAAACAAATTTATCTGAAATCCATTTTTTTTATTTTATGGTATATTAATAAAACAAATTTATCTGAAATCCATTTTTTTTATTTTATGGTATATTAATAAAACAAATTTATCTGAAATCCATTTTTTTTTATTTTATGGTATATTAATAAAACAAATTTATCTGAAATCCATTTTTTTTATTTTATGGTATATTAATAAAACAAATTTATCTGAAATCCATTTTTTTTTATTTTATGGTATATTAATAAAACAAATTTATCTGAAATCCATTTTCTTTTATTTTATGGTATATTAATAAAACAAATTTATCTGAAATCCATTTTTATTATTTTATGGTATATTAATAAAACAAATTTATCTGAAATCCATTTTTTTTATTTTATGGTATATTAATAAAACAAATTTATCTAAAATCCATTTTTTTTTTTTTATGGTATATTAATAAAACAAATTTATCTGAAATTCATTTTTTTTATTTTATGGTATATTAAAAACAAATTTATCTGAAATCCATTTTTTTTCTAGTTTTACCTTTTAGAAGATTGGAAAGGGGCTCCAAAATATCTCAATAGCCTAGGGCCTCTGGAGTTCTTAATCCGGCCCCGGCTGCAGCCGCTGTTATTCATACTCATAGCCCTTTTTCTACAGCTCTCTTAACAATGTCATAGTTGTCTTATTAAATGGTACTGAAACACGAAGAACAACAAATATGGCGACCAGAAAGATACATACTTTCATTGTTGGGCGCTTGTGCAGAATAGAAGGGTTGAAGTAATTTGACAAGATCACCAATGGAGAACTGATGGACAGAACCAGATGTAGAAGACGCTGCAGTTAGACAAGGCATACGCTGAGAAAAACCAGCTGATATTATTTCAAGGCAGTCTTTATTCTGGAATTGCAAAGGTAAGAAAGATAGAGGAAGACCCAAACATATAGAGAAGTGAATTAGACAAAGACATGACGGGATAAGGCAGAGAAGAAAGACACTGAATGAATGGCACAGGACATGAACGCTTGGAACGTACTTTTGAGCGCTTGTGCTGTCGCGGGATTTACTCCCCTTGCTCTGCAGTGATGGTCCAACAGAGGCCAAAATTCACAGTATCTACTGGGGTCTTCCAAGGTGTCTACCTTTCGCTCAAGATTAGTCTTGGCAGAGATGTGAACTGAAGAATAGTGCTTCACTCCTAGGGAGCCTCATATGAATTTAAAGAAATCAAGTACTACGGCTGATAGGATTCAGGCCGTGTAAACTTTTTATCTTTCCTGACCTTCTATGAGGAAGGATTTTGCTCATTCTGATGAGCCCCCAACTGATTTAACTCTGTAAATATTGCTTAAATAGCTCTGTTATAAGTTTTTTAAATAACTGAGACATACGGGTGCAGTTCACTCATAAATTAACTAAATCAACAATAAATTTGTATATTTACAGATAACAAATTTAATAATCAATTATCGTTAACAAATGTAAAACAACTAAGGGTGGGGTGAATTTACATAGAGTTTTTAAAATGTCCTCACAGGTGATGGTCTGATTTGAAAAGTTGTTTAATACAGAGTTCAATTGGCAGCTTTGAATGGGTACTTAGCTGCCAGTAAGGTGTCGATTGGTTTCTGCTCCAGTCGATGCTTGTTCTTCGCAGGTTATGGACTGGTTCACTCTCGTCACTGGTCAAGTCTGGTGGCTGCAACACGTCCCTCGTAGTATCGTGGGGTAATTGCGAAAATGGTCCAGCGCCTGTCAAGACCCGCCTACTGTAAGTGTCTAGCTTTGACTGCAGGCCACTTATATCACTCTCTTGTTCCACAGATAGCACCACTAATTGGTACTACCGACCTAATATCTTTTGGGAATACCGACTTCTGTCTCAGAGAAATAGTTAAGACAACTTGATTAAGATGCCTCTTACACGTGGTCTGGGGTGTTACTTTATAATAGACTTCCACTATGACTTAGTGTTTAGGTTCCTAGGATTCCGGGCTTTCCGTATTAATAAAGGTAGAGTTATCGTTGTGTAAATTCACAAGATGCTCAAACACGCTGTCCAGTCCTTTAAAATTGAATCCTGATCCTATTCCTTATCCTGATCCTATTCCTTATTCTGGTTTATCTGGCTGTCTTCTTGGCGAGTTGAATTTTACAGTGCAGTAAACTCGCAAGGCGCTAAATTATATCTCAAAATTCGGCCTACATTATATGACAAGGCTCCAATCAGAAATGTTGTATTTTTACATTTCAAATGCCAAGCCAATAGCATGCAAGATGCGTATATTTCCCCTTCTTCAACGAAAAATTATTGCGTAACAAACGAAAAAATAAATGTGTTGTTCACGAGTCACCATATATGGTATGCCAGATTCTGTCTATTATCGATCATGTTTACACTCACGGCTACATAATCTATCACAGGTAATCTCTTTCAAGATGGATAACTATTCTCCGGCCCGTCTTGTCCGGAAATGGTTATCTCATCTACGTGGTCTTTCTTACATACGGTCTTCTCGTAAATGTGTTACAACATTTCACTCCACAGACTCAGGTGTCAATATAGGTTCAAACGAAAGTGATCGATTACCTTAATTGGCAAAATATGGTCGCTGAAGCCCCAACATGACAAGAATTGAGGGACGGGAGTGTAAACAATAATTAAGTACAGAATAGCGCAATAATGTCGGCTATAAACATAAATGCTAGGAAAAGAGAATGGACAATTGTGTGTCACGGTGCTCCACGAAGAGCTGAAAAGTGAAGGTGATGATGGTGACCACATCTAACAATACAAATGCCCTGCAATGGCGACTGGTGGCGTTATCAGTATCGCTGACTTGCTGCAGTCTCAAGTTGGTTACAGACAATGTTGCAGATTCTAAACATGAACAAGAACGAGCCCAGTAGTTGTACTATTAAAGCGACCAGATTATTTTAGCTGCAAGTCATCGTGATATGCCGTGATTTGAAATCATATCTCAACTTCCTCTCCGATGTCTTCAGTCAACTGTATGTTCGATTTATTCTCCATATCATAATAATAATAATAATAATATCCTCTTCAGTCATTACTGACTATGGGAATGCGCCCCTGAGGTGACAGTACTGAGCTGCTTTTTTTCCCCCAAGTGTTCCTTTTCGACGTTTCTTTTCTCTTGCTGTGAGATCTTCTTTTCGTCCAATCTGAGTGTCGTGAGAAATTCTAATCCACATATCTAAATTAAAACGTAAATGTAAAGCCTAACGAATTAATTCAATAAAAGGAAAGAAGACTGGTAAAGAACAGTGCGGTCACTATAGCGTACGCCTGTGTTATAGAACGTCATGCTAGTTAAACAAGAAATCCCCCTTTTTCTACTTCGTCTGCATAATTGTAACGCTTTCACGTTTGCTAGTAAAGCCTACTGCATAAAATACACGCGGTTATAAAAATAAAACTGGTACTGTGTTTCTTAGAAAACCTTGAGATACGCAAGCTGCTTAATGACCCAGATATAATACTAGCATTAATTAAATGATATGCACTACGTAAACGAAAAGACAGACGGGCTTAGGAGAGAGAGAGATAGAGAGAGAGAGAGATATATATACGGAGGAACGCATGCAGTACTAACACGTCGTCTCGCGATATAAAATTAATGCCACCCCACGCGAAAGGCATGCAGGCTTGATTTTTTTTCAAATAAACAGTGACAAAAAACACTACCAATACGAGGGTCAGGTTTTGGAAACATGTTTAATGCTTATTAGGAAACATGACACAATACTGTTTTCCGTCTGAAATCCTGACTTTATACTGACAGAACAGTCGAAAAGGCAGGACAGGTGGCGGTTCTAAACATAAAAAAATAAAAAAACAAATACACGACTATCCTAGAATAATACATATTTTGAACGCAGCCACTTAGCTCCCTTAAACTTATATATTTGGGTGCCTTAGGACTTGCTGACAAAGAATATGTTAGGTGTTAAGCAATTAGTTTAATAATTAACAAATTTTAGCCAAAATACTATAGTGGTGTTGTCTGACAACACAGGATCATATTTGCTCATAATGGCGTGTTTGGACACTGCTTTAGAAGAAATGAGGCCATCACGTTAAATCCGATTTGATTGGCTAGAATAATATGTAAGCCTAAACATGATTGGTCGACTGCTAATACTATTTTTTAGTTGTTAATGGAAACGGTAGGAAGGGTACTTTTTTTCAAAAGCTTTTGTAAACATGGTCTCATTGGCTAGACCATCTGATATAGTCAATTAGGAGCGTCCGTTCAGTGCCATTTTTAAAAAATACACTTTGTAGAAGCAAGTGCGTTGAGAACCAGCTCATATTTTTCTAATAAAAGCCTGGGACAGAGGCAGATCGGAATTGTGCCATAACTCATCGCCAGTCAACGTACTTGTTTAATATTTCTTTGAATTGTGGTAAGCTAGACACATTTCCTACATATATATGTATATATATTATATGAAAATTGAATGTGAATTGATAATTTATGTCTGTATGTGTGTGGTTCAGTAATAAACAAGAGGCAAAACCTAGATATTGCTCCACCATGAACAAAACTTGTCGGAGAGGAGTATAACTGCATGGGATTGCCAAACAGTACTATGACACCTATCTTATTGAATAGAAGGAAATAATGCTGGAATTGCAGAGGCGTTGTAACCATTAGGGAGAGGAATACTGGTGTATATTGTTACATGAGAAGCTAGCAGTTGGCCTACCGCGCTGAACTCTGTGTTTGTTATGTATTGTGTTTCAGTGTGGAAATAAATTATAAATTAGTTCTGAAATAGGAGGTACAACCTTCTTGTTTCAGGGACCGTGGTACTAAAGTATTAAAGCAGCACCTGGTCTGAGTTGTGCTGAATCCAGAGGCTGATAGCATACTCCTTGGTCAAGATATCGACCAGTGTTGTTTCTCAAGAATACGGTGAAGCAAGCGAGCAGAGGAGACTGTTTCCTGCCGCCCACACAGAAGTTAAGATTTCGTTGGCCAGAGCAGCTCAATCTTGTGTATACCCCCCTCTAAAATTGACTGTACATTAAAACAAGAGGGACAATTATTTGTTTCAAATAAAAGAAACTGTGAACCTTTCCAATACTATTTCCACCAGAAACAAACACTTGAAGTCATGATGACAAACAACAACCTAGCTTGAAAAGCCAGTATTACCTCATAGTACTACATCACAACTTACACACATATTGTAATAATAATAATATATGTCAATACAAAGATCCTATCTATAAATTGTGTACATACAACTTGTGATTACATTTGATTGTGATTCCTGGTTCACTTTGTAGATGAATCAGGATATCTATTATTGAAAGGAATTAATACATATTTTAAAAGTTAACACTTGACTTATTAAGATAGTCTTATAGAGTGTTCTACGTATGTGAGTGCCACAGTGTTGTAAAGTATTGTGGATTAAATTAAATTGTTTTTCTGTTTGTTGGTTGTTGTGAACATACACTTCATCACTATCATAACCCTAAACATTCAACGTAGTCATCACAATATTCCAGAATAATTCTGACTGAGGTCTAAATGTGGTAGCAAAGTAAGGTCATCTGTAATACACCACACTTATTAGATACAGATACCTTCACAGCTGATCTCAGCCAGTACACTAAGTCCCCTATAAATATTTATATCATCCCACTTTACCACATATATTGGGGTCCTGTCCGGGATTTTGAATCTTCTCCTATTACATATATTGGGGGTAATTTACTTCTGGGAAGTATAAAAATTAAAAAGGTATCCTTGGGCGGAAATAAATAAGGTTGAGCTCTCAGTGCTTGTGGTTGTCCTTAGATACTTAGTTATAGATTGACTTGTTTACTTAGACATTGTATAAATTTGCCTGTTAGAAAATGGCAGACCTGGCGAAATTTCAATCTGCTGCTGTACAGGCTGCTAAAGAGTTGGGAATGGACGGGCAAGTTATGATTGCCTATGTAACTACTGAATGTGACAAATTTATTGAACGTGAAGAAAGAAAATTTGAAGCAGAAAGAAAATTAGAATCTGATAGATTGGTGTCGTGAAACATTCTAAATCCACATATATAAATTAAAAGGTAAATGTAAAACCTAACACATAAATTCAATAAAAGGAAAGAGAAATGGTAAAAGTACAGTGCTGTCACAATGGCGTACAAAAAATCCCCCTTGTTTTCTACTTCGTCTGCAAATTGTAACGTTTCACGTTGATAGTAAAGCCTACTGCATCACTACACGCTTTCTACAATAAAACGTGTACTGCATTTCTAAGAAAACCTTGAGATACGCAAGCTGCTTAATGACCTAAATTAATACTAGCATTAATTACACTACGTTAACATAAACGAAAGGACAGATGGACTTATGATAGAGAGAGGGAGGGCTGAAAGCAGGAACGCCGGCAACACTAACACGCGTCTCGCGATATACAATTAATGCCACCCTCCCCAAGCGAAAGGCCAGAAGCAATAACTTTTTTTCAAATAGACAGTGATAAAAAACACTACCCATACGAGAGTTAGGTTTAAAAACATGAAAAATGCTTATTCGGAAACATGACATTATACTGGTTTACGTTTGAAAGCCTGACAGTACCCAGACACCACATCGTATCGAAGTGAACAGGAGGTAGAAGAAAATGCACATTTTGAACGCAGCCACCTAGCTCCCTTAAATTTATATAATTGGGTTCCTTAGGACTTGCTGACAAAGAATATGTTAAACGTTACGCAAATAGTCTAGGAATTAACAAATTATAGCCAAAATAAAATGGTGGTGCTGTCAGACAACACCAAAATCAGAATTGCGCAGTGGCAGGTTTTGAAACCACCATTGTACGGGAAATAGGCCAACATGTTACCTCCTATTTGATTGGCGGAAAGTATATGTAAGGCTAAACATGATTAGTCGGTCTGCAAATACTATTTTTTGTTGTTAGGGGAGACGGAAGGAAGGGTATTTTTTTTCAAACGCTTGTGTAAACATGGCTCGATTGGTTAGACCCGCCAATATAGTCAATTAAGAGCGTCAGTTCAGTGCCACATGTTAAAATAAACTTACTCAGAAACAGTGCGTTGAGTTCTAGTGCATATTTTTCTAAATAAAAGCCTGGGACAGCGGCAGATCGGATTTTGTGCCATATTCATCGCCAGTCAACGTATCTGTGTATTATTTCCATGAATTGTGGTAAGCTTGATATATTCGATATCTTTTTAATGAAAATTGAATGTAAATTGATAATTTATGTCTGTATATGTGTGTGGTTCAGTGGCAAACATGAGGCAAGGCCTAAATATAGTGCTCCAACCTGAACAGAAGGTGTCGGAGAAAAGTAAAACGGCATGGAATTGCCAAACAGTACACTGACACCTATCTTATTGACTAGAAGGAACTAATGCTGGAATTGCAGAGGCGTAGTAACCATTAGGGAGGAGTATACTGGTGTAAATTGTTTCAGATGAAGCTGGCAGTTGGCCTACCGCTCTGAACTCAGTGTTTGTTATGTATTGTGTTCAGTCTGGAAATAGATTATAAATTAGTTCTGAAATAGGAGGTACAACCTTCTTGTTTCAGGGACTGTGGTCCTAGTTATTGAAGCAGCACCTGGTCTGAGTTTTGCTGAATTCAGAGGCTGACAGCATACTCCTTGGTCCAGATAGCGACCAGTGAGGTGTCTCCAGAACACAGTGAAGCAATCGAGCAGAGGAGTCTTTTCCTGCCGCCATCACGAAAGATAAGCCTCTGTGGCCAGAGTAGCTCAACATTATGTGCCCCCTCAAAAATTGACATTTTAGTAAACACAGAGGGACAATTAATTGGTTCAAATGACAGGAACTGTGAACTTTTCCCAATACTATTTCCAAGATAATCAAACACTTGAAGTCATGATGAAAAACAACAACCAGGCTTGAACAAAACCAGTATTACCTCATATTACTACTTCACCAATTACACACATAGAATAATAATAATAAACTATGTCAATACAAAGTTCATATATATAAACTGTGTACATAATACTTGTAATTACATTTGATTGTGATTCCTGGTTCACTGTGTAGTTGAATCAGGATATCCATTATTGACAAGAATTAATACATATATTTTTAAACTTAAACACTTGACTCATTTAAGATAGTCTTATAGATTGTTATATGTGTGTGAGTGTCACAGTGTTGTAAAGTGTTGTGGAATAAATTAAATTGTTTATCTGTTTGTTGTTGTTTTGACTTACACTTCATCATTTTCATAACCCTAGACATTTAACGTAGTCATCACAATATTCCAGAATAATTCTGACTGAGGTATAAATGTGGTAGCAAGTAAGGTCATCTGTAATACTTACTTACTTACTTAGTCGTTCCCCTTCTACCGTGAGGTGTAGAGGTTTGGAAGAGAGAGCGCTAGACCATTCTATCGGCTGTCTTCCTCCTGGCCTGGTTCCATTCTAGTCCTCGGTCCTTCAAAGATTGTCTAATGTTGTCCTCCCAGCGGACTCTGGGTCGTCCTCGGGGTCTGGATCCTTGGCTCTTTGTTTCCCATGCTTGTCGTGGTAGCCGATCTTCTCCCATTCTGCAGACATGGCCAAACCATCTTAGTTGGGACTGTTCTACTTGGGTCTGCAGGGGGTGGGATTTTAGGTCTTGACGTATCGTCTGGTTGCGTACCATGTCTCTTCTTGTTACTTCAACCACCTTCCTCAGATATCTCATTTCTGAGGTTTGGATCTGGCTTTTATGGGTTGTAGTCATTGCCCATGACTCGCATCCATATGTCAAGACTGGGACATAGGTGGAGCGGTATACAGCCATCTTCGTTTTCTTACCAACCTCTCTCTTGCTGAGGAATCCTCGATTTATGGCCTGAAAAAGTCTCCCAGCTGCTGCTTTTCGAGTGGCCAACTCTTCTTTGATGCCT
Source organism: Oreohelix idahoensis (assembly GCA_024509875.1). Lineage (NCBI taxonomy): Eukaryota > Metazoa > Mollusca > Gastropoda > Stylommatophora > Oreohelicidae > Oreohelix > Oreohelix idahoensis. The sequence goes on from JAMPIV010009690.1 coordinate 121,527, forward strand.
CCCTTTCGGTCTATAATAGCTCCGAGGTATTTAAAGTGGTCGACCTGCTCCAGGACCTGTTCTCCCAGCTTAATCTGATGTCTTCTTTCTTCTCGTGATATCACCATGGATTTTGTTTTAGAGCTGCTTATGACCATCCCTCTCTTCTCCAGCTCTTCCTTCCATACTTGCAGGTTGGATTGGAGATGTGCCTCTGATTTAGCAATCAGGGCAACATCATCAGCAAATGCCAGCTCTGAAATATAGACCTGTCTCATCTTCCAGTACCCCACTGAATACTTTCTTGTTCTCTCCTTACATGCCTTGATGACATCGTCCATAAGGAGTACGAAGAGGTAAGGTGATAGGATATCACCTTGTCTTACACCAGTGGTGGTCCTGAACTCTTCTGACTTATAGCTTGCTGTCCTCACATAATTTCTGCAAGACTTGTAGAAGCTCTGTATAGCATGAATCAGAGGTGCTGGAATATTCTTCCTTGCCAAACAGTCCCAAAGTTTGCTCCAAGTGACCCTGTCAAACGCCTTTTCCAGATCTATGAAACAAAGATGGATCTCACTCTTATACTCAAGGGCCTTTTCACTCAGCTGTCTGAGTGTGAAGATTAGGTCTTGAGTACTTCGGTTTGCTCGGAATCCGCACTGGACCTCATCCAATTGTGGCTCAGCTAGGCGTCGGAGTCTCTGCTCTAGGATTCTAGAGTAGATTTTTCCAGGGACACTGAGAAGGGATATGCCTCTATGGTTTCCACACTGTCGATTGTCACCCTTTTTGAAAATTGGTGTTATTATGGCGATCTCCCAATCCTTTGGTATGGTCTTGTTGCACCATGCTGCCTGTAGGACCCTTAAGAGTAACAGGTCGCTTGATGCTCCCATGTACTTAACCATTTCTGGTGTTATACCATCATGCCCTGCTGCTTTGCCCATCTTGATTTTCTCCAGTGCTGCCTTCAGTTCTTCCATCTTTATGTCATCTTCATCACCATTGGTTTCCTCTTCTGTGCTAGTGGTTATCATTTCTGATGTTTGACCTTGCTCACCATCAAGGAGTTCTGAGAAATATTCTTTCCATCTTTCCATTACTTCCTTCGGGGCAGTAAGCAATTTGCCTTGCTTGTCCTTTATAAAGCTTCTACAAGTCTTGCAGAAATTATGTGAGGACAGCAAACCATAAGTCAGAAGAGTTCAGGACCACCACTGGTGTAAGACAAGGTGATATCCTATCACCTTACCTCTTCATACTCCTTATGGACGATGTCATCAAGGCATGTAAGGAGAGAACAAGAAAGTATTCAGTGGGGTACTGGAAGATGAGACAGGTCTATATTTCAGAGCTGGCATTTGCTGATGATGTCGCCCTGATTGCTAAATCAGAGGCACATCTCCAATCCAACCTGCAAGTATGGAAGGAAGAGCTGGAGAAGAGAGGGATGGTCATAAGCAGCTCTAAAACAAAATCCATGGTGATATCACGAGAAGAAAGAAGACATCAGATTAAGCTGGGAGAACAGGTCCTGGAGCAGGTCGACCACTTTAAATACCTCGGAGCTTTTATATTATAGACCGAAAGGGAGGCATCAAAGAAGAGTTGGCCACTCGAAAAGCAGCAGCTGGGAGACTTTTTCAGGCCATAAATCGAGGATTCCTCAGCAAGAGAGAGGTTGGTAAGAAAACGAAGATGGCTGTATACCGCTCCACCTATGTCCCAGTCTTGACATATGGATGCGAGTCATGGGCAATGACTACAACCCATAAAAGCCAGATCCAAACCTCAGAAATGAGGTATCTGAGGAAGGTGGTTGAAGTAACAAGAAGAGACATGGTACGCAACCAGACGATACGTCAAGGCCTAAAATGCCACCCCCTACAGACCCAAGTAGAACAGTCCCAACTAAGATGGTTTGGCCATGTCTGCAGAATGGGAGAAGATCGGCTACCACGACAAGCATGGGAAACAAAGAGCCAAGGATCCAGACCCCGAGGACGACCCAGAGTCCGCTGGGAGGACAACATTAGACAATCTTTGAAGGACCGAGGACTAGAATGGAACCAGGCCAGGAGGAAGACAGCCGATAGAATAGTCTGGCGCTCTCTCTTCCAAACCTCTACACCTCACGGTAGAAGGGGAACGACTAAGTAAGTAAGTAAGTCCTTTATAAATTTGAGAGGGCATTGTTTTTCCTTCCTCATGTTCTTTAGGGTCTTATAGAACAATTTCTGGTTTTCTTGTGCATCTTTTTCTAGCTTGCCGCCAAATTCTTCCGAGGGCGTCTGTTTTGCTGCTTGCACTTTGTTCTTTACTTCTGTTCTGAGTGTCACATATTCTCTATATTTTTCCATTTGTCCTGTTGTGTTTTTAGCTCCTAAGTATTGTTTCCATGCCATTTTCTTCTCTCTTATTTTCTCTTTGACTTCCTCTGTCCACCAAGGTGTCCTCTTTCTCTGGTTCCCAAGTCGGACTTCACCACATGCTTCTGCAGCAGCTGTCTTTATGATATCCTTGAATTTAATCCAGAGGGTTTCCAAGTCATCAGGTTGTTCTTTTGTGTTGTTCACCGCTGCAGCAATAAGCCCCTGATATCTGGTCTTAATTTCTGGCTCTCTCAGCTTGTAGGTCCTAATGCTCATTTCTCCTGCTCGTTTACTTGGTTTCTTGCGTGATGTTGAGCAGTTCCTAGGCTGAGCAACTCTTTCAGTTGTTCGTTTGATTGTTAGCAGGTAGTGATCACTTCCAATCTCTGGCCCCCTCCAGACTCTTGCATCTCGGACATATTTGAATGAGCTTCTCCGAACAATGGCATAGTCAATCACTGACTTCTCATTCTTTGTTGGTTCACATCTAGTGTATGCATGTATGCGCTTATGGGGGAACTTTGTGTTTGTAATGATCAGATTCTGCTCACTGCAGAATCTAAGGAGTCGCTTTCCATTGTCATTGAGAGTGTCTTCTCCATATCTTCCGATAACTCCACCCCATCTAGCATGGTCATTTCCAACTCTGGCATTAAAATCTCCGAGCATGATAACTTCATCTAGGCAGTCATCCACTGTCCTTTGAAGCAGCTCGAAGAATTCCTCCTTGACCTCTGCTCTCTCATCCTCATTTGGCCCATACACTATGACCAGGTTGACTATGGTTTCTCCTTCTTTTAGTTTCACAACCATAATGCGCTCTGAGACAAAGTTCCACCCCTTGATACTATCTTTTTGATTTTGGGCCACAATGCAACCCACACCCCCTTTAGCTCTTTCGGATATGGGTACACCACTGTAGAGCAGCGTGTTGCCATTGAGATCCATGACTCCTTGTCCTTTTTTCTTTGTTTCCGTTATAGCCAGGATTTCTAGTTTTGCTTTCCTCATCTCTTCCACCAGCTCCTCTTCCTTCCCATTTATACTTCTTGCGTTCCATGTTCCATAAGTCGTAGTCCGTTCCAGTTCGTCGCCTTTAGAATCAGTCCGGTTTTCTCTCTTGTGTTACTCGTAATCGTGGTTTAAAGAAAACAGGTGATTGGCCTGTTGTGCCTTTGCATGGTGGAGGGGCTGCCTCCTTACGGCCTCCATGCAGGCCGCCCTCCTCCTTTTTCATCCGGGCTTGGGACCGGCATTGGCGGAGTTCATCTGTAATACACCACACTTAATAGATACAGATACCTTCACAGCTGATCTCAGTCAGTACACTAAGTCCCCTATAAATATTTATAACATCCCATTTTACCACAATTGGCCAAAGATAAGAGAATAGAGGCTGAAAAAGAAATTAAGAGGTTGCAGATTGAGGCTGACAAAGAGGCTAAAGCATTGGAGGCAGATAGGGAGATTAAAAGGCTCCAATTAGAAGAAAAAAGGCAGAAAGGGAGGCAGAAGAAAAAAGATTGACTGCAGAAAGGGAGGCAGAAGAAAAAAGATTGACTGCAGAGAGGGAAGCAGAAAAGGAGGAGAAGAGATTACAAAGGGAACATGAGTTACGACTAAGGGAGTTGGAATTTCAAGGCCATGCTCCTGAAAATGGGGCCAGTCCCTTTACCTCCGATGCCACTGCTAGACAGGGAGCCTCAACCTCAGCTATGAGCTTTCATTTAGATCATTTTGTTGAGAAAGACGATGATATCGAGAGCTATCTAAATAGATATGAACTGTTAGCTACCACGTATGGGTTAGAGAGAGAAAGGTGGAGCTTAAAGTTATCACAAGGGCTTCGTGGTACAGCTTATGATGTTTTTGCCAAAATGAGCAGAGATGATCAAGAAAATTATGACATGCTAAAGCAGGCTCTTTTGTTAAGATATGAAAAGAATGGAGAATTCTATAGGAAAAAATTTAGGAATGCTAAACTACTGTCAGGTGAAACCTATCACCAGTTCTCTGCACGGTTAGAGACATACTTGGAGAAATGGACTTCTCTGGGGAAAACCCAAGATCTTAAGGAAATGATCCTTATAGAACAACTAAGAGAGTCCATGGCTCCAGACCTGAGAAAGTTTCTCATGGAACAAGGTGCAGAGAGGCTGGGTGAGTTACTAAATGTTGCTGAAAGATATCAGGCAGCTCAAGCAGAGGTAACAGGTAATAAAAAGAAACAGGTAGACAATTTTAAGGCACCACAAAACTTTAATAAATTTGATCATAGAGATCAGAACAAAGGTAAACACCAGTTTGATAGGCCACGGTATGACAATAAAAATAAAACCCCACAATTCGATGAAAGGAAATATGATGAAAGAAAATCTTTCAACCAAAACAGGAAGTGGTGTAAAAAGTGTAAGATGAACAATCATACCACTGAAAATTGTAGGAATAAAACTCCTAGTTTTGCTGCTATGAAATCTGGGAAGAAGGGAACAAAGGTCCAACCTGAGGAACTACAGGAACCGTACCACCCCCCCAGTGTGTGAAGATGTAATCTGTAATGGTGTCACCATAAGGTGTTTATATGATACAGGTTTAGATTATGATTCAGTTGTGAGTTCTCACCTGGTGCAAGCAGATCAATACACCACAGAAACAGTGGAAATTCAAGCTGCAACCAAGGAAGTAGCGACCATGACACTCCCTATCGCTAAGATACATGTGAAAACGCGATATGTGGAGGGAGTAATCAAAGCAGCAGTGTAAAATGAGCCAATCTACCCTCTGATATTGGGGTGTAGATATGTCTTCCTGGGGAATCCCAAGAGACCTGTGATATTGGCAATGGTGCAGACCAGATCACAGTCTAAAAAGGAGGAGGATAATCCAATAAATACTCATCCAGATGAGATGAGGAAGGCACAGGCGGAGGACAAAACACTCAAGCCGTGTTTCAAGAAATTGCCCAAATGTCATACACCTCCAGGCAAGGGAGAATTTTATATGAAGAACAAGCTGATTTATAGGAAGGCTGGATCTGAATCCAATGGTCACGGACAGCTGGTCCTTCCCACTTCATATAGGACTAAAGTGTTGGAACTAGGGCATGCGATTCCCTTCAGTGGTCATATGGGGATCAGCGCAACAGGACAGCGTATAGCTTGTCACTATTTCTGGCCAGGGATAACTGAAGATATCAAACGATATGTAAAATCCTGTCCAGAGTGCCAACGAGTAGCACCTAAGCATTGGACTGCACCAGCAACTCTAGGGGAAATGCCCATAGTGGGAACACCTTATGAGAGAGTTGCAGTGGACATTGTGGGACCTCTCACTCGAACCAAGAGGAGGAACAGCTACATTCTGACTCTGGTGGACACTTGTTCTATGTGGGGAGAGGCGGTAGCCCTGTCATCCATTGACTCTAAACATGTGGCAGAGGCATTACTCACAATTTTCACAAGGTTAGGCTTTCCCAATCAAATCTTGACTGATAATGGCTCTCAGTTCAAGGGGAAACTAACAGAAGAAGTTTTCAGGATCTTCCAGGCCAAACACTTCCATTGTAGTGTGTACCATCCCCAAGGAAATGGCCAAGTGGAAAGATTTAATGGTACTTTGATATCGATCCTGAGAAAGTTGGCACATGAAAAACCAGATACATGGGACCAGTACCTTCACGCCGCCCTCTTTGCTTATCGGGAGGTACCCCATAGTTCAACCGGTATGGCCCCGGCAACATTATTATTTGGAAGGCCAATAAAAGGTCCACTCGAAGCTCTGTTAAGAACGTGGACTGATGACAAGGCAGAGGAAAATATTACATCCTCATACCAATATGTGAATGAGCTGACCACTCGTTTAAAAACTGGCTGGAAACTTGCCAATGAAAATTTGAGACAAGCCAGGAAAAAACATGCTGCCTATTACAACAGGAAAGCTAAAGACAGAGATTTGGCTGTGGGAGAGAAGGTATTGCTTCTCCTACCCGGTAGTCAGAATAAGTTACAAATTGGATGGCAAGGTCCATATACAGTTCTAGAGAAGGTGTCTAGAACCAATTATAAGATAGATAAGAAGGGGAAAGAAAAAAATCTATCATGTGAATCTCCTGAAGAAATATTTGGAAAGAGAAAATCAGGAAGAGACACACTTGTTGACCTTGTCCATTGCAATGGAGATGAAAAAGGAACCACTTTCATCATTTGAATATCCATTACATCCCTGTGAGACAGCGGCACAGGTGAAAATCAGTACACATTTAACGAAAAATCAGAAGGAGAGAGTGCAACAGGTTCTAGATGATCATACAGAGGTGTTAACGGACCGACCGGGGCATACAAACTTATTGGAATATGATATGAAACTGATAGACCCCACACCTGTCTGTATGAAACCCTATTCGATTCCTTTTGCTAAGGAGAAAGCCTTGAAGGAAGAGATAGACTATTTGTTGAAGGAGGGAATAATTTCACACAGTGAATCTTCGTATAGTTCCAGTGTGGTACTCTTAAGGAAACCCTCTGGAGAACATAGACTCTGTATAGATTACAGGAGACTGAATGCTATCACAGAAGGTCAAGTGGATCCATTGCCGGATACAAATCAGTTGTTTTCCAGGCTAAATAAAGCTAAATATTTCTCAAAAGTGGATCTGAGTAAAGGATACTATCAGATTCCAGTAAAGCCTGAGGTTAGACCATACCTAGCTTTTAGTACCTCAGAGGGACACTATGAGTTTAACAGATTGCCATTTGGATTGAAGAATGCGCCTAGTGTCTTCTCTAGAATGATGAGAAAATTGTTGGATCCTCTGAATAATCCATGCATCACAAATTTCATGGATGATATCCTTATAGCAACAGAAACATTTGAGGAACACATTGACTCTCTGAACATGCTGTTTAATCGACTTAGAGAAGCGAATTTAACAGCCCGACCAACCAAATGTTGCGTTGGATGTAAAGAATTAGAAATCTTGGGACACACAGTCCATCAGGGAAACATGACCCCTGACCCCAAGAATTTAGAGAAACTAAAGAAAGCCCCGAGGCCACAAACCAAGAAAGACGTGAGATCCTTTGTCTCATTATGTGGTTTCTACCAAAAGTATATCAAGAACTTTAATTCCATATGTGCACCGTTAACTGATTTGACACGCAAAGGAAATCCAGATCGAATTACATGGACAGCACAATGTGAATTGGCATACCAGGAATTGAAGGAAAAGCTCACAAGCAAACCTATTTTGAAATTACCTGACTTAAATCAAGAATTCATTGTAAGAACGGATGCCAGTAATATCGGGTTAGGTGCGACACTGTTACAGAAATCAGATGCGCTGGATGGGGAATTAACCCCAGTGGCATATGCTAGCAGAAAGTTGAATAAAGCTGAAACCAATTATTCAACTAGCGAAAAAGAATGTCTTGCAGTAATATGGGCGATCAAGAAATACAATATTTATCTGTATGGGAAAGCATTCAAGTTGCAAACGGATCACAAACCCTTGTCGTTTCTAGCGCAGGCTAGGCATGAAAATTCGAGGTTACTCAGATGGTCCTTACTTTTGCAGCCATTCCAGTTCAGCATAGAGTATATTTCTGGAAAAACTAACCTGGGTGCGGATTTTCTAAGCCGCCATCCGTGTGACGAGAATCACCGTAAGCACCAGGACTAATATTAAATTTCTCTATGTGTATATAGAATTATAGACTGACATATAAGGTCTGTTTTAAGTGGGGAGAATTTGTCGTGAGAAATTCTAATCCACATATCTAAATTAAAAAGTAAATGTAAAGACTAACGAATTAATTCAATAAAAGGAAAGAAGACTGGTAAAGAACAGTGCGGTCACTATAGCGTACGCCTGTGTTATAGAACGTCATGCTAGTTAAACAAGAAATCCCCCTTTTTCTACTTCGTCTGCATAATTGTAACGCTTTCACGTTTGCTAGTAAAGCCTACTGCATAAAATACACGCGGTTATAAAAATAAAACTGGTACTGTGTTTCTTAGAAAACCTTGAGATACGCAAGCTGCTTAATGACCCAGATATAGTACTAGCATTAATTAAATGATATGCACTACGTAAACGAAAAGACAGACGGGCTTAGGAGAGAGAGAGAGAGAGAGAGAGAGAGAGAGAGAGATGTACGGAGGAACGCATGCAGTACTAACACGTCGTCTCGCGATATAAAATTAATGCCACCCCACGCGAAAGGCATGCAGGCTTGATTTTTTTTCAAATAAACAGTGACAAAAAACACTACCAATACGAGGGTCAGGTTTTGGAAACATGTTTAATGCTTATTAGGAAACATGACACTGTCGCGAAATTGGTTTCAAGTCATTGCAAATGAGTTCAGTTAGATTTACAAACCCATCTACGATCGAGTGACCGCTTTCAAAATGGCGGCGTATCAGCGAAATGTATATCGGACAGAGGAAATCGCCAACGATAAATAACAACAGAAGGGAATCCGTATGAAAAGGATTTTACATTTCAGTACAGGGAAGGATGGTGTATAACTGCATATAAGATGGAACGGTAGGAAGTTCTCATTTACGGAGATATATGCGTATTTCGGCTGCCCACAGTTACGCTAAAAGCATGTAAACTCACTTCTGTTCTAAATATTAAAATCAACAAATAACAGTTTGGGAATTTACATGGATAGGAAGATAGAGTTTTATCAGCTGAATAAAACTAGATAAGATGGAACAATATGGATATTATATATGCTGAGAATGAGAAAGGCAAAATTTCAGTCGACGCACAGATCGGCTGAAATCACGGTTCGGGAAGGATTTTTTTCAGGTTAGGTTTAAGCTGTGACGTCGGTACTCTCCGATACGTCCGCGCTATACGTATTTAAAGCGGATCGGTAAACTGAGAGAGATACACAACGCAAGAGGTTGAGACAAGACTGAGGGCAGATAACGCCACGACTCTAAATCCATCTGAAGTGGGAGCGGATCGCCAGAAAATTTCAGTCTAAGTGTCTGGAGTCTGAGGGTAAGCGAATTTACGATAGCTATCCTGTATAATAATTTCTTTTATTTTGTATTACAGGTTCATTTAGAATTCACAAAATATGCCTGTATAATATTCATTGATATAACGTATTATTATTTTAATATGATTTATTCATGTGCTTAGTGGAAGATGGTTGCTTGTACAAAAACGTATCAAAACTAGCCCCACAGCCAAATAGAAAATATTTATTATAATTAATGCTGTATCTCGTCGATATTAAATGCATTATCGCTTACGAAGATAAATGCAGTCCCATGACCAGAGATTGTCTTAGGGAAATAAATTGTTAGAAGCTTCAGCATGGAAGATACCGCTTTTACGAGGTTAGGTGACTAGTCCCCTTCCTCGCTGCCTTTGCCTTCCCTAGTTCGAGCGCACAACTTTGTACCCATTTACAGCTGGTAAAATGGAGTGTTCCACAGCCAGGTTTCAATTCCAAAACTATGTAATGGTACTACCAAAGAAAGCAACTTGATCGCTTGGTCACTCTCTTTATTTATGTATTAATTTTGTGTAGATGCTAAGAATAGCATCAGTATTTGAATTTGTACTTGATATGATTTGGAAGGATCAAGTTATAGAATATGAAGGGATGTATAGGAGCGGATTAAACCAGATGATGTTTATTACTGATATGTTAATATTAATTCTGTATCATTGAAATGATGTTACTTGCTATGACTGTATAACTCTGACACCTGATGACTGACTTGTCTGACTTATGTGCTAGTCAGTTATACTTAATTGAAATGTTAATATTAATGCTATATCACTGAAATGATGTCCTTACTTACTATGATTGTATAACGGTGACATCTGATGACTGACTGGTCTGACATCTGTGCTAGTCAGCTACAAGTCTAGCCAGATACTAGCCAAGGCTGATATGTTGCAGGTTCCATGAAATAACTCAAACCAGACTGTCCAGTATCAGAAGCCGGTGTAGTTCATCCGAGGCCATCCCACAAAAGTGCAGGACCCCAAAGAGTGAACTTCAACTGGTCATTGGCATCCCTACTGTTGGGCCTACCAAGTCTGATATCAGCAAAGGACAGTTTCAGCAGTATCAAGTTGGAAAGATAAGTGTCCTGTTTGACACTGACCACCTATACATGTGAAACAGCCAATAGTTGAAAACAATAAGTAACCATACATAAACTCAGTCAACTGATGACAGTTATCCTAAAATTCAAAGGACTAATAACAGTGATTTCAGTAACTTTATTCTTTAAGATCTTGAAGTCTAAACAGACAATAATAGTAATTGTGTGAATACTTTTATATATATGTGTATACTCTTTTCCAACTAGTAGAAATAGAATATTAGTGTAATTATTAAACTATTTTAACTGTACCTGAGGATTTATTCACTTCTTCCATTTGTGGTTTCAGTGAATGTTCATTTTACTTATCCCCTAGAATAAAAGTAATCATAAGATAGTCACAGGGAGGAGACACCTTAAATCCTGGTACTACTTCTTACCAACTGGGCCAGGGTTTTCACAGTCTGACTATTTTTATGATAACAATACACCAGTGCTTATTTCTAAGACTGGGGTATTACTTGTAAGACCAGAACTCTTTACTGGCATACTGTTACATAATAAATAATTTTAAATAACCTCCCGCTACAGTGGGGGCTCGTCCGGGATATATCTTTGATATTCCTGAGCCAACTTTCTATTTCTGCTGTGTAGAAAATTTTTTTTTCTTTTTTGAAAATTTTTTTTTGAAAAAGTAACATAGTAGGAAATAATTATATTTTTAGGAGTACCATTGAGTACAGATAAAGAAAGCTGTTTCATATATGGTGAAGTCAGTTTAATTAACTTTAATTTTAACTAAGTTAATTATATTGTAGTAAATTAGTTTGAGTAAGATCACTTGCCCTACTAGACTACAGATACATCATGGCTGACTTGGTCAAATTTAGGTCTGCTACACTGCAGGTGGGAAAAGAGCTTGGCATGGATGGTGACGCTCTGATCCGGTATGTCACGACGGAATGTGAAAAGTACACCGAGAGAGAAGCGAAGCAATTAGAAGCGGAGAGAGAAGCCAAGAAATTAGAAGCAGAGAGAGAAGCCAAGAAATTAGAATTAGAAGCAGAGATAGAAGCCAAGAAATTAGAAGCGGAGAGAGAAGCCAAGAAATTAGAAGCTGAGAGAGAAGAAAGGAGGTTACAAGCAGAGAGAGACCATGAGCTGAAAATGAGACAGCTTGATCTTGAACTTCAGGCTGGGACTATCACCCATGGTAATAGCTCACCTCATTCTGCGAATAGCTCTTTTCAGAACACAGCAAATGGAGCCATGAACTTCCACCTAGATCCATTTGATGAAAAGGAGGACGCAATTGAGTCATACCTGGATAGGTATGAAAGGCTAGCCTCTACCTATGGACTGGAAAAGGAAAAATGGAGTCTAAAGTTATCCCAGGGATTGAGAGGTATTGCATATGATGTGTTTCTGAAACTCCCCAAAGAAGATCAGGAAAATTATGAGATACTAAAGCAAGCCTTACTGATCCGGTATGAAAAGAACTCTGAGGCATATAGGAAGAAATTTAGAACTTCTAAACCTCTACCTGGAGAAACATATAACCAGTTCTCAGCTAGGCTAGAAACGTATTTGTTGAAATGGAGTAGTTTAGGTAAGTATCAGAAAACATACGAGGATCTGAAAGAAATGGTTATGTTAGAGCAAGTGAAAGATTCCATTCTCAAGAAATGCGGAAATTCCTTATGGAACAAGGAGCAGAGAGGCTGGAAGACACTTTGAAATGTGCAGAGAGGTACCAAGCCGCTCAAGCTGAACTAGTAGGAACGAAAAGGAAGCAGGTAGAAGGATATAAGCCACCACCGCAGAATACCCAGTTTGACCAGAAGGATCATCCATACAGAAATAAGCCAAGATTTGATAATAAGGACAAGAACCCTCAGACTCAGGAAAAGAAACCCTACAAACAGGGAGATAAGTGGTGCAAATTTTGTAAGATGAGCAACCACAACACTGATGAATGTGGGAGGAAAAAACCCCTTCATCATGCTGCATGTCTACAGGTGAGGACTTCTGTTAGGAAGGAACTGACTGTGAGTCAGAATAGCCTCCATCACCCACCTACCCAGGAGATAGTGACTGTGAATGGCAAACAAGTCACAGGAATGTATGACACAGGTTTGTCCTATGACGCAGTCGTGTGTGCATCTCTGGTGTGCCCTGAGCAAATCACCACAGAAACAGTAGAGATTCAAGGGCCACTAAAAGGAACATCACCCCTTACATTACCCATAGCAAAGATTCATGTCAGTTGTCGCTATGTGGAAGGGGAGATAAATGCAGCTGTGATAGATGATCCCTTTTACCCCCTAATGTTGGGGCGTAAATATGTTTTCTTAGGAGACCCTGTAAAACCTATGGTTATGGCAGGAATCCAGACCAAGGCTGACTCCAGGAACATAGAGAGGGACACCAACGTAAAATTTCATTCAACTGAAATGAAACGGGCTCAAGAAGCAGACAGCACGTTGAAGCCTTGTTTTGGCAAATTATCAAAAACACATAAAGCTTCAAGGAAAGGACATTTTTATATGGAACATGGACTCTTGTACAGGAAAGCTGGAAGAGGGACGAAAAGTCATGGTCAAATCGTTGTACCATCCACCTATAGGAATAAGGTTATAGGCTGGGGACACATATCAACTTTGAGTGAACACCTGGGTAATGGTGCCACAAAACAAAGAATAGCCACCCAGTTCTACTGGCCAGGTATTACGGAAGACCTAAATCAGTATGTAAATTCCTGTCCAGAGTGCACCTATGTAGATTCAGAAAGTCGACGGAAGAGTCTTCATCAAAAATCTACAAGCAAACCAGCAATCAGGGGTACTCCCGAGATTTGCACGGGAGGGGAAAGGAAACATCCCACACAGGTTCAATTGCAGTCTGAACCCCATGCGCTGGAAAAAAGGAACAAATCACGTAGCGAAAAACAAACACCTACGGATTTGCGAGGGAAAACCACATCCAACTATCAACGAAAAGAGGGCGGTAAACTTCATGGGAAACCTACCGACCCCGTTTCACCAGCAGTAAGAGCCTGGATGAAAAGCCGTACAGGAAGAAGAGAGATAGTGAAGGATGAATATATTCTTGGAAAACAGAATGTGGGCGCAGATTTTCTTAGTCGTTATCCCCCAGAGCTTGAGGAGGATAGAAGGAAGAAGAACTAACCTCGGAATGGTCGATTTGCAATTGTCTTGTACCCAATAGTTAAGCTAGATATCATCCAGCTTAAAATATGGGGGAGCTATGTCGCGAAATTGGTTTCAAGTCATTGCAAATGAGTTCAGTTAGATTTACAAACCCATCTACGATCGAGTGACCGCTTTCAAAATGGCGGCGTATCAGCGAAATGTATATCGGACAGAGGAAATCGCCAACGATAAATAACAACAGAAGGGAATCCGTATGAAAAGGATTTTACATTTCAGTACAGGGAAGGATGGTGTATAACTGCATATAAGATGGAACGGTAGGAAGTTCTCATTTACGGAGATATATGCGTATTTCGGCTGCCCACAGTTACGCTAAAAGCATGTAAACTCACTTCTGTTCTAAATATTAAAATCAACAAATAACAGTTTGGGAATTTACATGGATAGGAAGATAGAGTTTTATCAGCTGAATAAAACTAGATAAGATGGAACAATATGGATATTATATATGCTGAGAATGAGAAAGGCAAAATTTCAGTCGACGCACAGATCGGCTGAAATCACGGTTCGGGAAGGATTTTTTCAGGTTAGGTTTAAGCTGTGACGTCGGTACTCTCCGATACGTCCGCGCTATACGTATTTAAAGCGGATCGGTAAACTGAGAGAGATACACAACGCAAGAGGTTGAGACAAGACTGAGGGCAGATAACGCCACGACTCTAAATCCATCTGAAGTGTGAGCGGATCGCCAGAAAATGTCAGTCTAAGTGTCTGGAGTCTGAGGGTAAGCGAATTTACGATAGCTATCCTGTATAATAATTTCTTTTATTTTGTATTACAGGTTCATTTAGAATTCACAAAATATGCCTGTATAATATTCATTGATATAACGTATTATTATTTTAATATGATTTATTCATGTGCTTAGTGGAAGATGGTTGCTTGTACAAAAACGTATCAAAACTAGCCCCACAGCCAAATAGAAAATATTTATTATAATTAATGCTGTATCTCGTCGATATTAAATGCATTATCGCTTACGAAGATAAATGCAGTCCCATGACCAGAGATTGTCTTAGGGAAATAAATTGTTAGAAGCTTCAGCATGGAAGATACCGCTTTTACGAGGTTAGGTGACTAGTCCCCTTCCTCGCTGCCTTTGCCTTCCCTAGTTCGAGCGCACAACTTTGTACCCATTTACAGCTGGTAAAATGGAGTGTTCCACAGCCAGGTTTCAATTCCAAAACTATGTAATGGTACTACCAAAGAAAGCAACTTGATCGCTTGGTCACTCTCTTTATTTATGTATTAATTTTGTGTAGATGCTAAGAATAGCATCAGTATTTGAATTTGTACTTGATATGATTTGGAAGGATCAAGTTATAGAATATGAAGGGATGTATAGGAGCGGATTAAACCAGATGATGTTTATTACTGATATGTTAATATTAATTCTGTATCATTGAAATGATGTTACTTGCTATGACTGTATAACTCTGACACCTGATGACTGACTTGTCTGACTTATGTGCTAGTCAGTTATACTTAATTGAAATGTTAATATTAATGCTATATCACTGAAATGATGTCCTTACTTACTATGATTGTATAACGGTGACATCTGATGACTGACTGGTCTGACATCTGTGCTAGTCAGCTACAAGTCTAGCCAGATACTAGCCAAGGCTGATATGTTGCAGGTTCCATGAAATAACTCAAACCAGACTGTCCAGTATCAGAAGCCGGTGTAGTTCATCCGAGGCCATCCCACAAAAGTGCAGGACCCCAAAGAGTGAACTTCAACTGGTCATTGGCATCCCTACTGTTGGGCCTACCAAGTCTGATATCAGCAAAGGACAGTTTCAGCAGTATCAAGTTGGAAAGATAAGTGTCCTGTTTGACACTGACCACCTATACATGTGAAACAGCCAATAGTTGAAAACAATAAGTAACCATACATAAACTCAGTCAACTGATGACAGTTATCCTAAAATTCAAAGGACTAATAACAGTGATTTCAGTAACTTTATTCTTTAAGATCTTGAAGTCTAAACAGACAATAATAGTAATTGTGTGAATACTTTTATATATATGTGTATACTCTTTTCCAACTAGTAGAAATAGAATATTAGTGTAATTATTAAACTATTTTAACTGTACCTGAGGATTTATTCACTTCTTCCATTTGTGGTTTCAGTGAATGTTCATTTTACTTATCCCCTAGAATAAAAGTAATCATAAGATAGTCACAGGGAGGAGACACCTTAAATCCTGGTACTACTTCTTACCAACTGGGCCAGGGTTTTCACAGTCTGACTATTTTTATGATAACAATACACCAGTGCTTATTTCTAAGACTGGGGTATTACTTGTAAGACCAGAACTCTTTACTGGCATACTGTTACATAATAAATAATTTTAAATAACCTCCCGCTACAGACACAATACTGTTTTCCGTCTGAAATCCTGACTTTATACTGACAGAACAGTCGAAAAGGCAGGACAGGTGGCGGTTCTAAACATAAAAAAAGAAAAAAAAAACAAATACACGACTATCCTAGAATAATACATATTTTGAACGCAGCCACTTAGCTCCCTTAAACTTATATATTTGGGTGCCTTAGGACTTGCTGACAAAGAATATGTTAGGTGTTAAGCAATTAGTTTAATAATTAACAAATTTTAGCCAAAATACTATCGTGGTGTTGTTTGACAACACAGGATCATATTTGCTCATAATGGCGTGTTTGGACACTGCTTTAGAAGAAATGAGGCCATCACGTTAAATCCGATTTGATTGGCTAGAATAATATGTAAGCCTAAACATGATTAGTCGACTGCTAATACTATTTTTTAGTTGTTAATGGAAACGGTAGGAAGGGTACTTTTTTTCAAAAGCTTTTGTAAACATGGTCTCATTGGCTAGACCATCTGATATAGTCAATTAGGAGCGTCCGTTCAGTGCCATTTTTAAAAAATACACTTTGTAGAAGCAAGTGCGTTGAGAACCAGCTCATATTTTTCTAATAAAAGCCTGGGACAGAGGCAGATCGGAATTGTGCCATAACTCATCGCCAGTCAACGTACTTGTTTAATATTTCTTTGAATTGTGGTAAGCTAGACACATTTCCTACATATATATGTATATATATTATATGAAAATTGAATGTGAATTGATAATTTATGTCTGTATGTGTGTGGTTCAGTAATAAACAAGAGGCAAAACCTAGATATTGCTCCACCATGAACAAAACTTGTCGGAGAGGAGTAACACTGCATGGGATTGCCAAATAGTACTATGACACCTATCTTATTGAATAGAAGGAAATAATGCTGGAATTGCAGAGGCGTTATAACCATTAGGGAGAGGAATACTGGTGTATATTGTTACATGAGAAGCTAGCAGTTGGCCTACCGCGCTGAACTCTGTGTTTGTTATGTATTGTGTTTCAGTGTGGAAATAAATTATAAATTAGTTCTGAAGTAGGAGGTACAACCTTCTTGTTTCAGGGACCGTGGTACTAAAGTATTAAAGCAGCACCTGGTCTGAGTTGTGCTGAATCCAGAGGCTGATAGCATACTCCTTGGTCAAGATATCGACCAGTGTTGTTTCTCAAGAATACGGTGAAGCAAGCGAGCAGAGGAGACTGTTTCCTGCCGCCCACACAGAAGTTAAGATTTCGTTGGCCAGAGCAGCTCAATCTTGTGTATACCCCCCTCTAAAATTGACTGTACATTAAAACAAGAGGGACAATTATTTGTTTCAAATAAAAGAAACTGTGAACCTTTCCAATACTATTTCCACCAGAAACAAACACTTGAAGTCATGATGACAAACAACAACCTAGCTTGAAAAGCCAGTATTACCTCATAGTACTACATCACAACTTACACACATATTGTAATAATAATAATATATGTCAATACAAAGATCCTATCTATAAATTGTGTACATACAACTTGTGATTACATTTGATTGTGATTCCTGGTTCACTTTGTAGTTGAATCAGGATATCTATTATTGAAAGGAATTAATACATATTTTAAAAGTTAACACTTGACTTATTAAGATAGTCTTATAGAGTGTTCTACGTATGTGAGTGTCACAGTGTTGTAAAGTATTGTGGATTAAATTAAAATGTTTTTCTGTTTGTTGGTTGTTGTGAACATACACTTCATCACTATCATAACCCTAGACATTCAACGTAGTCATCACAATATTCCAGAATAATTCTGACTGAGGTCTAAATGTGGTAGCAAAGTAAGGTCATCTGTAATACACCACACTTATTAGATACAGATACCTTCACAGCTGATCTCAGCCAGTACACTAAGTCCCCTATAAATATTTATATCATCCCACTTTACCACACTGAGGTAGCTTCGTAAAGAGCACTGCCACTTGGTGCGATCGGCAGCTTCATCCTCCCTGGTTGGTGGATTTACGTCCAGTGCCCTCATGTCTCTCTTGCAAACATCTTTGAATCTCAGCTGTGGTCTCACAACTGTTCTCCATATCACGTGGTCATTTTGTCAAGACATTTTTGTCTCTCTGTTCATCTTCTTCATTCTGAGTTGTATTATCAGTTTTTACCAGGTAATTTAATTTGTCTCTTCTCATAACGCGTCCAAAGAACTTTGATTCACTAACATCTTTCCGTTTTTTTTTTTTTTTTTTTTTTTTTTGAGGAGTTTCTCCAAATACAAAATTTTCTTTAACGTCGAATTTTAAAAAAAGCCATTACATCAATTATATAAATATCTCCATGCGCAAAAAAAAAGCGGAATGTCTAGTTGATGTCTGATATGTGGAAATAGTTGTATAACTGAAGAAATAAAGACAAAATAGGCCTACTATTCTCTCTGGCATGTCGTAAGAGGCGACTGGCATGAGGTTGTGTTTGGGGCTGACAACTTCATCATGTAAAAAAAAAAATGCTACAGGAAACGCCATAGCAAGAGGACGTGAAAGCTTTGGTTCGAGATTTCTGTAATGAAATCACCAGCTTTAGTAGCCCCGTGCTCCTTATGGGGTGAACAGGGGAATGATGATGATGACCGTTTCACAGACTATTAATAAAAGAGTTGATCAAATTAGCGAAACATTTCAATCATAACCTGTTATGTATTTCAAAACGACGCAGAATGTAAGTGTCTGTACAACTTCAACAGATCGGCTTATTACATTTACATCTTTCACCGGTGTCTGATAATAAGTTTACACAATTTTCTTAAAAGCACTGAAAAGATCTCAGCAACAATATAATTTTTGGATCATATTTTAGGTGCGGCCGGCGTGATGCTGACCACATCACCCCTAGCGTGCCGATGGTCAAGAAAATATGGGCCTAACACCATATTCCCAATATTCCTCAATGGATGTGTAACGGGATCCTTTACCTCTTATTTTAGGTAGGAAATTTTCAAAACATTTCATCAGCGCAGTCCTGATACTTAGTAAATGTATTCACCTCACGAACTTTCCGGCCCTATAGTATACGCGCACGGAATCTGGTCAGCTGACATTACAATGGATTAAGATATCAATACACTCTGCAGCGAGGAAGGGAAATATCACACCACCTCATGAAAATCAGGACCTAGTATGGTGAAGTCCCTAACACTTCATTCCTCTACGGCAGTTTCTGCTATGCGACTACCTTTACCTTTACTTTACACTACACACTGGGCCCTACGTGTAGGTCAATGAAAGAATTGTACCACTTCACCTTCAGTCATGTCGTGGCTGGCAACATCATCATGTGACACAAATTACCATGGAAACTACCACTGCAAGAGCCTGTAACTGCCTGGTGCAGGCTTCCTGCAAGGGTGACGGCTGTACTGGTGGCTCCATACTTCATAGGTAGCACAAAGAAAGTTGCTGCTGATGATGATCATACTGGCCTCTCTTTATACGAGTGATGATGATCATACTATGTACTGGTCTCTCTTTATACGAGTGATGATGATCATACTATGTACTGGCCTCTCTTTATACGAGTGATGATGATCATACTATGTACTGGTCTCTCTTTATACGAGTGATGATGATCATACTATGTACTGGCCTCTCTTTATACGAGTGATGATGATCATACTATGTACTGGTCTCTCTTTATACGAGTGATGATGATCATACTATGTACTGGTCTCTCTTTATACGAGTGATGATGATCATACTGGCCTCTCTTTATACGAGTGATGATGATCATACAGGCCTCTCTTTATACGAGTGATGATGATCAAAATCGCCTCTCTTTATACGAGTGATGATGATCATACTGGCCTCTCTTTATACGAGTGATGATGAAAAACAGTATAATCAAAACATGCTTTTGATTTTTAATTCATATGTAAAAAACGTTGTTTTTGTAAGAGCAATTACAATACTTTTTTTGTCAAAGGAAAAAAAAACTATTTAATAAATTAAAATGGGAGGGGGGAGGGGGTTACTACCTAGCGCCCATGTTAATAAACGCCACTGTTGCCAAACGTATAAATTCAAAGTCAGACATAGCAAACATCGTCCCTCCAGACGTCTTGTCACCTTAATACGCTATTAGAACAAGAGTATCTCAGGTAACGTGCAAGGATGATACTGGCAGCAGTATTAGTTCCACCAGGTGAGACAATTTGAAGGATGGGGACTTGAACGGCACAACTACGTGAACTTACGGGCAGAAAGTTCATACTTCGGCCTATCCAGCAACCTGCTACCAACCTGCTTAGCGACAGACGGGCAGGGAATATATCCAGATATTCAAGTAGAAAATTAGCGCAATATAGAACAACAGGAACTATATAGCAACTAGTTGGCAAGTCATATATAAACTTGTGGAAAACAAAGAGAACATTCTTCAAAAACAAAGAGATAGAGAGAGAGAGAGAGAGAGAGAGAGAGAGAGAGAGAGAGAGAGAGAGAGAGAGAGAGAGTGAGTGAGTGAGTGAGTGAGTGAGTGAGTGAGTGAGTGAGTGAGTGAGTGAGTGAGTGAGTGAGTGAGTGAGTGAGTGAGTGAGTGAGTGAGTGAGTGAGTGAGTGAGTGAGTGAGTGAGTGACAGACAGAGAGAGACAGAGACATACATAGAAAGCGATAGACAGAGAGAGAGGGAAAAAACAGACAGATAGAAAGATAGAGTGAGTGAGTGAGAAAGAGAGAGAGAGAGAGAGAGAGAGAGAGAGAGAGAGAGAGAGAGAGAGAGATGGAAGAGAGAGAAAAACAGACAGATAGATAGATAGTGAATGAGTGAGAGAGAGAAAGAGAGAGAGAGTAATATTCAGAGCAGAGGACTTTAGAATAAATGGTAATTCGATTACTCCACCGTGAAGAACAAAGGCTTTCGTTGTGAAGGTTTTACTTATTTTTCACGATAAAATGCTTTTAACATTTATAGTGATCTGGCGGACCTTGTATAGCTGGTTTGTTTAGAAACACGGAGAATGGGAAATGTATGTTGTAAAACGTAGAGAACAACAAAAATGGAACCAAAAAGGTACCGACTTTCATAAATGGGCGCTGACGTAGAATATTTAAGAATCCTTCTGGATCGAAACACTATGACAAGATCATCCATGTGGAACTGATGGACTGAACCAGACGAACATCAGTGGAACAAGGTGTGAACAGAACAGGCTGGCCTCGGATAGGACGCAGGCTGACTAAAATCAGCTGATCGTATTACAATGCAGTTCTTGTTCTGGAACCCCCATGGTAAGAGGAATAGAGAGAGAGAGAGAGAGAGAGAGAGAGAGAGAGAGAGAGAGAGAGAGAGAGAGAGAGAGAGAGAGAGAGAGAGAGAGAGTAAAAATACATGGAGAAGGGAATTCGACATAGACATGAAGGGGATAACGGCGATATGGAACAACCTCGAGCGGACAACACACGACAGGAAGACTTGGCGTGCGGTGATGGTGTGTACTCCACGTGAAAGTTAAAGGTGGTGATTAAGATGATGATGATGATAATGTTGATTTCCAGCAAAATAACATAAATATTGAAAACATCAATGAAACGAATCTGCTTGGTAATACCACCAATCAACCATAAGACTAAAGAAGGTGGTGATGGATAGAACAGGCCCTCAAGCACTACATTCGCTCTGGAACAAGATAATACTGGGTAGAAGAAAAGGATAATACTACTTGTATCAACGGATATGAGTTGATGTTTATTACTGTTCCACTGGCTCCTTGTGGAGCATGGAGCCACGCCTGCAGCTGGTCTATTGTAGGAAGCCTGTATCAAAGCCTTTATGTGATCTTAATGGGGTATTTTACTGCCGCAATTTGTTTTACACATAAAACATGTTGTACTTGCAACATAAAAGGTAAAGGTAAAGGATCCCGTCACACGTACATTCAGACATATTGGGAATATGGTGTTAGGCCCATCGGCACACTAGGGGTGATGTGGTCAGCATCACGCCGGCCGCCATAACCTTCCCAGAGTTGCTCTGGTACCCAATTCAATAGGCTGGGTCGACCCCGGAGCCGTTTGCGGTCTAAAAAATCCCACCTCACCTAGGGATCGAACCATGTACCACCGAGTAAGGAAGACAGTGCACTAACCACTGCGCTACTGTAACTCCCATGTTTGCAACATAAGGCCGATATAATATGCAGTTACTGTACTACTTTTCTAAACCATAAAAAATTAGGTTGTTTACTAATTCCCCAAACAGACACATATTAATGTTAATTGCTACATAAGTATTACTACACATGACACAACAATATGATTTTCATTATAAATTTACTCTACAACGTGTTATCAAATAAAATATAAAAAATTATAAGTAACAACAAACCGTACTAAATGGCTTCATTGCAGCGGTTTATGAAAATAATTAGGCGAATCCAACAAGAACTACCCAACATCACGCAAGAGAGGCTTACAACCTCTTGCAAAAAAAAAAATATTATGCAGTTAAAGAAATATCTCAGATGTAAACTCTTTCCAAAAGCTGACATTAACGTATATACATCAAGATAAACACAGAGAATGCTATTTTTGTCAGTACCACACCACTTACGTACTGTTGCCACGGAACTTTGACGGGTCACTAATTCTGTAAGAACCATAACTTTACTCCTGTAATTAAATCTTCATTAATATAAATTCTAACCGAATTACCCCATTGACAAAGTTGAAAGATATTTCAGATACACATCTATTCAAAGAAAGCAGGCGAGAGAGATTCTGGGAACAAAACTATACGTTGGAAACAAATGAAAAGGATAAACACTCAATGAAAGTGAAAAATCTTATCTGAATGAAGGAGAATGTGGCAGAAGAAATAGATCAAAGATAAGAAAAACGTAAGCGATGATATAAAGAGAACGTAGAAAGGAATAAAAGGTACAAACAGTCCCATAGCAGATACATGGAGCACGGGATTTAAGTGTTAGAGACTTCACTATGCGAGGTCCAGCTTTGTCAGGTAGAGTGACTTGTTCCCTTCCTTGTTGCCTTTGCCTACCCTAACTCAAGATTAAGACAGGACTCCCAAGAAGATGCACACGAGACCCTGGCCGGACAGGAATGGTCTCAATCAAGACACCAACTTTACCCTACATCTCTCTAAGAAGTAAATGCTAAGCCGTCTTGTCCTGTGCAATCCATTCAATGTATTTCAAGCCTTTTTTCTTCCTTTCATATTTCTCTCCTTCATAATGTGTTTTTCACGATAACAAAAAGCGAAAGCAATACCATAACAACGATCATGACTCAAGAGAGCATTCTAGGTTTAACTAAAAACCGTTATCAGATAAGGGTTTTGTATAGACAAGGTTTTGTGTAGACACAGCACTGATAAAATACATACACAGATAAAACTCGATACAACAGCCATTTATTCAGTGAAGATTTTCCTCGAGACGATAGCTTCTATACCAGTGTATTTCTAATAGTTACGAAAGTGCAAAAGTGCAGAATAATGCATCTGTAAGTGAAATAGACCAACAGTTCGTTTTTAGTACTCCCTAATATACTGACGGACCTCATATATAGGCTAAACGCGGCGTGCCTGTTAAAACGAAGAAAACATGGTAGTTTAAAAAAGAAAAAAAAACACGAGTGGAGTATCTGTAAAGCTAATAAATTACATACTTATTTAAATCATGTTTTAAAAGAAACGAAATTATTTATTTTTTACTATTACATAAAGCAGTGATTTATTTGACATAAATTCTCATGTGCAATGGAGTGAATGTGTCCGTTTGTTCTTGAAAACGATCGAAGTCTTTCATTTTGACCCCTGTGAATGTCACGCTTTAGGTTCTAGATCAATGGGTTTTTTTTTTTTAAACTTGTGTAAGGATACTTGAATAGCGAGTAGATCACAAGTCACATAGACGTAACACACCAGAAAAATAGAAGTGTGTGATGACAAAAACTACAAGGTGAAGAGACACTTTGGCAGACCCTCGGAGAAACTTAGAAAGAGAGGCAGACAGGCGAGATGAATATAAGTGTGCGGTCATTGGCCTGTATACCCCAGCGAGTCAAGGATACTGATCGGTTGATCGATTTTTAACTAAGCTTATTCGCATTCTTCCGCTTTTAAATATTTCCTCATAGCTCCTCACGCTTCTCATAGCCAATCAACCAAAAAACAAACCAACCAACCAACTGACTGGCCTACCTACCTACCAACCAACTACCTTTATATCTGTCTGTTTGTCTGTCTGTCTATTTTCGTTCTTGTCTTTCTTTCTTTCTTTCTAGTCAGCTTTTTAAACTCCGAAAAAAACCGCTCTTTTTCCTCTAGCTTGCTCCCTCTGTCACTCTTGTCAGATAACTTCTTTTAGATCAACACACCTTGTCATTCTCATTAACTCTCGTATTCTCTCTCCCTTCCCCCACCCTCAACTATGTTGCTCACTCGTTAACATTATCTCTCTCACATTTTCTTCCTATAAAAAGCCACCATTCACGTGTTGGTAAACTATGGAACAGTTAATTAGGCATAATATGACTCAGAATACATCAGGAATTCTCTAAATAAACAGTCGGTAAAAACTGGCCCAGAGTTGATACGTTTTCTTTTACAACGACTGTCACAAAATGGGGCGATCATCCTCGATATGTGTTTTTCACTCCTTCAATATCGGTACATTTGTGGTACTAATTTTATTGTGTGCTTTCATTTGTCGCACTTTCTTTCTTTCCTTTTCTGCTATGTGTAGCAGATATTATGTATTTTCCTCTTTACACCTTTCTCATAGATAAGTAGACATGTCTGGTTGTTATCCATTTCTCCCTGCGTTGCAAGGAGTGGCAGCGACCTAACCATGTTAGCTATCTTGGGCGCAGTGATATCAGTATACAGATTAACACGCAAATCGCTTCAGCGCAGTGCTTAATCACTGATAAGACACGGGTGCGCTCATCATCAAAGCTTGGAATACGGGGAGACAATTGATGGACAGACACGGATAAGAAATTACTTTCTGATAAAGTAATGATTGTTACATTGGGAACATGTTGTTATATGAGGTTAGCGACATGTTCGTAAATTTGTACCCAAGGACAAACGGATTTTACAAACCATTTTCAGAAAAGTAATGTTTGAAATTTTGCATTAGCTGAGTCATGCAACATATTCAAATCAGATTGATTGATCCTTTGAGGCGCACATAAAAAATACGTGGGAAGGCAGTGAATATAATCTGACCATTTTCTCAAGCTATTTCACATGAGAAATCGCTCGCCAAGATACCAGACCTTGCTAGACTGAAGAATTAGAATTCAGAATTCCTTCTTAACATACCGGACACCTTTTATTGGAGAATTTTGGATGGACTTTCATAGCCCAGGAAACCGGGACTGAGGAAACCGAAGGACCACACACGAAGTCAGAGAGGGAACTTATTAAATTAACGACACCCCAGACGCGTGTAAGAGGCCGATTCAAGTCTCTTTTATTCATCTGAGCAACAAGTCTGTGAGCCAGGATTGGCGTAAGTTGTGATTTACATTTCATATTTTATTACTAACACGTTAGCTAATATATATATATATATATATATATATATATATATATATATATATATATATATATATATATATATATATATATATATATATATATATATATATATATATATATATATATATATATATATATATATATATATATATATATATATATATATATATATATATATATATATATATATATATATATATACTGAAGCACATTAAAAACGCACCACTATTATATATACTGATGCCGAGAAGCTGGCAAAAAAAAGTGTGGGAATGGATTTTCCCCATGTTTGCGTTGAGGTAGAGAGCGAATGGCTGCTGGAATGGAAAGTGCAAGATTCAACCCATGGGTGTGTGTACAGACTACATGAAAACGATGAAAGTTACACGTGCAACACGATTCTTAACAGCTATGACCCTGAAAATGTGTACGCGTTGTGGCAGTATACTCGGTATAAAAAGGCCGTTGAGACAAAACACCCAGTACATGTGCTTGAAATGCCACGACTATCTTAAAACGACCGCCAACGAGCCATTGGTATGTTGGAGAGCGGAATGAGCTCGCGGGCCATTGCCAGAAGGATGAATTGCCACCACAGCACTATTGTCGGTCTCAATAAACGTTACGGAACCACTGGCAGTGCCCGGAATAGACTTCGGAGTAGCCAACCACGAGTTACTACCCCTGCGCAAGATCGTCATATTGTGCTGAGTCACCTAAGGAATCGTACTCTCCCGGCAAGTCAAACAGCAAGAGCAATAGTGGGTAGACATGGGCAAGTCTCTCGAATGACAGTCATACGACGACTCAGAGATACAGGCCTTACTGCAAGACGACCTTATGTTGGGCCAAACTTGACTCACAGACATCGTTAGCAGCGCCTGCAATGGGCAGAGCAACATATCAGATGGACTAGACTGCAGTGGAATGCTGTCCTATTCACAGACGAGAACAGATTCAACATTTCCTTTGCAGATGGACGTATGCGGATTTAGCGACGGTATGAAGAGCGCTTTGCAGATTGCTGTGTCAACCGATTTCGAGGATGCAGTATTCACATTTGGGGAGGATTCAGTTTTCACCATCGCTTGCCTCTTCACGTCTTCCGTGGAAATGTTAATGCTGTGACATATCGAGATGAGGTTCTGGATGAACTGGTTGCTCCTGCGTTCACAATTTATCCAGACTTGCAGCTTCTCCAGCAGGATAACGCACGTGCATTTTTTTGCATTTTTGGTTTTCTCCCTTGCCTGCACAGAATGCAATGAATTTCATAACAATCAAATGTACAAATTAATGACCAGCATGGATTCATAGGAAAATGAATAAAGATTCCAAATATGTAAAGTTGTACACACTTATATTTACATTTCACACTCTGTTCCTGGATTATACAGGTGGTGCGTTTTTAATGTGCTTCAGTATATATATATATATATATATATATATATATATATATATATATATATATATATATATATATATATATATATATATATATATACATATATAATATATATATATATATATATATATATATATATATATATATAGATATATATATATATATATATATATAGATATATATATATATATATATATATATATATATATATATATATATGTATATGTATATGTATATGTATATATATATATATATATATATATATATATATATATATTACCATGTGAAAATTTAATATGTGAAACTCGCTAGTGGATGTCAAAGTCATTTGAGGCTGGTAACCTCAGCGGATAGAATGATGATTCATGAACCACCACTGCACGGGCTGGTGATTGTTTTATTGCTAGTTTCGTACAGAGAACATAAAGCATAAAGTAGTTCCAGGTTCCATATGGAGCAGGGAGGGAAAGATGACAGAAATGATGTATATTCTAAGTATAATACTTATATTTTCAAAGTAGTGTAAATGTCCATATAAACACATTCACTTTAAAATTAATGTAAGTTGTCAAGCATAAATTGTAAATATAATTTTATTATTTTTTATTATTGTGTTTGCTACTTTTCTTTGTAGCACGCCCCTTTCAACCATCTACCATGTACATGGAGCTGTTGGTTATATCAGGACGTGTTTCATTTATTGTAATATGTTTTTGTTTGTATTTATTTTATACTATATTATCTCTAGTAGGTATTTTTCCTTTTGTAGTTATAGTTCAAAATGGCTTTTTTAAATCCAAAATATGATATTTACTAAGCTGGTATGTTTTTAATTTTTACTGGACGGTTATTTGGTTAATCTGTATGTATCTGGGGGAAAGGGGGGGGGGGGGGGAAGAGTCTTTCACCAGTGTGGATCTTTATTTATTTATTTTTTAAATGTTAGCTTTAGGTTTTGTAATATAGTGTTTTATTAACTTTTGCACTTCTGATGGGGTCTTTGTTCCTATGAGATTTTCTACACTCATTTCTACCTTCTGGTTACTATAGTATGTCTTAATGTTTTTCCTCTGCTGGTCATATTTTTTGCAGTCCACCAGAAAGTGTCTAATTGTGTTTGGTTCTTGACACTCTTCACATGTGGGTTCCTCAATCATGAAATATCCAGTTCCAAGCTTGAGCCTCAGCAATTTTTTTATTAATTGGCATTTTTAGTTCATCTTGTATTTGGCATTTTTTGCTTGGTTTTTTAGGATTCTATATGAGTGTCTTGCTTTTATACTTTGGTCCCATGCTGTTATCCACTCTTTAGTTATTGCTTGAGCAATTAAGCTCTTAATTTCAAACTTCCCTAAGCCTAATCCAATTTTGTTATAGCTAGTTCTTCCCCCTTTGTCTTCTTTGTCTGCAAGCTCATTTTCTGCTATCCCCACATGTGATGGTATCCATGTTAGTGTTACACTGCATCCTATAGTGTGCAGATATGTATTGACCTGTAGTATTTCCTCTATAATATCTGGCCTGCTACATTCATTTCTGTTTCTGATGGCTAATACTGATGAAAGGGAATATGTGAGAATGGTTACTTTATTTGGTGGGTTTTCTGCAGCTATTTCTAAAGCTTTTAGGATTGCCACTAATTCTGCTGTAAAGATGGATGTATGACCTGTTACTTTGTATCTTTTATAAATTTTTAATTTTGGTATTGCTATTCCTGCTCCTAATTGTCCTTCTTCATCTTTTGACCCATCTATATATATATATATATATATATATAGTGAGGCTATTATTTATATACCGTTCTATGTACTCTAGTGCTTTACTTTTTGTTGAGATTATGTCGTTAGATTTGCTTATGATCTTTGATATGTGGGAGTCAGTTTCTGGGGCACTTTTAATTCCCATGGTGGGATCTTTGCTTTATACTGAGCACTACTGTTTATCATATTAAATAGGTTTGGGTGTTGAGCCCCTTCATCCATTGTTTTCCACCCTGATGGGTATCTATTATGGTTAAGTGGAATGTGGCCTATGTACTGGTTACCACTACCAAAGGTTTTGTGTGCTATGTGAGTTGGATCTTTTGCCAATCTTGCCCAGTAGCTGAATCTCAGTTCTTTTCTCCTTAGCTCCAGGGGTATAATGGCAAGCGCTACTTCTAATGCCTTTGCTGATGTTCTCTTTGAGCGTAAATATAAATGAAAACATATTCAATTTATATCGTGAACACTTTTCAATCAGTGGAGATGTATGTGTAAACAGACTCTATCTGTATTATTAACCTTTTCATTTGAATGTAATGTAAAGCTAAAGCTATTATATTTAAATGTGAAGAAAGTTTATCCCGTGGGATTAAATTTAATTCTCATCGGGAGTAAATTCTGAGTTAATGGTGGTATTGGAAGATAGGAACCCATAACTATGGGGTGGAAAACGCCACACTCAGAAGAGCGTTTCGTTCTATTCTTTTACCATAGTTATTGGTGGTACGAGCAGAAAGTACTATCGCTGGAACAAGAAGGGAACAGTGGCCTAAGCTTTAAGACGAAGGACCCACTTGGTAGACTCTCCTTGACATTTATGGGAAACGAGCTACACCCGACAACCTTGACCAGGGACGAGCGTGAGCAGTGTGAAAAGAACCAACGCATAAGAAGGAGCAGAACCGTCATTGGCAGCTAAGTTCAACTCTATGCTGCCACTTGAGCTTCTTGTAACATTTCACAATCCATAACGACCGTGATGATAACTTTTTTTGATCCATAACTATTCAAATTATTTTTCAACTGTTAAAACTTAAGTGGTTATTAAATTTTGCTATTTGTAGTGTTACAAATTTAACTTAGATTTACTCATTTTAAAGTTACTGCATGTTTGTCTCAGGCAATTTACTACACACAAACAGAGTTATACTAGAATAATAGAATTCCACTGAGTAAATCAGGGGTGGGGGCTTGAACGAGCTGAAATTAATAAGTGCTTAAAATCCTTCACAAAAGTGTCGGCAGAATTACAGAGTTAACATACTCAGCCAAAGCAATATTGTTCTCGCTTATTCTGAATATCTTGTGAAGACTCCCTGGCGATAGAAGCGTTTTGTGTCTTCTATTTACATCTCTGCCAAGAGTAATCTTGTGCGAAGGTAGACACCTTTGAAGCTCATAGTAGATAATCTTGGGTTTTGGCCACTGTTGGGCCACTACCGCAAAGCAGGAGAGGCAATACTGTCACAACGACTTACATAAACTTACCGTATTTACCAATGAATGCCTGTCATTAATGGACCAAATATAGCCCATGCCTCAAGTCCTCACTTACAAAAGCCGAAGTTACTTTGCAAAGTCATTAGACTGTGTCTTATTGGCAAACTCACTTTTATGTAAATGAATAGGGCCTAAGTGGAAAGTTCAATGGGCGAGATTAAAGGCACAGTAAACGCAGTTGGTGAAAGCATTACTAGCACAAATGCGACAAGTTGGAGTTATCAAATGTGATTAATTGAAGCAGAGTTTCTTAAAAAAAAAAAAAAAGCATAGCTGACATATGTGATAACGTCAAGACTAATTATGAAGGCACAGATAGCATAAGTAGGAAAATGCAGAACTTACAAACAAAGACAAAGAAAAGCTAGCACAGACACATTAACACAGAGCGAGAGAACAAGACGCCACCAGGCGTGATGACCACTGACTGCTTTGATAGTCTGCGGCTAAGTATCAGAGAAGAAGAAGAAGAAAGAGAGAGACAAGATAGAGAGACAGAGCGAGAGAAGAGATATAAATGGAGGATAGGTGTAGCCGAAAATAGGTTATTTGGAAAGTCTTATTAGGACCGGGGGGGAGGGGGGGGGGGAGATACAGGCTAGTTTACGACCACGAGGTCTTTGTCAGGGCCAAGACGAACTACAGCAGTAAAAGGTAACGATAGTCCCATAGATAGTCCAGTAGAAACTGTCGTACCTAGTGAAGTCCCATTAGATTACATCAAATCCACAAATTATCTGCCATTATTCACACCAGCACCCCATCAGACTATCCCTTATCCTCACACCTACAAAAAGATGTCAATAGCGAGAGAGAGAGCAATATGGTATGGAAGAAGACGCATTACAGGCACCATAGACATTAAACATTGCCACATCAAACGGCAGATAAATTGCAGCCTGGAAGAGCCAACACATAAGAAAAACAACAAAATAATACACTATATGCAATGATGAACACTATATACCCAAATTATAACCCCCATGGGGTTGAACCGGGTATCCCTTGCACAGAAAATACACCAGTTTTCAAGAGCGGGGTTCAAAAACCAAACAAACCTTATATAGATTTACTTGCTACAGATGATTATAGATTACTTGCTACAGAGACGACAACTGCAAGAGCACACATAGTGATGTATTGCAGACTTCACGTCCATAAGGAGAAAACATGAACGACGTTCACTCATTGTGCAAGGTAAAGGTACTCCCAAAGCAGATACTGCCGTATTGGGGTGAAGTGTTAGAAACTTCACCTATAGTAGGGATGAGATAGGATGACCAGTTCCCGTATTGGGGTGAAGTGTTAGAAACTTCACCTATAGTAGGGATGAGATAGGATGACCAGTTCCCGTATTGGGGTGAAGTGTTAGAAACTTCACCTATAATAGGGATGAGATAGGATGACCAGTTCCCGTATTGGGGTGAAGTGTTAGAAACTTCACCTATAGTAGGGATGAGATAGGATGACCAGTTCCCGTATTGGGGTGAAGTGTTAGAAACTTCACCTATAGTAGGGATGAGATAGGATGATCAGTTCCCGTCTTCGCTGCCTTTGCCTTCTCTACCTCAAAGGCAGAGTCAGGGGTTCAGATGAAGAACAGTAGAACGTGTTCTTCGAAGTCATCCTAGTAAGTCGCCAACGTTGTTAGGGTTAGGATTAAGGTTAGGTTTTAAGGTTAGGTAGGTTTATGATATTTAAACTTAAGCCTAACCCTTACCCCTTTTTACTGCGTCCCTGAACTCTTTTTTAAGGCCGCTAATCTTTTCAACAGTCAGGTATCCATTTGTACAGCTGAGTAGACTGGAGTGAGACGCGATCTGGTTTCGAACCTGGTAGGCCTACCTTTGCCTCGAGAAG
Organism: Oreohelix idahoensis; assembly: GCA_024509875.1. Classification (NCBI taxonomy): domain Eukaryota; kingdom Metazoa; phylum Mollusca; class Gastropoda; order Stylommatophora; family Oreohelicidae; genus Oreohelix; species Oreohelix idahoensis. The sequence goes on from JAMPIV010009690.1 coordinate 153,652, forward strand.
CATCCAATCTAACCACTCGGAAGCTCTCATGCAATGTATAGAAGTAGATAAACAGAAGACAGGTGTATGCAAAGTAACTTTAAATTGCGTCTACTCACCTCAAAACTCAGTAGTATAGTAATCCAAGAATAGTTGGCAATCTTTTGAAATGCACATACATTGTCCAGCTTGCGATCTCGAGAGGTTACGTACTGTATCCGCTTGTTGTTTTGCGATTTCGACTATTGCTTTTCCAGATAAATAGCTTGGCAATGGGCACATGATTTCCAGCTCTTGTTGAGTGAGATTTACTCTCTAGTAAACAGAAATAAATAATAACATAAGAACCACTTGTTTCTTGAAAGGTTGAGGTAAGAATCTTAGTATAGAGTAAGCACAGGGAAAAAAATAGGTTTTACATATCCACTTTTATTCTTTACTGAATTAGATAAAGTGCGAAAAGTTACAATCTGCCGTGTCGTTGCTGGTTAAAATATGACAGATTAATATGTACCACTATGTTTCAAACAAAGGATCCGCTAGCTACTTGGCCGCGCGGATGATATAGTTATTTCGCGAAATAACTAGATTGAATAGGCACATCGTCTTCCACCATCCCTCACCCGACCCTTTCGTTTCTCAATTAAATATTTCATTTACGTTAATGAAATTACTTCAACTAAAAAAAAAAAAATTATTACATGTAATAATGGTATCAAATATACTGTGTGAATTGCGGTCAAACATAATATATTAAAACGCAATACGAAAATGAGCTGCACGAAGTTCCAGAAGCTACCATCCTTGGAACGTTTGATTGTTTTGCAAGAAGATTTTAAATTCACCAGCAGAAGCCAACTTGCCTATGTAGCCACGTTTTTCATCTTTTTCATTCCATTTGTTATTAAGGTGTGTTTTATTTAGAAGGCTTTACTATTAAAGTTAAAAGTTCTTGATTCAGGTGAACTCGTGACTTCATTTATAAAATAACTTTACACGTTTAAGCAGACAACACAGATAGTATTAAATATTAGCTTCTTTCCTTTTAATTTTTCGTGCCGTAAAAAAAAAAAAAAAGTTTAAAAAAATTACTTGGCCAGTTATAATATTATAATATCACGTGCCAAGGTAAGCATGGTTGTAGCAGGAAAGACCGACATGTTGCAGACATCAGTGTGATCATTTAACATCAGTTTGATATTTTATGTGTAGACATCATCATTATCAAGTGATATGCTGAATGACAATTATGTCACATACTTCCTTTCGCATTTGTAACTATCAAGTGTGATAAATTCAGGAGCCACGCTGGAAGGTTCGTCTAATCCAGTGCTGTGTGCACATTTTTTGCTTCTTGGAAAAGTCCGATGGCAGGTTCGGAAATGAGGCACGCATACCACATAGTGAGTTGCTGTTTGAAAGCAGATAATGAAAATGTGTTCATCGAAATAAATAAAAAATTTTAAGGGGGGGGGGGGGGTGGAGAGACGACAGCGGTTTTGAATATTGAAGATAACTCAAATTCAAGTAGGGCCTGCATGGCATGCTAGAATCACAGAATACGGTACACATGAAGCCACATCACTCAGCTAGCAAGCGACAGTCACCGTTGGTCTGCGCATGAACCCGATTCATAACGACCTGAATTGGTTTCTTGGTGCCAATAATTATTTTTGAAAAAAAGCACACTGGGTACGTCATGTCAAGCGCAAGGTGTTCGGCATCTGTACCGTATTCTTTGAACATGGAAGTCTGCAATGAAAACATTAACTTCAAAATCTTAATGTTATCCAGTTGACAATTAATACAGGACACTCAAATGTAAACATTCTACTTGTCATGAGTTTTGTTGTAAAGTCATATATTGCTATACTTGAATCCCACCTTCTTTAATCGTAAATTACCTGAAGAATTGCATGTGTTCTGTGCCTCATATGCAACAGCTATGTTTGTTGTGTAAAGTGCAGACATGATGAAATCTAGTTATAACCAAACAGATTTACTGGACGGCAGTTGGGAGAACAGTGTACCATAGATGGGTGGGGCATACAGCTTGTTTGCATGAAGCTGGCAACCTCATGTTAAATACAGTTGCTACAGAAAGCACCCCTGTAAGAGCTTAATGATTGCTGGTTGCAGGCTTCCTGCAAGGGTGCCAGCCACAATGGTGATGCAATGCTCTATAAGGAGCAAAAAAGGAAAATGATGATGGTGATACAGCTTGTAGGGTAGAAAGAGTTAATGATGATGGTGATACAGCTTGTAGGGTAGAAAGAGTTAATGGTGATACAGCTTGTAGGGTAGAAAGAGTTAATGATGATGGTGATACAACTTGTAGGGTAGAAAGAGTTAATGATGTTGGTGATACAGCTTGTAGGGTAGAAAGAGTTAATGATGATGGTGATACAACTTGTAGGGTAGAAAGAGTTAATGGTGATACAGCTTGTAGGGTAGAAAGAGTTAATGGTGATGGTGATACAACTTGTAGGGTAGAAAGAGTTAATGATGATGGTGATACAGCTTGTAGGATAGAAAGAGTTAATGATGATGGTGATACAACTTGTAGGGTAGAAAGAGTTAATGGTGATACAGCTTGTAGGGTAGAAAGAGTTAAGTAGAGGTCTATAACCCTTTATCCGAACACCTGAAAATCAAAATATTAGGAAAATCAAGTTTCTGTGGCCTACTTCTCCCATCACATTTTAGGGCTGTTTTTTTACTTTTGTGGACCAGCTTTTGGCAATTGTTATTAAAATTAAGCTATTTGGGCTACTTTTTGAATGATTTGGGCGACATTTGAAAACCAAAAAACTCTGTTTCTGAAACAAGGCTGTTCACAAATATTTTGAATAAAGGGTTAAAGACCTGTATTAGCAAAGAAAATCATACCAGCAATATTACAGAATATTAGAAGTGAATGGTAGATAAGACTTTGTAGCCAATGGTCAGATGAAGAGAAAGATAACAAAATACAACTTTATGTAACAAATAAGGGGAAATATCAAGGTAGTAAAAGAGTGCTCTTTGAAAGAATAATGTAAAACCTTTGAACATCATCAATGTAACAGAAAAGAGATGCATATAAATATTCAGGAAACTATTAGAGGAAAATTGCATTAGCAGAAAGCAGCCTAACTTATTTTTTTTCTCATAACCTCTAGTACCATTGAGCAGCATATAGAGAAGTGATGTCATTTTTATGCAAGATATGAAGCCTTGGCTAGTATCAAACCACATCTCTTTAACATTGTTTATCCACTTTCTCTCAGGCATCCCAGTGACCTGTAGCCAGATGTGCTGTTAAAAGCACATAATGGTAGCTGCTTAGACTGCATTTTGATGAGCTGTCCAGACTTTTCTGTTTGTCTATATAACTGATACATGGCTGTTTTCCCCCCAACTTATCAGTGTCTTGATTTCTGTTTCCTTCTCTTACTGAGATATTTGCACATGTTCTCAGATATCTCATCACACATGTTGCTATCATCATCTCCTCCTGTCCTAGATAGTGTCCATGTTTGATATTGTCCCATGTAGTTCCTGGAGGATCTTCGAGAATACAAAGAAATATTATGGCCTGCGCCCTCACACATGTCAGAGAAGGTGGCAAATGTGTGGTTGTGCCATGTCAGAGAAGGTAACAAATGTGAGGTTGTGCCATGTTGGAGAAGGTGGCAAATGTGAGGTTGTGCCATGTCGGAGAATGTGACAAATGTGAGGTTGTGCCATGTCAGAGAAGGTGGCAAATATGAGGTTGTGCCATGTTGGAGAAGGTGGCAAATATGAGGTTGTGCCATGTTGGAGAAGGTGGCAAATATGAGGTGCCATGTTGGAGAAGGTGACAAATGTGAGGTTGTGCCATGTCTCAGAAGGTGGCAAATATGAGGTTGTGCCATGTCAGAGAAGGTGGCAAATGTGAGGTTGTCCTGTGTTGGAGAAGGTGGCAAATATGAGGTTGTGTTGTGTTGGAGAAGGCGGTAAATATGAGGTTGTGCCATGTCGGAGAAGGTGGCAAATATGAGGTTGTGCTGTGTCAGAGAAGGTGGCAAATTTGAGGTTGTGCCATGTCAGAGAAGGTGGCAAATATGAGGTTGTGCCATGTAGGAGAAGGTGGCAAATATGAGGTTGTGCCATGTCGGAGAAGGTGACAAATGTGACCTTGTGCCATGTCGGAGAAGGTGACAAATGTGAGGTTGTGCCATGTCAGAGAAGGTGACAAATATGAGGTTGTGCCATGTCAGAGAAGGTGGCAAATGTGAGGTTGTGCCATGTTGGAGAAGGTGGCAATTATGAAGTTGTGTCATGTTGGAGAAGGTGGTAAATATGAGGTTATGCCATGTCAGAGAAGGTGGCAAATATGAGGTTGTGCTGTGTCGGAGAAGGTGGCAACTATGAGGTTGTGCTGTGTCAGAGAAGGTGGCAAATTTGAGGTTTTGCCATGTCAGAGAAGGTGGCAAATATGAGGTTGTGCCATGTAGGAGAAGGTGGCAAATATGAGATTGTGATGTGTCAGAGAAGGTGGCAAATTTGAGGTTGTGCCATGTCAGAGAAGGTGGCAAATATGAGGTTGTGCCATGTAGGAGAAGGTGGCAAATATGAGGTTGTGCCATGTCGGAGAAGGTGACAAATGTGAGGTTGTGCCATGTCAGAGAAGGTGACAAATATGAGGTTGTGCCATGTCAGAGAAGGTGGCAAATGTGAGGTTGTGCCGTGTTGGAGAAGGTGGCAAATATGAAGTTGTGTCATGTTGGAGAAGGCGGTAAATATGAGGTTGTGCCATGTCAGAGAAGGTGGCAAATATGAGGTTGTGCTGTGTCAGAGAAGGTGGCAAATATGAGGTTGTGCCATGTCGGAGACCGAGAAGGTGACAAATATGAGCTTGTGCCATGTCGGAGAAGGTGACAAATATGAGGTTGTGCCATGTCGGAGATGGTGGCAAATGTGAGGTTGTGCCATGTTGGAGAAGGTAGCAAATATGAGGTTGTGCATCAGGCTGGCATCATCATCATGTAAAATGAATTGCTACGGAAACCACGACTGGAAGAGTCTGAGCTTTGGCATAGGCTTCCTCAAGAGGGTCATCTGCAGTGGTGGCTCTGTGCTCCATAAGGAGCACACAAAAAATCATGAAATGGAAAAATGATGTTTGATATTGACAACGTTAGGTTGTTATAATTTGTTCTTTTGTAAAACTGATATTCATTCTGTCATCATCATTACCCTTTTTTGTTTAACTACACTCAGATTGTTTGCTTAAATAGTAGCAGAAGTCATCTTATGGTCTTAAAACATGGATTAGATTAAACGGGTCGTTGGAGTTTGTTATTGACAAACCTAAACCATTGCTCTCAGCGTTGGTCTTGCACCAGCATTAAAACTGAGCAGTCTTCTGGGTCAAAGAGTTTAAAATTTAAAAAAAAACTAGTGAAATAAAGCATCTCAAGGTTTTGAGAGCATTATAATGAAATGGTGATGTTGCTATACAGGGTAACTAAGAGTGGCTTTACTGTACTAATATTATTGTCTACTATGTTATTAACACAATTAAATTCCAGTTGGTATCTGTAATAGTTTCCAGAGTTAATGGTATTGTTTGTATACCGTTTTGGATGTCTGAGCAGCACAATTGCATTCTAGTATAAACTAAACTTAATTTTCAAATTCATACAGAAGAAATAATTTTTTGAAAATATTGCCTTAATCACAGATGTATTGTTGTGTCAAAATTATATATATAAGGGATGTGACTTGTCTTGTATCAGAAGCAAAAGGATGAATGCAGAAGATAATACTTGTGACATAATTATGAGATTGTAAGATACAAATTTAACAGAATTATAAGAGAGCAAGATAAGACTTTAAACAGAATTATAATAGTAATAAAATAATAATGTAAATGAAGAGTTGTCCAAACTTGTTTTCAAAACTTCCAATTTGTCTCATTTCAGAAACATTCTTGTTTAAGTGATGTCCAAATGTTTTTCATAATGCCTTTTATTATCTTGAGTTTCTGGACCACACTCTTGTACTCAGTGCCATCAGAGCTACAAGTTTTTGAGTATTTGCACAGACATTTGAGACGTAAGCACAGTTAAAAAATATTGGGGACTTAAATATGAGGAAATTCTGCAGAGCACAAGACAAGCATAGAAAGTTAAAACATACAACAGTTTAGAAAGTCATATTGGAGATAAAGCAATACAAAATTTTAATGATTCAATACATATTGAAAATGAAACTTTTTGTTGCCAGAAAAGAAGAGTTGACAGCAAATGCAACTAATTTTGGCCATAAACTTTTCCTACAGAATGAGAGAATTGGCAGAGAGATACACATTTATCTGAAAATCTAAAAGAATTACTTAGAGTGGGAAAATTAAGAAAATAAAACAAGTCAAGCTTTGTGAAGAGCTGAAAGAAGGTAGATTGCAGAGAAGCAAAACAAAAATTATATTTGTAGTGTAGATTGTGATAATACTAATCAACATTTACATGAAAAAAATGCTTAATAAAGTATTCACCATAGAAGTGTTATGTTTATGGTAAAAAATTGACTAAAGGCTGCTTGCATTCTAAAGATACACAAAAGGAAACACAAGATGATAGACACCATACAAGTGTGATATGTGTGGTAAAGGTTTTACTACAAGTTGTATTCTAAAGAAGTACTGAGGAAAACATACAGGAAAGAGACCTTACAAGTGTGAATTTTGTGGTAGAAGATTTACACAGGTTAGTAGTCTACAGGTTTACGTATGAATACTTACTGGAGAAAGACCCTGCAGATGTGATCTTTGTAGTCAAAGGTTTAGTCAGTTGAGTAACGTAATTGTGCACAAATGGCAACATACAGGTGAGAGACCTTACAGATGTCATGTTTGCAGTAAGGAATTTGTCAGAGCTATAATTTAAAATTGCACGAACGAAAACGTACTGGAGAGAGACCTTATAAATTTTGACTTATGTAACAAAGCATTCACTAGCTTTGGTATACTAAAAAAGCATCGAAGGATACATACAGGAGAGAAGCCTAACAAATATGGCATTTGTAATGAAGGATTTTCTCAGAATACAGTATTAACTTAAGGAAGCACAAAACATTCATTAGAGAAACCATATAAGAATGATGTTTGTTGTGCAGCTTATGCTATATTTTATCATCTTAAGGTGCACTTGGCATAGCACACAGGAGACAGCCCATGCACATAAAATTTTTGTGGCAAATATCTCACTCAAAATGGTAGATTAAATGTAGACATAAGGGAACATATAGGGGAGAGACCATACAAGTGTGATATTTGTGATAATGGATTTACAGACAGTTGTATTCTTAAGATGCACAAATAAATACATACAGAAGAGAAACCTTATAAGTGTGATGCTTGTGGTAAAGGATTTAAGAGGATTAGTCATTTAAAATTACACAAAAGAAAGCATACAGGAGAGAAGCCCTGCAAGTGTGATGCTTGCTGCAAACTATTTACTGCAAGTTGTAATCTAAAGATGCACTAAAGAAAGCATGCAGAAGAGAAACATGATAAGTGTGATGCTTGTGGTAAAGGATTTACTGCAAGTTGTAATCTAAAGATGCACTAAAGAAAGCATGCAGAAGAGAAACCTTATAAGTGTGATGCTTGTGGTAAAGGATTTACTGCAAATTGTAATCTAAAGATGCACTAAAGACCGCATGCAGAAGAGAAACCTTATAAGTGTGATGCTTGGGGTAGAGGATTTAAACATATTTATAAGGTGCACAAAAGAAAGCATACAGGAGAGATGCCTTACAAGTGTAATATTTGTGGTGATAGCTTAACTCAAAGTAGTAATCTAAAAGTGCACCAAAGAAAACATACAGGAGAAAGGCTTTATGAATATGATGCTTGTGGTCAAGAATTTACATTAATTTATTATTTAATAGAGCACAAAAGAAAACATACAAGAGAAAGACTATACAAATGATGCTTTTAGTAAAGAATTTACTGAGGCATATACATTTAAGATACACAAATGGAAACATGTCAAAGAAAGACCTTACTAGTTTGACATTTGTGGTAAAGGATTTACTCGGGCTGATAATTTAAAGACCCACAGAAAAAACATACAGGAGAGAGTCTTTCACATGTTTTTTTCTGTAAAAAAGGATTTACTAGATATAATATTTTGAAAATACATACAAGGACACACCTAGGATAGACTTTACAGATGTGATTTTTGTGATGATGCTGTTACTAGAAATAGGGAATGAAAGGTGCACTGAATAAAATATACGGAAGAGTGAAATTAGAAGTGGTGGTGAAGTTTTTGCTAGACCAGAGGTCAGTGACAATGTTGGGAGGAATCAGTGCATGGACATTTTAGTTTTTCACTTTGTGCAATGTATCAAATTGTATAAAGAATGATCTGGCAGTAGAAATGGATTCTGAAGGATAAGAATATATAAATTGGTCATACTGATATGCAGCAGCATCTCTTAAAGACTACACCATGTTTTAAATCTATTATTTGCAAATTGCTATTTTTGTGTAGTTCATTGTAGCTGATTGAAGCATTTTCTTCAATGGGTAATGCTCACTTCAAAGATTCTGTAGCAATGTAATGCTGGGGAGGTTAAGATGTTATATTAAAAGAGTAAGTGTTAACAGCGTGAGGTCAAGCTATGTAAGACCCTGAGGCTAATAGTTGAAATATTGTGATAAGTTCTCAGGGAACCTAACGCTACCTCCCGAGATCTCACGCTGTGCTGTATTTTCCTTAACTAATTCAAAATTTAAATAGCAGGATGTCTAGGAGGATGAAAGTGTAATAATGAATGAATGTAAACAACCACAAAGTTAACTCAATGAAATTAACAAGGCAGGGGTTAAAGTTAAAATATTATTTTACAATTTTAATTTCCTGTCCCTCCAAATCTTTTGGGGCAGGAATGTTTGAAATTTGATCTTTGTACACAATTTATTATACAAAATAATGGAAATGTCCATCAATCTTAATATTAAAATGTTCCAAGATTTCTCTTCCCTGCTACACAATAATGAAGTATGAATGGTCTCTAGTTGGAAAGACTGGTTGTCAAATCATCTCATAAATACATTGTCTGTTTCTGGTGGAGAATAAATTAGTTTGAATTGACATGTGGCCCACTAATGAATCTTATCTTTGATTCCGTGGACAATCGGGTAACTTGTTTGAGGTAATTGAACACTTCTACGCCAAAGTGCTCTCTGGAGTCAGTTGAAAATAATCAGTCTTGATATAGGAACAACCAGCAGGTTGCCTCACACTCTGTCACTCCAGGTTCTGACACACTTGTTACTTTGGGATGGAACCCGCAAATTCAATGAAATATTTCACAAATTAAGGTTACTGGCTGTAAATGGGTACAGGTTCGATGACTGCTGTTCCCGCCTGCAAAGGCATTCATTCACAAATTGCTCTGCTTAACCTCTCTCAATGGAAATAGTTTACAAGTGGTACCCCAGCTTAGCAAGGCGTTGGTTTTATCACTCTCGCATGTTATGCGAAGCTCACCTAATCAGATTTAAAGCTACTGTGCCTTTCTTTCAAATAAACAGCGCTATTTTTTCAAAATGTACCCTTCAAGGTTTCTTTCAAAAAGACATGAGTGCGGTTACTATTGCGTCTGTTAGTCTGTTGTCCCTTTCTATTTTCTTCAATAACTTTGTTAATAATTGGGTTATCGTAAAGTTGAAAACTGATTATTACTTAGATTACTATCCTTCATATTTATATATAAGTTTTATTATCATCTTCCTCATCGTTTGCGTTTTCATCTTTTCTCGTTATTTATGGTTTTCTTTTACTGAACCTCAGTAGTAATGAAATAACATTCTAAGTTATTATAAGGAAGAATACAATATTATGATAAGTAATATGACCATAACCCTTTAACCATTCTTGTTACCTCTCTGTACTATCCTTTTTTTGTGTGTGAAGGAAAAATATCAAGGTTTTCTCCTCTCTCCGTTCTTGCTCCTGCTCTTAGTCTCAATTCAAATTACAAGTTAGGCGTGATTTTATCACTTTAACTACCATCTCGGCTCCTCTCTCCTTGTATTGTCAAGACGGGCGATTCTGGACTAAGGCCAACTCGCTTTCTAAGAAAACGACACAACGCGTGGCTAGTCCCTTGGCGGGGTAGAGATGTTTTTTTTAAAAAAAAATACTTTGTCGCTGTGATACCATACAAGTAGCGTAGTTATTTATAGATTTTGGACATTTGCCATCTCCTCCTTTCCACTACCTCTTTGCCTCCGTCTCTATACTCTTCTAACTACACGATGCCTTATGCTGCATGCCAAGTCGGTCTAACGTTATCTTTAAATAATAAGCGGAGCTACCAAAAAGCTTGTAATTAAAAGAAAAAGGGGTTATCATTCGCATGTCGCCAATATTTTCAATTCCAGCGCTTATACTGTCAATAGTGCTGGCTTTGCCCCTATAGAATTAGTGTGTCCAATTTTTAAAATACATTAGTAGCATTCTATATCTATATATATATATATATATATATATATATATATATATATATATATATATATATATATATATATATATATATATATATATATATATATATATATATATATATATATATATAGGCTAATATTTTATACATGATTTGAGCGGATGTTCAAACTGACTTTATCACAGATTCCACCATGAGTTTAAAATTAAAAAAAAACATTCTAAGATGGAGAGCATGATAGTGAAATGGTACTATACAGGGCTACCGTATATGGGGGTTTTACTGCTCTAATAGTGTTTCTATTATGTTAATTACAGTAGTTCATCACCAGTTGGTGTCTAGTGTATTAGTTGCCAGAGTATGGTATTGTTTGAATACATTTTTGGATGCTTCAGCAGCACTATTTTATTCTGATATATATATACACACTAAACCTGATTTTCACATTTGTACACTTGAAGACTTACTTATTCAGTCTATCTGTTTTTTCTTGGAAAATAAGTATAGCCAGCAGGTGGGTCTGAACATCAGTCTAAAAAAGACAGAGGTCATGACACTCGCTGTGGGCAGTCCTGAGCCCATAACAATAAAGAACCAGAAGCTGGAACAGGCAGACACATTTACATACCTAGGATGCATAGTAACACCAGACTGCAGAACAAGCAAAGACATCAAGAACAGAATGAATAAAGCGAGAACTGCCTTTGCTAGTCTCAACATTTCCCAGTACAGCACAAACACCAAATTGAGATTATATGAGAGCTGTGTACTTTCTGTGCTTCTCTATGGTGCGGAATGTCGAAACTGTCCTCCTTCCAACCAGTCTGCCTAAGGAAAATTCTTCGAATTTTTTTGGCCAACTACTATCACTAACCAAGGACTACTTACTCAGTGTAACCAAAAGGACATGCACACCATAATAGCTGGCAGACGCTGGAGTTGGGTTGGCCACGTCCTCAGAAGAGACCCCGATACCATAACAAAATCAGCTATGCTATGGACCCCTAAAGGAAAGCAAAAAAGAAGCCGACGAAAGAGAACTGTGGAGGCCGAGATGCAAAGAATGAACCAGAGTTGGGGTACTGTACGAAGGATGGCCATCGACCGAACAAAGTGGAAGCAGTTTGTTGCTGCCCTACAAGACGCCACCAGGAATGATGGCCACTGACTACTTTGACAGTTGGCAGCTAAGGATCAAAGAAGAAGAAGATTGAAGAATTTGTTTGAAAACATTTCCAAAACCATAGTTATATATCATCACATCAACATTTTATATAAAGAATTTAACTTGCCAGAAGCAGATTGATATGTGAGTATTGTAAGAGCTTTCAAAGAATTGTCAGAGTAATAACAGAAAAATGTGTATTAAGTGTTGTCAGAATGTTTTTGATAATATATTTCATTATCTCACATTTCAGGACTTCACTGTTGCACCAAGTTCCATCTACTTCAAGTTTTTATTTGCACAGACCTATGAAACATAAGCACAGTTGAAGAATAATGGCAGCTTAAATATGAGAAAATTCTGTCAGATAAATTGCCAGAACACAAGACATGGATAAAAAGTGCAGAAGCACAGCCCTGTTGGAGATACAACACTATACAATTTTAATAATTCAAGACTTACTGGAGAAAAAGCGTCAAGAAACTTTTTATTGCCATAGAAGGAGAATGGACATGAGTGGAACAAATATTGATCATACATTATTCCTACAACATGAAGGAAGTAGCAGAGAGATACTTAAAACAGCCTACAAATCTACAATTATTACTGAACAAAGTAGAAGTGATTCAGGCAATGAAACAAGTAATCTGTCACTAGCCCAACAAAGGTATGAAGGAGAGAAGCCATACAAATATGATAACTGCAGTGCAGGTTGTGATAACTAATCAAAATATATCTGACAGAAAACACAGGGGTCCAAATGGGGCAGTGATGCGCAATACAAGACTCAACATGTCTCTTAGCCTCTCCTGCCCAAGTCTACCTCACCTACTCGTGGTGGACCCCGTTATACCCAGTAATCTTGCCGAAGGTTGGGTATCAACCCCAGCGGGAGGCAAGATGGGACAGCAAACGAGGTAAAGGCAAAATCAAATCCCCCAGCCAGAGGGGGAGGCATGAGCACACTCTGCCTTAAGAAACAGGTGCTGAAGTCAGATGTACCAGGCCAGGAGGCGCACCAGCAACCATGGTACCATGCAACCCGCTTTGGTTTAATATGTCTACACAACAGATGTCAAAAAATTATCGTTATGGTGCTCGCCCTGTGAAGTCCCTCCAGGCAGGAGCAGTGCCGGATTCTGAGCCTCGACAGAATCCACCCTCAGCTACTGGAGGTCTCCTTAGTCCGCCAAATGGAGCCAGGAGGCGGAAGGAGAAAGTAACTGGCCAACCAGATAAGACGACGGCCCCTCTGAATGTCATGCATTGGAATGCAGAGGGAGTCAACAACAAAAAGACTGAACTAGAGAATACCCTATTTCGGAAAGAAATTAGCATATGCTGCATACAAGAAACCCACCTACAGGAAGGAAAACATTTTAAGATACGGGGCTATCAATGCTTCAGAGTTGACAGAAAAGATCGGAAGAAGGGTGGCATACTAACACTGATAAGGAATAACCTCAACGCTATAGAATCCAAGACATATAAAGAAGGTGCAGAATACCAAGTAATCCATCTAAAACATAACACTCTGGAACTGGATCTCCTAAACTTCTACTGCCCCAATGACATACCACTGAACATGACTAGCATAGATGTCCCCATTGGCAACTTCATAGCGGTGGGAGACTTCAACAGCCATTCCCAAAGCTGGGGATACAACCAGCTAGATAGAAGGGGTGAAGAGATAGAAAACTGGCAAGACGACAATAACCTAACCCTTCTAAACAACCCTAATGATCCTCCAACCTTTTACTCCAGAAGATGGCATAGCACCTCTACTCCAGACCTGGCATTCTGCACACCTGATTTGGCTGGGATAGTGGAAAGGGAAATAGGAGAACAACTCGGTGGAAGTGATCATCGTCCTGTATTCATCAAAATTAATAGAACAATTAATACAAGTCCAAGTCAGCCAAGATGGAATTATAAAAAAGCAAATTGGTCCATTTATCAACACAGAGCAAATCTGCTTACAAAAGATATTAAGGTACTAGACAGAGACATTAACAGGAGTCATCTGGGATTTTAATAATGGAGTACTCAAGGCAGCAAAGGAGACAATACCGAGAGGAGCGAGGAAGAACTATGTACCATATTGGTCCAACACACTACAAAACCTACATGAAGATATGAATGAAGCAAGGCACACTGCAGAGGTACAACCATCCCAACAGAACCATATCATGCTACAAAAGGCAAAAGCAAAATTCATTAAAGGAAAGCTAGAAGCCCAGAGGAGAAGCTGGAGGGAAAAAACATATAAACTAAACCTTGAAAAGGAAGGGAGAAAGTTGTGGAAACTCACTAAACAATTGAATGACGATAACAATTCTCAACGACAAACCATTACACTAGACGATGCAGGGAAACTATATACCGGCAAACAAGCAGCAGACATATTTGCGGAATCCTACAGAAATGAAAGTAACATCTCCGTCAATTTACGCAGACAACGAGACATTCGTCAAGAAATAATCCACACTAGAACTAATGGAAACAGTCCGGACGTTATGTCCAAACCTTTCAATATGGACGAGTTAAAAAACAGCCGTGTGGAAACTTAAAGACAGGAAATCACCAGGCCCGGATGGTATAACCAACGAAATGCTAAAACACCTAGGATATACAGCAATGAGCAAACTGTTGCAAATATACAACTACAGTTGGATGACAGGCAGTGTGCCACAGATATGGAGAGAGGCGCTCATGTGTCCCATCATAAAGAAAGGAAAAGACAACAGGAAGGCCACCAGCTACAGACCAATAAGCCTAACAAGCTGTGTATGTAAGACAATGGAGAGGATGATCAACAGAAGATTGAAATGGTACTTGGAATCCGAGAAAATTTTAGTGCCAGAACAAGCAGGGTTTAGAGAGTGCAGCAGCACAGAAGACCAAATCACATACCTGTCACAGATCGTTGAAGATGCCTTCCAAGAAAAGAGAAAAGTCTTTACCCTATGGATAGATCTCCAAAAGCTTTTGACAAAGTATGGAAAGACGGGTTAATAGTAAAACTGCAAAGGAACGGAATCAAGGGTAATATGAGAAAATGGATCCAGTCGTTCCTACACAATCGGAAAGCAAGAGTCACTATGGAAGGTCACAACAGCAAGAAAATCCTCCTAAAACATGGAGTTCCTCAAGGCTCAGTATTGTCTCCCACCCTGTTCCTTGTATTCATCAATGACCTCATCCACGATCTGCCACAAGGTGTGAGAGCTGCCCTATACGCTGACGACTTGGTGGTGTGGTGTGTAGAAGAACATCTAACTATCGCTAATAAGCGAATACAAAGGGCAGCAGACAACATAGCAGCATGGGCAGAGAAATGGATGGTGCAGATCAACGCTGAAAAATCATCAACAACACTTTTCACGCTCTCCAACAAAGACAAAGCAGGAGAGATACGACTTGGAAATATACATGTCCAAACAGATGAGGAACCGGTGTACTTGGGCATTACATTAGATAAGAGAATGACATGGAGGCACCACATCGAGAGAACAGAGGCTAAAGCGAGAAGAAAACTTTCCATACTGAGGAAAATAGCTGGATCAAGTTGGGGAGCTAACGAAACAACACTAAAGAAAGTGTATACAGGTGCAATAAGACCTATATTAGAGTACGGATCAGCAGCATGGTCTACAGCAGCCAAATCACACCTACAAGCCTTAGATAAAGTACAAAATCAAGCGCTTAGGTTGATCACGGGTGCCATGAAGACCACACCAATAAATGAAATGGAAAAAATCACAGGCATTCCACCTTTATTATACAGACGAGACACTAAGACCCTGATCCAAGCAGAAAAGTACAAGAACATGCCCGCACATCCAATGAAAACTAGATTTGGAGATTTAGCCAGTGGGAGGTTGAAGAGAAGCAGTTTTGTGCATCGGTCAAAAAAAACTAATTAGAACATACAAGGATGAACTACCAGACATCACTAAGGAAATAACTCCCACACTCCTCCCAACCCCATGGTGATAAACTGCCAGAATTAAACAAAGTCCTATGCGAAGTAAATATCAAAAGAAGGGTAGTGCTACAGTGGATACCATCACACTGTGGCATACCAGGAAATGAGAGCAGATATGTTAGCAAAAGAGGGAGCAACACAGGAACAAAAAGAACAAACAATCACATTCCAGGAAAAGAAGACCCTTATCAAGGCCATCAGGAAAATTGATCAACAAAGAGACAACTATCAATATCTTGATCGAGCAAAACAGGTGATCCTGTTCCGTATGAGAACAGGACACAACAGACTGAACAGTCACTTATACAGACTGAGATTGGTCCCATCACCCCTATGTACGTGTGGACAGGCAGCACAGACAGCCGAACACATCCTGCAAGACTGCCACATGCTTAGTCAATTGCGAACTGAACATTGGCCCACAGAGACGCACATCCACACAAAGCTGTTTGGGAGTCTTGAAGAACTTTCAACCACAGCAACATACATCCAGAAAACCGGACTTCTTGTGTAGACATTTCTAAACAACAGCGAACGAGAAGAAGAAGAAGAAGAAGACAGAAAACACACAGGAGAAATGCCATACAAGTGTGATGTTTGTAATAAAGGATTTATAAATAATTGCATTCTAAAAATACACACAAGAAAACATACAGGAGAGAGACCTTACAATTGTGATGTTTGTGGTAAAAGATTTGCAACTGTTAGTACTTTAAAGGCGCACATCAGAATACATACTGGAGAAAGACCCTATAAATGTGATCTTTGTAGTCAAAGGTTTCGTCAGATGAGCAACTTAGTTGTGCACAGACAGAAACATACAGGTGAGAGACCTTACAGATGTGACGTTTGTAGTAAGAAATTTGCTCAGATGTGCAAATTAAAATGGCACATACAGAAACATACTGGAAACAGACCTTACAAGTGTGACTTTTGTAACAAAGTATTTGCTAGTTTATATACGTTGAAAGTGCACCTAAAGACACATACAGGAGAGAAGCTTTACAACTGTGAAGTTTGTGGTAAAGGATTTATTCAGAAGTCTAATTTAAAGGTACACAAAACAAGGCATTCATTAGAAAAACCTTACAGTTGTGATGTTTGTTGTAAAAGTTATTCTAACTTTTATTACCTAAAGGTGCACATGGCAAAGCACTCAGGAGACTTTCCATATGTTTGCAAAGTTTGTGGCAAAGGATTCACTCATTGTGGTAACTTTAATATGCACATAAAGAAACATACAGGAGAGAGACCTTTTAGGTGTGATGAATGTGGTAAAGGATTTACTCAGATTTTTTATTTAGAGGTACACAAAGCAACACATTCAGTAGAGAAGCCCTACAAATGTCATGTTTGTTATAGAGATTATGCTCACTATTTTCACCTAATGATGCACTCAAGAAGAAACCACACAGCAAAAAGGCTATACGTTTGTACTGTTTGTGGTAAAGGATTTACTCAAAATGATAGATTAAAAGTACACGTACGGAAACATACTGGAGAGAGACCTTATAAGTGTGATACATGTGGTAAAGGATTTAGTCAAATCAGTAATTTAAAGGTGCACAAAAGAAAGCATACTGGAGAGAAGCCATACAAGTGTGATATTTGTGGTGATAGCTTTACACAAATTGGTAGTCTAAAAGTGCACGAAAGAAAACATACTGGGGAGAGGCCTTATAAATGTAACCTGTGTGGGCAAGGATTTTCTCGGAGTTGTAGATTAGTGGTTCACATAAGAAGGCATACAGGGGAAAGACCTTATAAGTGTGATGTTTGTAGTAAAGAATTTATTGAATCATCTAAACTTAAGGTGCACAAATTGAAACACATTAAACAGAGACCTTATGAGTGTGACATTTGTGGTAAAGGATTTGCTCAGCCTGGTAATTTAAAGATTCACAGAGGAAAACATACAGGAGAGGGGGTTTTCAAGTGCCTTTTCTGTAAAAAAGGATTTACCGGGTATAATATTCTAAAAATGCACACAAGGACGCATGCAGGAGAGACTTTAAACGTGTAATGTTTGTTCGTAATGATGCTGTTACTAGAAATAAAGAAAGAAAGGTGAAGGAATACAACATACAAGAGATTGCAATTAGAAGTGGTGGTGAAGTTTATGGTGATGATTGAGCTAGACCAGAGATTGGCAGCTGTGTCGCCACAAATCAAAATGTGTTTACACAATGTTAATCGCAGTGTTTTTACAATAGTGGCATGTTTTTGTTTTTCAAAACCTGGGAAGGATCGATGCATGAAGTGTACTTTTTACATTTTGGAATGCACCAATTAAATGAAAAAAACCGTGCAGCAGAAAAGGATCTTAATGAATAAGAATATACAACTTGGGCATGCTGCTGTGCAGAAATGCCTTTTAGCAACTAGGCTGCATTTTAAATCTCATTTGCAAATTTCTGTTAGTGTGTAGTTAAGAGTGGCCATGTGAAACATTTTCATCAGTGAGTGTCTAGTTTAAATATAGATCACATGTTAAGGAAGTGAATTTAGAGGTTCAGCTGAAGTGTGTTTCCACACAAGATTTCTTCACATGTCAGGATTTTCATTATTTATTACTATCATTGCTCTTTACTCAGAAGGAGAGTCTTAAAGAGCTAGTGAGTAATCAATCATTGATTACACGAGCTGTTTCTTCAGCTTCTTATTAATCTTTAAATGTTTCAGTCTTGAAGTAAGCTGGTAGATCACTCTTAATGTACGCAGTCAACTTTGTTGTTGATTTGAAAGCAGTACTCAACTAAAATCATCTGTTTTTTTTGGGTTTTTTTTTTAGTTATAGCTTACTTGAAAATCTGGTAAATAAATAACTATATGCTATTGAAACATTCAAAAAATAGTAGTGTTGAGAGAGAACAGCGAGTCATATTCTCAGTCTAATTGAAAGCAAGAAACAAACTGAAGGCTGAACATGGTAAGAGGATATCTCTTGTAAAAACTTAACCAAGAATAAAACTGTTGGTTGACAAGAACCAGAATCGAGGAGTCTCACTAGTTTATTTGACTATTCTGTTAAACATTTAACAGCTTTATGATACTTAAAAAAATATCGTGAACAAACAAACAACTTTTTTTAATGAAAAATTAATAACTATGTCTATTTGATTTTTGTGTTTGCATGTGTGTATGCAAACTATAGAATTTATTTCATCTGATGCCAGTCATCATAATGCAGACGAGAGCTCAGAAAAACCAATATTCACACTGTTGTCTTCAATGAATATCCTTGTTAGCTTTTACAACAGTACATTATCAGGTTGGAGGACTTGTTCATGTTCTTGTTGAAGTTTGAAATGACATACAGAAAGTTAGTTTCATAAGTGGGTGCTTGAGCAAAGCACAATGATTTAAATGGTATGACAAGATCACCATGTAGAACTGATGGAAATACCCTGAGAAATACTGGTGGAACATGAGGGTGAGAAGAAGCTGGTGGTGGTTAGGACACATAATGAGGAAACCAGTTTTTAGCATTATAAAGCAGTCCAAATTCTGGAGTACACCAGTTAAGAGATATATAGGGGACCTAAGAATACAAAATGGAGAAGGGAATTGTAGACAGATATGTAAGGGATAAACAAAACATAGACAGACTTTGAATAGATTAAATCTTTAAATTACTAGGATGAGCAAATCCTTTACCACAAAGGCATAACACCTTGCAGAAGACCATAACAGAAGGGAGAGTTGAAGGCAAACGTGCAAGGGGAAGACAGCGCTATAAGTGGGAAGATAACATCAAGAGATGGACAGGAAAGAGTCTATCAGAGTGCACCACCAAGACAAGAGACAGAAGACGTTGGAGATCCATTACAGCCAACCTTCGTTGTGGAGATGACAACTGATGATGATGATGATGAATAGATTACCCTGGTCAGGAAGGCTTAGTATGAATTTATTGAGGGTCTGTGCTCTACAGGTAGCTGAAGGATAATAATGATAGTATCATTGTTTTATTGTTATCAAGTGTAGTGTTTGTAAGAGTTTGTTTTATGGTAGAAATAATCTAGTCAGACAATTTTCTCTTTTCTTTCTCTCCTGAACATTCAGGTTACACAGTATACTGCTGTGTTCATTAGCCATTATAAAAATTGTTTTCATGTTACTTGGGTTTCATTTTCTTCATTAATGTTCAGTATATATTAATATCTTATAGTTTCATGCTGATCAAGTGTGGCTAAGGAGCTGCATGAGAAACTTTCTCCACCTCATCTTTATCTCCTTGGTGTTGTTTTTTTTTTTTGTGTGTCTGTCATGTAGGCTATGATGTTTGTTGGATTACACTTGTGTTTATTTCTTTTTAATAGCATGGTCCTTTAGCTCCTCAACGGGAACATAGACATTAAACAAAGTCATGCCAAGTCCTCGTGTCCTGTGCATTCAGTTCCAAGGTCTTTTCGGTGCCTTCTTCATTCCTTTCATTTCTGTTTCCAGTTTTCTTCTGCGTGTGTTGTATAAGAAAGCATGTTTTCACGTAATATTTTGAATAACTCAAAGAAGCTTTTATAAATACTTTGATATATTCTGTGCAGTACACTTCAGTCACATCTTATGCAGACTTAACTTATGTGGATTAAGCTTTAGCCTATGTTGTTGGTTGACCAAGGGGGTACTGTTACAAATAATGCTTTCAAATAATGTTGTCATATTGGCACATGGTGGAAGAACGGACACGATACTCTCTCAAGCTTATGGGAAGTCCCATGTGGGCGTTTCAGTCCATCACTGCTTTATAAAATGTACTTAGAAGATCTTAATTTTGGGGTTTCTATTTCTGTTTTGCATTCCGCCTCCTTTTAAAATAGGCAAGGTTATAAAATGTTCTTTACAGAACTACGGCTCTAACAGCTTCAGTTATTGTGTACTCGCTGTGCTACTGTTGTGAATTATTGTGCTTTAAAATCTAAAAACAAAACCTTATTATTGTAAACAGTGACCTCTAAACACAAAGAAGGAGTGCTTAAATTTTACAGTATATTTAGATGCATGGATGCATATCAGGAGTCATCCTTATATGACCACCAGCCATGCACAATGCTACAATATACATATGTTGAAGTGAACCTCTGCCTGTGAGGCTAATTACACTCTCATTGACTCTTAAAATTATCCACGCACTTACAGAGATCCTCCCTGTGGTAAAACTTGAGAACCCAGCATTGCACACTAAGCTTGGAGAAGTCACTTGAGCCCCAGACGTGATTCTTTGGCTTTGACCTGGTTGACTGCATTCTCGAGGATCTCACTATGGACCTAGTGATAGGCAGGGTGAGCTGAGAAGTGGCTCTGTGCAGGACGTGACAATTCCTTGGGAGAGCCCAGAACCAGAGCACAGTATTTTAACTCTGCATAGTTAGAGAGCTCCCTTGGATGGTGGGGAATGCATAGTATGCCACACGCTTCTTACTCCTAGCTTGGGACCAGATGTGACGATCCTTTAAATGCAAGCCAAGCTGGAGAAACTGCAGCTCATGACTTCAGCTCAACATATTTCGGAATGGCAAATAAGCCACAGGAAAAGCCTAGATCTACAGTGTAGATAATACCAAGGATCTTCAACTTGGTATTGGCTGCAAAAGAGCGAGAAGCTCAACAGTCCTAGTTAAGCAACAAACAGCAGTATATTTAGTGAAATATTATGTAAACGTCGCTGTTTGTCATATGAATATATTTGTGTATGTTGACATGTACATGATTAGAAAACATGAATATGCTTTTTTATCATTAATCATTAATACAAATGAATATATTCATGATAACATTTTACAAAGGAATTCATGATAACATTTTACATGAATGAATTTGGTGTTTATAAGTTGTCACGTGAAAATGTAACATGTTTGCAGTTAGTAACACGGTGTTCATAAAATGTGTTTATTAGTTGTTTCTTCATTATCATGTGGAGCTTTTGGTATTTTAGACTGGAGTATCCTGGTAGACATAAATCCAGCAGCCTGGGAGGATGAAGTTACCCATCACACTAATAGCGATGCTGTCTACGGTGCTACCTCAGATTGGGTGAAAAGAAGCTCTCACGGCAAGCAGAAGAGAGAAAACGTCGAAAGGAACATCAGGACAAAAGCAGCTGACGACTGTCACCTCAGGGGGGGTGTATTACCATAGTCTATAGTGACTGTAAGGCTTTTATATGCTGGTAGACCACTTTAATAGCTTGTGGAATATTGTTTCAGTTTGTTTTTCTTCTCTTTTACTAGACACGAGCATGCTGCCAAAGTATTTGAACACTTTTGCTTATGTTAGATTGAAATAACCAAGACATTTCTGCATCATGATGTTTCACTTAGTTGTTTTTGTTTCCATTGTTAAATCTGCATTTATCTTGAGACTTTGCTGTAGACAACTCAGGCTAAGAATACAAGGGGATTGACATAAGTCTTGGGCCTGACCATGAAGGACATGTCACAGAGAGCTGAAATTTTGTATAGTGTTTATTCCTTTTCAGTATAGCCACCGTCTGAATTGACACACTTCTGCCATCTCTGCTTGACCTTGAAAAGACCTTGGGAGTAGAACACCCTATTTTTCAAACTAAACCAGTCATCACATGCCAGTATAACCTCTTCATCGCTGTCAAAATGATGTCCTTTTAGCTGTTTTTTTAAGATTTAGGAATAGAAAAAAGTCTGATGGAGCCAAATCTGGAGAATATGGTGGGTGTGGAAGAATTTCAATATTCAAATCATTGGCTGCTAGCTGCACAAGCCGTGCTTTATGAGAGGGCGCGTTGTCTTGAAGCAAAGGAAGATTTTGAGTGCGCGTTATCCCTCGTTTCCTTGTCACAACCTTTCTTAGTTTGGTGAGAAGATCTGCATAGTACTGTCCATTAACTGTGTTGCCACGAGGCAGATAATCTTTCAAAAGGACACCTTTGCCGTCCCAAAAAAACAGTCAGCATCACTTTCCCTGCAGATTTCTGCGCTCTCGGCTTGACAGGTGTTGGGGAGCCCGGGGTTTTCCATTGCATGCTGGCAATTTTGGATTTGGGGTCATAATGGTATACCCAAGTCTCATCTACTGTCACCATGGTCTCCAACAAATTTTTTGACTGACACTTTTTGAGCAACTGATGACAGCAATTTACCCTCGTTTGCTTCTGTTCACGTGTCAGCAGTTGCGGAATCCAGCGTGCACACACTTTTCTCATGTTCAGTCTGTTGTGTAAAATTCTATAAACTAATCTTTCATTCAGTTTTACTCTACTAGCTATCTCCACAATTGTCATTTTTCAATCCTGGTCAGTGATTTTCTTCACTCTTGTTGCATTTTCATCGTTGCACTCTGAGGCTAGTCTACCAGATCTTGGCAGATCAGCAACATTTGAGCGGCCGCACTTAAACTGTTGACACCAGTTTTTCACCGAAGTATATGAAGGACAAGAATCACGAAACACCGGTTCCATCTCCCTGTGTATTTCTGTAGGTGTTTTTTCCTGAAACATCAGAAATTTTATCACAGCTCTGGCCTCCTTCTTTTCCATTGTTTTGTCAAATCTTTGGAGCAGCAGATCCGGTCAATAGGGTACATTGCGCCGTGCACCGTAGCGGGAAAACCCATTGAAGAAACAAACGCATACTTCACACATTCAGTGCAAATATGATGAACTTTAAATGTGCCAAGTTTCATCTTCCTCCTGTGACTCCTTCATGGTCAGGCCCAAGACTTATGTCAATCCCCTTGTATATATATTGTTATAAGAATGTTATAATATATATATTTATTTTGGTCTCATGCTTTAGATAGCTGGTATTATAAAGATTTATATATGTATATCTGGATATTAAGATCCAGGCAAATGAAGCTACGTAAAATTTAATATATATTTCTTGGCGTCTTCCTCTAGACAGCTGACATTCAGAATGTTTTTGTTATGATCTGGTCAGCTGGAGCAGTGAAGAGTTTTTGTGTACAGTTGACATTCAAAAATCCGGCCATCGATAATCCGGTTCCTTCAGATTTCCGGCATGGATTTCGGAGCGCATTTTTTAATTTACCGCATTGGCGCACCACTGTTTTCTGGAGCCGTTTATGTTTTGATGCAGCTGTTGAACTAAAATTCGGTAGAACTGTTTTATTTAGTTGATGAACATTAAAATTTCATTTGCTTTTCATTTAGTTTTTAATTTTCTTTCTTTAAAGCACTGTACAGGTAGTCATTTTCTGTTAAATATATACAGCATATATAAGCATAAAAAATCCGGCACTCCTCAGGTCCGGAGGTTGCCGGATTTTTGAATGTCAACTGTATTTTGATGTCATGTTCTAAAGAGCCGACAGTAAAATAAAAAGTCAGTTATATATATTGATCTCATGCTTATGTTATGAAGATTTATAAATATTTAGGTAATTTCCTATCTTTCGTACCTTTTTGCTCCGCAGTGAATATATGTAGTTAAGTGTTGTTTCGTAGCAGTTAGAGTTAGGATTAGGGTTAGAATTAGGGTTAGTATTATGGTTAACACTAATCCTAACCCTAATTCTAATCCTAACCCTAAGCGCTACGAAACAACACTTAACTACATATTTTCACTACGGAGCAAAAAGGTACGAAAGATAGGAAATTACCAATATTTATGTAGATATCATGCCATAGATAGCCAGTGTTTAGAAGATTTAGATATATTTATTTTGATCTTATGATCTGGACAATTGGAGCTATGAATGTTTGTTATGTTTATCTAGCTATCATGTTGTGTAAAGCTGTTATTAAGATGTCTGTATTTATCATGATGTGTAGCTGGTGTTAAGATACATGTTTTTATCTTGAGATAATACTCTGTAGAGATCTAGTGTTAAGATGTATTTTGTTAATCTTTATATCAACCTGTCTAGAACTAATGCTATGACAATGATACAAGTGTTTATCTTGATACCATGCTGTGTAGAGAGCTAATGTTAAGATGCATGTGTTTATCTTCATACAATGTTGTGTATGGCTAGTGCTAAATTTAGGCGTTTATCTTGATATCCTTGCTATGTAGAATTAGTGTTAAGATGTATGTGTTTATCTTGATATAATGCTTTTATCTTGGTAATCGATGTAAAATTTTAACTATGGGACATAAAGATGTTAAAGATATTATCACAGCGGTGTCATTGCTGCAACAACAAAAACATGCACCACTTTGTAAAATATGAAACATTTGACTTCATAAATGTATTTTTCTACATCAGCATGTCATTTAACATGTCCTTACAAAAACTGGGTCATTGATCTTAAAACATGGAAGATGTGTGCTAGTTTGATGTGACTCTTCATTCCACCTTCTACATCATTAGTGACTAGTACATTCTTGGTTGTGTGCTGCACAGCAACTCTGTATGTGGCTTTGCTGACACAAGATTAGGTTCTGAATGCAAAGAAAAGCTTATGCAGTGCACGAATTCTTTTTTTATTTTTCCTCCCTGGAGAATATAGTTTTAGTCAGTATAAAATAAATAATTTTATGTACTCTTTCCTCAGATTGAAAGTTTTGGCCTGAATGACTTTATTCCAAGCAAATTGTCACTGATATCTCAGAATATCGACTAATTGTAGATGTTCATTATTATGTGAAAACAGTTCAGTCTTTTGTTCATACCAAGAAGTAAATTTTAGTTTTAACATTTTTTGTGTGTTAAATATGCATATTGTGTCAATTTCACAAGATGCCATTATTATATTTTGCTTTATGATAGTCACTATAAAATGTATATGTTTAATGTACTTTTTCTTTTTAGCAATGTTAGGTCCATATGATTTTATTCCAAGCAAGATTAACTGAGAATTTAGACCAATTGTTGACTCATTGTTATGTTTAAAAAATGCATTGTTTTAGTCATACCAGCAAGGTAACATTACATTTTAATTTGAATTTTTGTTGGTTCAGTTTAAAAAAATTGAAATAAATAGTCGTGAGGGATATTGTTTGCTACATTGTTTTTAGTTTTATGAATAAATAGATATCTTATGAGAAAATCATATAGCAGTTTTTCTCAAGAACTGAACGTTATTGGCAAAATACTGAGATATTTCTGGCTGCAGCAAATAGCACCATGGGCTAAAATCATAAAGAAGTAAAACCAGTTTTCTCAGTGTTAGTCATACAAACTGTTTTTTCATTGATTTATTCTATTTCTGTTCTATCAACTATCTTCCTTTGATATGTGCTATTTTTAGCCATGAATATTAAAATAGTAAAAACATTAATTTTATACCTGATAACATAATAATATAGTTAATATAGGAATCTTCAGGTTAGGCCTATGCTTTTTTTCATGGTTTTTTTTCATGGTTTTTTTAATAAGATCTTGTTATTTAGCTTTCAAAGCCTGTAAATCTTTTTGCCATCAGAATTTCTCTGTATCTGATGATATCTGTCCCGATATTACAATTCCCAATTCTTTCATGTCCATTTCTGTTTTCATTTTTTAAGTATTGTCTTTCTGTTCGTTTCCATATGTTCAGTTTGTTATAACCACCAGAGTCTGATTGCGTGATGTTGGTTGGGTGGTGACCTGTATACATGATGAATTTGTTTATATAAACAGGTCCAGGTGACAGCCAGGAGTTTCTGCCTCATCTCTGTACCAGGTCTAACATCCTTTTCTCATTCTGAACATGAGAGAGAGTGCTAATCTGAGGATTCTGAATTCTTTTGGCATAAACTTCTACAGGATGGGGTAATGGGCTTCATGCCCAACTTGCCAAAGTCACCACTTTTGATATGCCTGGTGGTTCACAGTGTTAACGTATTTAGCCACCACAGTCTGTTTGCAAGATGTTGGGTGGTGGTGATTGGTATAAGTGATGTATTTTTTATATTCTTCAGTGTCATATCATCTTATAATGCTTTGTATAAAGTTATCTGTCAGGACATAGTAGGCTGTTGACAACCTGCATACATGTGTGGTTTTTCTTTCAGTTTATTGAAAGTGGTGTTAAAAATTGTTTCAATTTATTTCTTCTGTTAAACATTGTTTCCATTTCTTTCAATTTATGTCTGCTGTTAAACATTGTTCACAGTATTTGATAGTACAATCTAGAAATTATAGTGGAACAAGAGATGAGAAGCACATGCTGGAGATGGATAGGACATACATTAAGGGAACATGTTGATAGCAGTATCAGGCAGTTCTTGTTCTAGAATCCACAGGGTAAGAGAGGTAGATGAAGACGAAAGAACACAATGGAGAAGAGAACTGGAGACAGACATAAAGGGGATTTTAAAAAAAGACCTTGAGCTGATGGAACGGCACAAGACGACTTGGTATAAGTTTGTTGAAGGCCTATGATCCTTGGAGAGTTAAAAGGTGATGAAGAAGAAGAAATTAGGAAACATACAATGCCTGTCTAAACAATTAAACTGTATTTGCTCAGAGAGTAACCAAACATATGAAACCATTTACCAGTACGTTTCAATAAGTTAAATCAGAATGCTTTTAAGAGTTTCCCAGCCTGAGCCTCACCCTTCATCTGAAGTTTTAATAATCACCTACCTTATTTCCGAATCGTATCAGCAACATAGTGTGCAAGATACCAAAGAAGGGTCTCACTTCGCTGTACACTAACAGCTCAGCCCTGTGTTTAGCAGGCGAATAATGAAACATCGAAAAGCAGGAAGATTTACAAGAAATGTATAATTGTTTGAAGCTCGTTTTGTTAAGAGCTTGGGTTCTCACTGTTGCAAGACTTGATTTATTGAGTTACTTCTTCGAAGTCATTATCATTTTTCATTAATAAAATCTATTCTTTCTTGCTTCAAGTTTTAGTGTTAGATTATTTTGAATTCAGCTTGTCATTTTCATTTGTTCTGTTATTCTTATATTCTTACGCCAAGCTACACAAGGGTTTGCTCATTGTCAAATATCAGACACAAACGTGAAGGTCAAAGAATAACGGTGACATTTCTCAATACTTGCTACTAATGAAAAACGAATGAAACTTCATCAATAAGAAGAAACTATCGTGGACGACTGTTTATATTTATTATCGTACACAGTTATTTACAATAAATCTCACAACTTCACTCTGTCAATAGACTGAATGTTTTTGTAAACTTGCACATAGTGCATAAATCACAGATTCTATGTCTTTTATATCACCGCGTTAGACAATTTTCTGTATAATATATTATTTCATATTTCTCTGTTGCGTCTGAATAATTATTACAGCTTATCTAGCATCGATTGAATTCTGAATTCATATCTATATTCATTTGGCTTTCCAGGCCAATCTTATTGCTAACACATCAATTATTGAATACGATGGCCGTTACAAATGTCACTTCGACTACTATTGAATTATTTAATCTCTTTACTACACATTGTAGGGTGATTAAAACCACATTGCTTAAAATACACTATCGATCGGCTCAAAGGCATAACGCAAACTATTGATACATATATGTTAGTGGACAAGCCACATATTCTAAACACTACCGCTGGGCACGAATGCCATAACGGAGACTCTTCTGTAACTATGTATAATGCGTCATCATCCTACACGCGAAACGTCTAAAAGTGCTTCTAGTTGGGATGCTACATGGTGCAATCATCTCTGACCAAGAATAAACTAGGCAAGATGATTATCCACCATGAAGCAGCTCCCAACATATTAATTGTACTATTTTAATAATAAAGGAGACAAAACAGCTTAAGAAGTTTTCAAACTCAATCAGTGAACGAAGTCATTTTGAAAGTTAATATGCAGGAGCTGCCAATTGAAAAGAGTTCCTTCTATACTGGACTAGAATGCATTCTAAATGAAGGGATGCATATTGTCTTGTGACAATGAGGAACATGCTTGGAGTGCTGTTGATTAGATCCAAATATGCGATGCCCAGGCAAAAACCTATATGCGAGTAACCACAGACAAAAGGCACCCCGTGCATGGAAACATAGCTGACATTAAGTGAGCAAAAATAAAGAGGGAGATATCATGGATGGCACAGGCAGAGGCAACGATCAAGCTGGTGACCACAGTTAAAAGTATATTCAAAGGGGAACAGTGGAGTAAGATGAGAACTGGATTAACTACCAGCAAGTCATCATCCGGATGGGAAAACAGAACTGGAAATTAATTAACTGATACATGATTATGCCGGGGATAATGATGTCATTGTGTATACTGACGAGTCTGTAATCTGTGGTGAGAAATCAAATTGGGGCTTCTCTGCTAGAGTAAATGGCAGAATCGTCGCCGAAAATAGCGGTGCTTTCAAAATAACAATTTCCAGCATGAGAATGGAGATAGAGTCAGCCACTGCAGCCTTAATGTGTCTGACTGAAACTTCATTAACAGAGGCAGTTGTGTCAAACTCTCAGTCCATGCTTCGAAGGTTCAAAATGGTTGGCAACGGCATGAATGGAAAACATTCATAGAAGCTTCGAATTTGCAGGAACTGGTGTAGATCTACTGTCCTGGGCATGCAGGGTTACGCGGTAATGAGGGAGCTGACAGACAAGCATCAAGAGCACCCAAAGTGGGGGCACTGTTTGAAAGCCGAGGAACAAACGGGCATGACAAAAGCCGGCTACTACTTTCAGACATGGAAACAGTTAACGGGCCTATTTTTGCGCATCAATAAAGAAGATGGACAACAAAAAATTTAATAAGAGCTGGGAGGACAATATTGGGGAAAGAGAGAGGGAAAGGGGAGAATAAATAGTAAGACTAAGTGTCGTGAGTTTTATATAGGTTTTATTTTATGGTCCCAATCGAGCAGGGGTGAGATAGTGAAAGCTATGTGAGAGAAAGGTGTGAGAAATAGTCCTGTTTACGAGGAATACAGAGTGTAAGAAAAATACTGTCTTGGGTTGAGTAATTGCTCAACTCACCTATATAGCACGACCCGCTAAAATGAAGAAGTATTATTTCACTAGATACTGATTCTAATACCCTATCCTGTCGTACGCACACACAAACAATTTTTGTGACATAAATACGTACATACGTATACACGAACACGTAAACTGTGGGCACATATAATGGGGCAGGGGAAGGTTTTGACCAGAACTAATAGCTAAGGTTTATAAAAATTTATTATATCTTTAGAAAAGAAAAAAAATATATTACAACAGTTAATACATCGTTATCATGTCATCAGGTGAAAATCATAGTTACATAAAGGGAAAATAAATAAACAATATACGTTCAAATATATGTTCAAATGAAACCCGACCGTGCTGCGCCAAGTGGACATTCGTAGGAGGAGCATGATGACGTCACATCTGTCGTAATAAGCACATACGAATGTACAAGTGTGTAAGTGTTCATTCTCCTAGTATTCATTGGTTGTGCTGCAGACCGTTAAAATAATGGCCGGTGTGATAAGGAATCCGTCCAAAAAATTCAAGTCACAGATTTCCGCCGGTAAGGTTATGCTGAACGCATTTTTTGACCATGAAGGGCATCTATTGGTAGACTTAAAGAGCCTGGCGTGAACATCAATGCCATCCGCTACAAAGACACACTAGACAACCTGCATACAGCCATCAAGAATAAACGACCCGGCATGCTTTCGCGTGGTGTGATTATGTTGCACGATAATGCTCGTCCACATGTTGCGAACATTGTGCAGGAAGCGTAAGCAAGGAAAAGGTGGGAAGTTCTGCCACACCCAGCCTACAGCCCCGATCTGTCACCATGTGACTTTCATTTGTTCGGACCCTTAAAAAAATCTCTAAAGGGACAACGATTCGACTCCGATGCAGACGTCAGGGCCTCGGTGACCAAATGGTTCAATAAGCAACCAAAGTCATTTTTCTTGGACGGCATCCGCCATCTACCCAAGCAGTGGGATGCGTGTCTGAATGCCTTTGGGGACTATTTCTAAAGGACCCCAGTGAGTACTTGCTTCATAACAATTGCTGTATTTAATTCAACTACTCCTGCTGATGTACCTTACATATATTTGTTATAAAGCCACTGGGACGGGTTTCATTTGAACACACCTCGTATATTCTCATAGACCCTGGAACATGGAAAACTAGGAAAATGATCCCACCCGAGGTGTGTTTACCCAACAGATCAAACAAAGGATTGACAATGGGGAGTGGGGTAGACGGGACGGGTATCTAGGATATGTCCTTAATTTAACTTTCCCGTGGGCCTTCAGACTTAGTGAGAGAATAGATAAAAGGAAGGTGTTATATTAGTAATTGTCACGTAGGGTTTATATTCATTTAATTTCCTACATCTTCTTCCTATTCTTTCACCCGAATTCTCTCTTTTATTATCTCTGTATTTCCTTTTTCCTGTACATTTTTTTCATCCATTCGTTTTGCGAATATTATTTTCATATAATTCGCAAACTTTACCTGTTTTCCTTTCTCTAAAACTGAGAATCGCACCTGGGTGGTATTGCGTACATGTCAGTCGCGCTGGTCGGACGATAGGCGTGAATTTACAGCATTCGCTAGACATTCGTCTGAGGGTCTCTGGCCTGGGGCGTGAAAATTCACCCGAGGGACATGGAAAGTAGACAGAGAGTCTGCATTTCAGTAAACGCGTGAGGTTTTTCGTCAGAAAAAAACCCGGCTTAGCGTGAAAATCCCATCCGCACTGCAGACGGTGGTCTGAGATTTGCAACTCATGCAAGCCCTCGGCCACTGATGGCTGTTACGTCACGCGATAAGCGGACGAAGGTGTTATACGGACAGGGGAGACTATTTCGCTTGGCGAAATAAGATTAGGATCCTGTGTCCGATTTTAAAGATATTGGCCAAGTTTGAAACTTTAATTTCATTCTCGCTCATAGACTCACAGTAGATAGGTTGCTCGTAAACAGAATAGCTGTTAGCGAAGATCTCAGTTTGTTTCGGCAATTTGTCGAACTTCTAGACTTCCCGAAATATTTTCAGCAATTTTATTCTTAAGTTGTGCGACTACCTGTAATTCTGTGGTTGAGGTAATTAATATGATAGATATATAGATTTTGTGAGTGGTAAAGTGTCTAATCGCTTAATTCATTTTAATCTATTTCTTTAGCGCAGAAGAGAAATAAAGTGGTAGGCTATTATATTTTCTAGGGAAGCATTCAGTGGAAAGCAGAATAAAATTAAAATTTCTAGCTTATAACGGCAATTGTAGCTATTTATGAATTTAATTTAACCGCTAATACTCAGTCGAGTGTATTTTTCTAAACTAACGTATAAACTCTAGAATCGAGCCTCATGAATGGTGACGGAATACGCACGTGTTCCTAATTCATGAGGATTGCTGATTTTTAAATATAACTTACGTCACGGGAAGTTTAAATGATAAGCAAAGCTCTCTGCTTGCATGTTTAAATGTAAGTTATAACCAGTACAGATTCTGGTTATTATATTATATGTGTTATTTTTCCTCCACACAGTGAAAGTTTTGGGGTGACCCTAACTTTACCAGCACCTAGTAGTAGTTTCCATACTTGTGAAGAAATAGACAGTCCTTATTTTGAACCACGTGGGTTTCTTAAGTACCACTGGTCTAACAGTGCATATGCAACCCGAGTTAGCCAGAAATACTATATCCCAATAACGGGTTTTCAAAGACTGTAATGATAAATACTGGACCTTGGAGCCAGATCTTAATTTCTTCTAGAAAAACTCTACGTAATCTTTCTGCCTGGTGGCGCGAAATACTTCAAGTATTAACTAACATTTCCCGACTATATATATATATTTTTTTTGTGGACAAATCTGTGGTGTGACTAAAGTGAATCCTATACTGAGGGAAGGCACCGACCTGACATTCATCATTTCTAGAAACCTACGCTATTGACACTGTGCTCTGCTAACTCCCGCGCCTGGAATAATTTTAGGTGACTTAATCAGACATTTGAACAAATTTGCACACCCAAGTAGTCGTTCCCGGAGACTCCAAGTTAAATACGTCTTTTGGAACTGGGGACTTCTTGGCAGAAGACTGCATTTTTTTTAGTCTGTGTGAAGATCTAAAATCAGTGTATTCCAAGAGGCAGCGAGCCAAGTCGTGAGTACATGTATGAGAGGCCATGGCGGAATGAATGAGTGTACGCTGGTTTGAGTGATATTTTCACTATTATATCTTTGACACCCTGTTGCTGTCCTAATTTTTTTTTTTTCAATCTGCATAATTTGTTGCTAAGGCTAGAGTTTCTTGTGTTTTTGTCTTAGGTTAAATCAGATTTTTTTCAAACTCTGTGCATATAATTACGAGATAAAACAACGAAAACTCTTAGAACCAAACCCTATGTATCTGTGACTCTGGCGCCATCATCTGTTC
Organism: Oreohelix idahoensis; assembly: GCA_024509875.1. NCBI lineage: Eukaryota > Metazoa > Mollusca > Gastropoda > Stylommatophora > Oreohelicidae > Oreohelix > Oreohelix idahoensis. The sequence goes on from JAMPIV010009690.1 coordinate 186,529, forward strand.
TCTTAACGGGGCTGGGCTAAGCCTAGAGTTAACACTATAAGGGGGCTATCATCCTTGCAACATTTCCTTGAATTTTTATGACTATGTGTATATGTATTCTCCTTGATGTACTTTCTTTGATGTTGTGAGCCGATTTTTTCCTGATATTAAAATCGCTCTTGAACTTAATAATAGTGTTTGGTCAGCTCGTTCTAGATATATATATATCATTGTTATAGTTTTCCCACGACTGTGTGTTTACCTGTCGTCACGTGTATGTGCGTGCCTGTGAGTGATAGAAATATACGTAATATGTATATTGGTGTAGTCTGTCTGACGCTGTAACAACTGTTGTAGAAGATAGGTGAGAGAGAGAAGAATTCTTTTCGCTTTCAGAGACAGCCACTATATCAAAATCTATCATCTCACGTGTGTGGAAATTCTATTACCTTTCACTAACTCTCACTGAGTCTACCACCTATTCAAACCTATACAGAAGGGACCAAACCTAGTCTTAATTCTCCTATCGAAAATCTACGACAGTAGTAAACATTTAGAAACTAAATTCTTTCATTCCGTTTTCCCTTCTCGCATTCATTCAGCGAGCTCGCTTTCATTCACACTTACCCCCTCTATCGGCTGCACATGTCCATAGAATTAATCACACACAGTTCTTAAGACTATTATATATGTCTTATTATGTTGTCCAGTCCAGCCCCAGAAAGCTCCATATAGCCACTGCTAATTTTGCTCGGAGATTTCGCTGAAATGGTGTGTTGATTATAATTTTCATGGCAAGGATTCTTCGTTGGATTGCAGGGAGGGACTAAGTTTGTTTCTAGGAGTCTGTCGTAATGACTGGGAAATATCTCAACAGCAGAATGTTACTCACAGGCTGTTCTTGGACAAACTAGCCTTAAATGTTCTGTGAAGCTGGTGGTAGGAACACAGTTTACTGTCATATGGGTTTAATTAAATAAATTTCGTGCTGTCAGTTCTGCCTCATCAGGCCAGGGAACTTTATATGATTTAATATAATATATCTGGCATTGTCCCGTTCCAGTTAAATTTTTAACACCAGTGAACACTTGACCGTTCTGGTTTTGCGAAGGACTTATAAGGGTCTCCAACAATCAGATTTTGGTATAGTCAATGTTATTATGTGTTTTTAGGAACATATAAATGGGGATGCCATAAGCCATCTGAACATGACTCTCTATATATCAAAAACAGATGGATCGCAAGGTCTGATCATGTGTATTGTCGTGGTTGAGTAACGTGTAGAGTATTTGTCGAGTTGGGCAATAGTAGTGAAATCGACAAGGGATAGTGGACTGACAGAGTTATAGATCACACACACAGAAAAGTGTAAATATCAGATGGACTTGAGACAACCTGGAAGAAGATTTATCAAAGTGATCTCTCTCTCCAAGCCTCAACTCACTGTTACTGTCTAAGCACCTCCTGCTCTCACTCTTTTCTCTTATCAAACATAGAGATTACAGCAAAGAGCTAAATACGTTTAATTATGGATGGAAGGGTCATGAACAGCGCATTAATAAAGGTGTAAACTTTATTAAATGAAGAAGCATGTATGAAAATAATGCATTTCATCACCAACAACATAAAATTACATCAATAATCAAAATAATCATCAATAGTCATCAATATCATCAATAATGCAAATACACACCCCCAAACACACACACCACCAACACTCATAAAACCTGTAGAACACAGAGAAATGAAATAACTGTCTGACAATATGTCCGTTTTTTTCGTGGGGGCAAGTACAATGCTTCCGACAGTGTGTTGCGCTAAACTTGTCGCAACTTATTCTGACTATATATTCTGACTATGCATTCTGACTATATTTAAATTTTTTAATGCATGGGAAGTAACTCATGGAATTGTAGTCACTTTTATTTCTACAGTCGTCTAATCTTGATAGCATCGTCAGGAAGTTGTCTTATCTTGATAGCTAGGGTTGTTGATAGTTTGTGTGTGAGCGATTTTAAGTCATAACCATGTATGGAGCGTTTTCCTAGAAACAGTTGGCAATCGCAATGTTTCAAGATTCATTTCCTTTTAAGGTTCGAATCTTTAGTCGAACATCGTAGAACATTCTTTGTTTCGTAAATTAGCTGTGTTGTATTCGATTCGGGTGTTCTGCGCATGTCTTTTGTGGCAGGGTTTTGTATGATTTCCGCCCAGGAGTCTGAGAGAAAATGCTGGTAAGGCGAGACGTAGCGGTGTGCTAACGTCTTCGCTTAGATTATTCAGGAAGGAGTCCTCATCAATGTTGTTCCTTCTTTTTTGAGATGATATATCTCTACGTTATTCCAAGTGCCTGGAGGCATATGTGATCTATGTGATTTATGTGATTTCATTCCTGATGAACAGGTAACTGAATCCTTTTTTGCTGAGTAACTTTATCGCCATCTCGTGATGTTGACTTTTGCCTAGCCTGCCTCATTATAGAGTCTATGATATGACGAGTTTGCTCAGCTCACGATCCACTTATATTGTCACGCATCGATTGATGCCTGTCCTAAGGACCATTTGCTTCCTGAACTCTATTGATGGATCTAGGTTTGATACCTTTGCTGTTTAAGGAACATAGAGGACGATAATGTGACGCTCAAAAGACATGCCTGTCTTGTTGAGGTCGAATATAGGAGACTAGATTTAATCTCCTAGTTGATATCTACTAGCTCTTATGGAAAGGGGAAGTTTACTACCTGACTACATGTACAGCTGATTACGATATCCTAAAAGGCATATGATTTACATTATTTGATGCTGTATGCTGTTCCTGTTGAATTGACTACGTCGATGATACAATGACTGTTGTACTATACCTGTGATGTTTCTGCATAACGATGTCCATGCATCTTGTCATTGTGGCGTACACAATATATATTGCCAAAAAAACATCACTGCTGTTAAAAGCTTTATTGACTTTCTACGTTGTATGGTCTGATGTGACGTCCATGTATGATACTGTAGCTATCTGACGCTATCCTTACGTCACACACTTAAACCAGACTAAAGACACCATGTTACTCTGCCTCATCATCCCTGGTGTCTGAGGGTGATACACTACTCTGCAAGTGCCAGTATTATCATACCTTTGGAAAGCAGATGAAATATAGCACCCTCAACATTGTGTGGCAAATGTGACATCATCCACGGAACATTTATACGCAACACACATTTTGCTACGCAACACAGTGTCTTTTACGTAAAAATATACTCCATGGGGGATGGACTTGACCTGTATAAATTCACTGTAGTCGCTATTGTTGGTGGCACCCCTGATTTCGCGATGGGGACTGGAAGACTGTCTATCTCCTGCTGACGAAATAAACGAACTGAGCTACAGTCCGTCCGCTTTTGTGGGACCAAATGGAATAGCTCCAATGTCTTTACGTAAAAATATACTCCATGAGTGATGGAATTGACCTGTAAATCCAATGTAGGCGCTATCTTTGGTGACCCCTAATTGCGTGAGGGGCTGTAACTCTGTATTTACCTCTGGCCGCTTCTAAGTGCGAAGTTCTACATAAACCCAGATATACACCAGACGAAGTTACTTGAGGACACGGAGTCACAGGCGCTCTTATCCGGCGCTAGGCTCTGCTTGGCTGTAAATCCTGTTTAAACTGGTTTGGCTGTGGTTTGCTGAGTGCCCCGTTTAGGCACACAAAGTCGGGTGATATCAGATTCTGCTATAGACGTGCTGGGCGGTTTTGATATTCTGGAAGCGGCAATGCTCTGGCTGGTAATCCAATAGGCGAGTAGAGAACTACTACTGCATTTGGTGATTCCAGATTTAGCGTTGGCTCCGTCGCACTGCGTGAGCTTAACTTGGCGTTGACAAAAGGGTTTAGGTTCAGGAACGGGGTTTGACTACTGGTGACGCTAGCGGTATTCAGAAACCCTCTAGATCGAAGAGGACATGTCGTTCTTCGCCTGACTGGAGTCTGCTCTAGCGATTCGGTCTCCCTGAAACTGAGACCCAAAAAAGACACCCTTTACCTCAAGCAACAACAAAATCAATCTAATGTTTTATAACCTAGTCATGCTCCGCTCCTTCCATTCTATCAATTATAGCATGTGCCCGCATAGGCTTAATATCTTTTGTACACCCATGTACCTGTCATTAAATGTTCTGACAGCAAAATCTACTCCTCTTCTCCCAATCTCAACATACAGGAACCCTAACCCTGTAGTTACAGTTAACTGAATATGCTTATTCATCTTACAACATTAAATGAATTTACATAAACAGATTACAGCATTTGACATTACACAAATAAATCGTATGTCCCCTTGGGGAAATATATTAGCATTCCACAAAATGAGTTCATAGAAAATGCAATGTTCTTGCTATAATAATACAGTTGTGGCTGAATCATAAGATAGAATTATATCTATGCCTTGTGACTGCTTTCTGTGAAAGTTATAGACTAGAGTCTAGCTACACAAATAAGCATAAAATGATTCTCCCTTGCCACTAAAAATATCTATCAAAAAGGAATAAGTGACTATCTCCTATAATTCAGAGTTATAGCCTGCATCTCACTATTCAGTTTTAAGTGAACAATCCACCCCTGACATTATCTTACAAAAATGACATTTAATTAGCCTATTCTTAACCCATGATAAGCATCTGTGGACTGATTCTACGCCTAGTATCTGTCTGTTATTGTAAGTCTATCATTTAACCCATTGTAAACCAAACAGTTTAAGCACCACTTATTTAAGGCCGTAGGCAGCGCTACCTTATCACTGAACTAAATTACTAGGAGAAGTCCTCAAAAATGAAGTAAGTCACTTTCCTAACAGATATATGTAAAAACTAACATGAATATATCATATTATAATACGATATGTCAACTCACCCCGAAAAATGACTAGAACATAGGCAAACACATTCTTGTACTGCTGTGCTATCTCTGCCTAAGTCTCATGTGGTCATCTACGGGCCAGGAATAATCATGAGTGTGTTGGCTTATTAAACCCATCTACTCTTATAGATTACAAAGGACGCTCCCCCGGACCTCTGGCCTGCATATTTCTACAGATGTTCGGCAAAAGACGTAATCCGGAGAGTAAGACAAAAGTTTCTCTAGAGACTGCATCAAAGACAACAACCGCGAGAAGATTCCCCCCGATAGACATAATATTATGATCACTAATGCGTTCTAAAGGGGCAAAAACCCACAAAGGAATAACAGCGGGTTTTATCTCCCCCTGAAACAGATCAAACTCGTTACCCAGACCTCAAAGGGTACCAGCCGCTCGTGATCAAAGACTTAGAGCGACCAGGGAAATGTTTCTCTGGTCAAACGAGCCTCCGGTGCGTTGATGTAACGTTACGCTACGCTGACCGTTGAAGAATTTAGTACCTAAAGCCAGCCAAACGTAAACAAACGCGGGTGGGGTTTGAACAGGTGAAAAAATGAAAGAAAAGAAATACAAAATGTCCAGGAAAACAGAACATTAAAAGAGTTAATAACATATGCAACGAAATGGTAAAATAAATTATCGGTCACGTGACATGTATAAAAGAGAATATATAAAACAAGTAATATACTATAATAAAATCTAACACCCGCGTTTTGTATAAGACCTGTAAAATCACTCTGGTATTTAAATTATTTAGATTTAAAGACTACACGAGTGACTAGCTAATGCATCGATTTAATTACCACTAGCTATGAACAGTTAATTACTTAAAATTTACGCAAGATGAAATAGAATTATAGGGTTAATAACCAATTTCGCTCGCCTAGCGTTTTTTAAAATTATGTTACACATCTATCATCTCGGGAAATAACGGATAGTTATATTATTTAATTTACATCTGGAAAACTTTGTGATGGGTTGGTTTAATAGGTTTAAATTAACACAAAAATCCAGTGAAATAAATGAAGGAACTAAACTACTGAATCTCAAGACTAATATAGTCTACCGTAGCACAGAATGAATATAGACTCCAATATAGTAGAAATCCAAGAGAAAACTTGTTAGCTTCTACTATAAGCTAGTACTTCTTTAACTCTCTGGCAACGAATGATAAACTGCATTTTCGGCGATTCCAATATATATACCTGTCACAAAAAGTAGGGGATATTGAATTTAGAAGTTATCCAAAGACAATATATTTCAAATTAGTTCATTTATTCCTTCGTACAAGTAAACTTGAGCATCATAACAACACATTTGCGGTATAAGAAGTGTTATGGCTTTACTCACATGATTTTAGTCGCACTGGCAACCAAGGTGGGGTAGGTACTTCATTTTCACAAAAATATTCCAATATGTCTAAAAACGTGTAGGGTCCCCGTTTGCCGCTAAACATGCATTGCAATGACGTCCCATACTGCAAATAAGCCTTCTGATGTTGTCTTGAGGAATTCTCTGCCACTCCTGCTGAAGGGCCTGGGCTAACAGCTGAAGAGTCTGTGGAGCGGCTGGACGTTGTTGGACGCGGCTATTCAGGAGATCCCACAAATGCTCAATAGGAGACAGGTCGGGGACATCGGCGGCCACGGTAACGTTCGGATATGCTGTATCTGAAGGTGATCTTGGACGACGCGAGCACGGTGAGGACGTGCATTGTCATCCTGGAAGATGAAATCTGGTCCGTGCCGTTGAGCAAATGGCACAACGATAGGCTCGATGATGTTGTCACGGTAGTAGAGCCCTGTGATATTGACCTGGCATATGTGAAGGTCAGTCCTGTCATTCAAACAGATGCCTGCCCACACCCTTACACTGCCACCTCCATAACGGTTGTGTGCAACAGTTGCAGGAGGCTGGTAACGCTCACCTCGCCGTCGCCAGACACGTATTCGACGATCATGAAAATCCGAAACGAAACGGGACTCATCAGAAAACATCATTGATGCCCACTGTTGATTGGTCCACCGATTAGGACGTTGGCACCAATCCATTCTTGCTCGCCTGTGTTGTGGTGACATGGGCAAAGCTACAAACGGTCTGCGTGAGGCCAGTTGCACTTGGTGCAAACGGTTTCGTACTGTCTGAGTTGAGACCCGGATCCCAGTGGTCTGTTGAAGGTGTTGCTTAAGTTGAGTAGCATTTAGAGTCCGAGTTTCTGAGGGCCTGAGTACCCCCAAGAAGTTGGTCTTGGCGGCCGGCGTGTTGTGATCTCTTGGCGGCCAGTCCGAGGCAGATCAGCCATGGTGCGGAAATTTTGATACCTGTTCCACAGTCTGCTGACAACTGACTGTGAAACATTGAGGTTCCGAGCAACATTCACTTGCTGACTTCCGGTTTGCAACATGCCTATGCCTAACCATCTCTGCTGTTCTGTCAAACGTTCCGTGACAAAGAAAAGAAATTGTATCTGTTGCAGAGTCTTTTTATACCTGTCCATGGTGAGTAGTGTTCATCAAACCCGAGATACACGCATTTTAAAAAAAAAAGAATAATGTGTGAACTTTACGGATGGGCCCCACCTCTGTTCTTAGGATTGGTTTACTCATCACGAGTCACCAGGTCAACATGATATTGCACGTGAGAGTGGAGAAGAGCGTGCTCGATATGTCCATACAACCATTAAAATACGAAATTCACTCTTTTGTAAAATAATACATACCATCTTAAAATATCCCCTACTTTTTGTGAGTAGTTAATGGAATGCAAGGTAACAGCGACCTGCGAAGATTCACACCTTATTTGAAATCAGGGAACTATTCTGTTTCTGCGCCGCCAGTTCAAGCGCTAGACTTCCCCTTTCGTCTCTTGGTCCGCCAGCGATTTCCCCCGTCTTAGCCGGTTCGCATGAACGTGTGAACTGAAGGTGAGAAATCGTTCTGCTCGTTCCTATGGACTACAACCGTCTTTTGATACTGACCGCTTACGTCTCCTCTTGGCAACGCCTTCTTGAAGGGGTGGCAGAAAAGAACGAGAAATTCGCTGATTCTAATGAGGGAGGTCAAAGTTCGACAGCTAAAATACTTTGGCCACATAAAAAGGCATAACACCTTGCAGAAGACCATAACAGAAGGGAGAGTTGAAGGCAAACGTGCAAGGGGAAGACAGCGCTATAAGTGGGAAGACAACATCAAGAGATGGACAGGAAAGAGTCTATCAGAGTGCACCATCAAGACAAGAGACAGAAGACGTTGGAGATCCATTACAGCCAACCTTCATTGTGGAGATGGCAACTGATGATGATGATGAATCGCTCTAGAGGTAAGGCGGTAGGTGTGGTTTAAACTCAACTTTAAGACAAAGCGATGTCCTGGATGCACGAATGATAGGTGTTTACATATTAATTAGCAAATGTGCATACTAATTTGCAAGCGTGGTGGAATTCCACGTTGACGATAAAATTACAACAATATTCAGGAGTACTGATGCTATTCGAGGGTACTACTATATCATCTAACAATTCAGGGGCGCTGAAATTCGTCCGTCACAATCGTCCCCCCTTTGAGACCTGAAACCATTTTTCATGTTTCGTTTATGACAATGAAGCTGCCGTGATCGGTAGCTTTAGGATGATTGGTATGTTCGGTTTCCTCCTCTTCTTCCGTAGTCCAGTTTCTACTCATAAAATCACCCACGACATTCTGTCTACCCGGATTATATTCCGGATAATACGCGCACAGTGATAGGAAAAAACGGGTGTCTTTCTTCGTTCGGGGCCTTTTAGCTGCAACCATTTTATCAACATTCTTTCTAACAGGCCACATGCAGCCATGAGAAATAGTGTGCCCCAGGAAGTCTAGCTTTTCAAACCCGATGAGATATTTGCTAGGTCTGGCTGTGAGACCAGTTTCCTGTAGTCTCCTGAGGAGCATAGCAACCGTAGCAATATGTTCATCATAGGTTTCCGATGCGATTAGTATGTCATCCATGAAATTATGGATATGGGGACTGTGCAAAGGTTCTAAAAGCTTCCTCATCATCCTGGTGAACACTCCTGGTGCGTTGTGCAGTCCGAACGGCATCACATTAAATGTGTAATGTCCTTCACTAGTGCTGAAAGCTAACAAGTGTTTAACTTCCTCCTTGACTGGTATTTAGTAATAACCTTTACTCAGGTCAATCTTGGAGAAAATTCTTGCCTTGCTAAGCTTAGTGAACAACTCAGAAACAGTCTGTCAGAGGTTCGGGGCTGGAATTCCGTTACAGCGTTTTAGCAACCGGCATCTCTGCACAGCCCGAAATTCCTTATTTGGGCTTCTGCAACAGTACTACACTCGAACTGTATAGGAGATGTAGACTCATTGATAATTTTTGCCTGACGCAGCTTGTCCCTATTTCTCCGCGTAGTTGCATCAGCTTTAGCGTAGGAATGGGGTAAACTCTGGTTCGAACAGGAGTTTCGTTTCGTTAATTTCATATCAAATTCGATGAGGATTTGCTTCGACGGGTACATCCGTTAAGACTGCAGCGTACTGTTTCAGTGGCGCCCTGGTTACTGTCTGTTGTTCTTCTGAAGAGATTGTCGCCGAATTTGACATCTTTTAAAGGATTCAGTTTGTTGCAATGGATACTCATGCAACTCTCGTCATCTTCCTCGTCTTCCGTTGCTATGGCGACCGCAGGAGATGCTCGGAGGACGGCACTGGTCTTTCCAAGTATTTCTTAAGCAGATTTTACGTGAAAAACCTTCTCCTTTCTTTTAGGAGGAGATCTTGTAATTTAGATTGCGTAAGGATCTTTTTAAGAACGGTAAAACGGCCCTTGCCATCCGATGCGAAGTTTGTTGTTTCCTGTTGGAAGTTAGCAACAAAACTTTCTCCCCTGGTTGGAGTTTTTTCTCTCACTCTTTTGCAGCTTTATTGTATCTTTGAGCGTGTTTTGCAGCGTGGCTTTCCTTAGGTTAGTTGTAGCTAGATCCATCCTATCTGTAACCTTTCCTTGAGCCTCAGATACATATTTGCTTGCTGAGACGACTGTTTCGTCGGCCTTTTGGTTCTGTCAGGACCAAAAGTAAAGCTTCTAGTGGCCCCTTAATAGGTCTGCCGAATAAAAGTGTAGCTGGTTGTAAATCCTGTAGATGCTGGGGAACTTCTCTTGTAGTCGAATAAAGCTGAAGATATTATACAGGTCCCCACTCTTCAAGTTTTCTCTTGAGCCAGCTTACTTAACATCCTGGTGAGGCTTCGTTAACACGTTCTACTAACCCACTTCCGGCGGATTATAAGGGATTGTGTAGATGTGCTGGTTCCTTAAGAATCTTAACGATCTCTCTTCCATCAAACAGGCTACGGTATGGGGATTTGTTGTCCGTCAACGTTTTGAGGGAAACCCAACCGTGTAAATATCTGCACGAGGGCTTTCTGCGACATGCTTGGGGAATTCGTGGCATGTTAGCGGTATAGCTTCGGCCCATAAAGTGCAAGTGTCGACGAAGGTAGGATAAACCTGTGGCCTTCTTTTATTTACTTTCTAAGGGTCTAAAATGGTCGATTACAACCTGTTGAAATGGTGTCCCCTCTACTGGCACATCACCCATGGGAATAAAGGGTGTCCGTTGCTTGGGTGCCACACGTTGGCATTGGGCGCATGATTTCATGGTACCTGATAATCTACACGAGTTCATTCCTGGCCACAATACGTGAGTTTTTTATTCGCTGAATAGTGGCGTTTTGTTCCATATGTCCGCTAAAGGGAAGAGAGTGCCCCATTTCCAAGATCTGGGCTTCTGTACTGCGTCGTACTAGGAGCTGGTTATTCCCTGTATCAGGGTCGCCGTTCTACGATACAATACGCCATCCCTCGGAAAAAGATGTCTCTGTGGTGTCTGAGGAGTCCTTTGGCCATGGGCAGTTTTCTAAAGCAGGGCTTCCCCAGAGTAGGGGTCCTTTTGTTGCGCCTCCTTTCAGTTCATTCGGCAACAAAATTTGGCGCATTCTCCCTCTCCTTCTTGGCTTGCCCTCTTGTGGTTACCGCTGCCACAATCGGCTCCTTTGGTCTCCCAACAAACACATATCTACATCCCAGGATAACTAGGTAGATAGGATCATCCATAATGGCCGCTTTAATAACCCCTCTGACAAAAATCAGAGTGTATTTCTACCAGTGCGATAGGCAGCGTCCTGGGTGTGTGTCACTCTTAAAAACTCCACATAGTTTGATGGTGTCCCTCTGTCTCCTGACCGGGTTTTGACTAGGCCGTGCTGGCGACAATACAATCTCAAAAGTTTAATCCAGTGTAAAAGGCAAGTTGTTGACGCGGTACCCCGTTAAAAAATTACAGTTCCTCGCGTTGAGGGTCTTCCCCCTCAGGTTGAGAATCACTGACATTGACTCTTCCTTGCGAGGTAGTATGCAAGCATCCGATGCGATTCGGCCCGGTGTGCTTGCCCTGATCAGACGTCCCTGCTTGTAGGGGTCTTTTTCGTTTGCCTTGACCTTGGTGGCCGCGCTGCCACGTAATGCTTTGCAGGGTTGATCATAAATTGTTGTTGTTGGTGGGATATCGGGTTTTTGTAGAATTTCGATAATTTTCTTGGGGAGGTCCTATTTGGTATTAGTTTCTCGTGGGTTATAATTTAATTAAAAAACTAAAGTGCTGGGAGGAATCTCTTAGAAGAAATAGGATGGACTGTTCTAGATTTTGTTTTCGAGATGGGTCATCTGTTGGTTTCCGTTTTGTGCTGGAAAGTTCGGCCATTGCATTTGCATAGTGTTCCGCCTTATTGAGGATGTCCTCAAGCTTGACTGCGCCCTGCTCAGCCAGAAATCTACGGGTTCGTTTGACAAAGTTGATTTTATCTGTTCCACAAGAACAAGTTCAAGAATTCCCTCATATGTAAGAGGTAATTCTGATAATTAAAGGCACTTTATCAAATAGCCCGTCAGACGTGAAGAGAAAAGGGGAAATGTCTCCGTGCTCTCCTTTCGGCTGTTTCTGAACATTTGCAGAAATTTGCGAGTGGTCATCTCAAAACGCTCTAGCAAGGCCTTCTTTAACGTGTCGTAGTTATCTTGGCTGCTTCCCAGCTTGACATACACATCATAAGCATTACCTTTTAGTGCCTGAGAAAGTTTTAGGCACCACCGGGAACTCTCTAACCCATACAGAGTCGCCATTTTCTCGAATTTCTCTAGGACGGTGTCAATTTTCTCGTTAAGGAAAGACTCTAAGACAAAAGACATCGCTGCTAGTTGGGAAGATTGGCTACTGGAGAGATCAGTTAACTGAGACTGGGGTGAAGACGGCTCTCCATTATTGGAAGTAGAAGCACCCCGACTTTGGACTTCTAAAGTCTTAAGTGCCAATTCATGTTGTCTCTCCCTCTCTCTCTCATTTGCCCTGCGGACTTCCATCTCTGCCTCAATTTTCTTCTGCTTCAATTGACGATCGTCCGCTTCTTTCTTCTCTGCTTTATCTTGCGCTTCTTTCCTCTCTGCTCTCTCTTTCTCTTTTTTGCTCTCTGCCTTCTCTTGTGCTTCGTTCTCGTCATATCTGTCAAGTTCCCTGTTGACAAACGCGGTTGCTTCATCTCCTTGTAGTCCTGTCTCCTTTGCCTCCTCCCTCAACATGGATCTAAGTTTAACTCTTTCTGCGGAGCCGCGCTAGCGTAGTGGTTACAACACCGCTCTGGCGACCGGGTGATTCAGGATCAAACCCGGGCGACGGCATTTATGGATTTTTCGTTGACCGGGATTTGGACTGGATTAACTCGAGACCTGGTGAGAACATTTGAAGGAGTGTCGTCGACCAGGGACTGGCAGCTCCTCAGCCGACCCAGCTCTAATGGGTACCTCCGAAAACGGCGAGTATATGCCTGAATGGCGAGGGACACTTGTCTCTGTACAAGAAAATAGGATACTCACGTAAAAATCAATGTTAGGTTAGACATTAAAAAATAATAACCTGAGATTTCGCCTCGAGTATTAGCGGGCGTACGAAAAAAAAAAACTCTTTCTGCCATGTCAAAGAACTGGATGCTACTACGACTAGAGAATAATGAGAAGAAAAGAAGGGGAAAAAACTCTAAACCGATTACGAGAAAAACACAAAATATAAATTACCTGAGATACCCCTACCTTTTATTAATTTGCTAACCTATCGCTGCTATTATCCGTCAATTAAGATTCTTAATGCAGGCGACTATGCCACATTAAATGGTAGGTGAAACAACTAGAAAAAAATCTACTATTACTATCGGTAGAGACAAAAATATAAAAAAATGTATTATATTTATTTTTTTTAAATTTAAGGAGAAAAAAAATTTTTTCCTTAAAAATATATCTCCACCACAAAGCTCCGCCCGCCGAAGTCAGTTAGAGAAGGAACGTTATTAACAAGATTTTAAAAAATCAGAATAGTCTTCCTTTGCTTAGGTCAACTCTGCTAACTTCAACCTTTAGTCACGCGATCCAACGGTTTTGCACAAAATATTTTCATATACCATATATTTGACAGATGTTATTATAAACAAATTGTAAATGATTTTATAATGCTGTGGAAAAAAAAACCTAAAATTGTGTTTGGTCAAAACACCCTGTCTAAGATCGTCTGTCTAGGGGAATTAATTTTTTTTAAAATTTCCTTATCTCTCAAAACAATCACCCAACACACTCTATCTAACTGAAAATTCAGGTAAGATACCGTAATAGACTCTAAGTTAATTACTAGACCCAGCTCAAAATTCCAGCGAGCAACACTTTGTTGTCGAAGGCTCAGAATCACGGCGAGCTACATACTATTGTCGTGAGTTTTATATAGGCTTTATTTTATGGTCCCAATCGAGCAGGGGTGAGATAGTGAAAGCTATGTGAGAGAAAGGTGTGAGAAATAGTCCTGTTTACGAGGAATACAGAGTGTAAGAAAAATACTGTCTTGGGTTGAGTAATTGCTCAACTCACCTATATAGCACGACCCACTAAAATGAAGAAGTATTATTTCACTAGATACTGATTCTAATACCCTATCCTCTCGTACGCACACACAAACAATTTTTGTGACATAAATACGTACATACGTGTTGCTGTCTATTTGGCATATATGTTTAAAGACATCAACCTGTTAATTATTTTGATAGTCTAAGAAAGGGAACTGGTGATTTACGATTAGTGACAGGTTTGATTCCTGGTTATCTTCCCCTTGTCTTATGTTGACCTGTGTCGGGGAAGGTCTTTTATATTCGTCTTGTCTTAAGTCACTATTCACATGACCATATACGGAGTGGCTTTGCCTCTCGCTTGAGGAAACGCCCTAGTATTGGGTTAGTTTCGCTCAGGTCTGTGCTTGTTTGCACATGCGCAGATTTTGGCGCAAAGACCGGGAGACTTCCGTCTTGGCAGTGTACCCTGGGCGTTGTGATCGGACAGAGGTCCGAAGATTTTTCCTTCCCATCTTTTCGGGGATTTGGAAGTTCATTGTATGACTGAGATGTCATCTTTCCTTCCCCTAGTTAATTCTGTATGCCAGGAATGGCAGTGTTGTGTTTAGTGTTTTATAGGATTCTGAAACAAGGTAATAGAGTCATTTTTGATCTTCTCGTATGCCTAGGTTAGAGAAGTACATTTGATTACATTAAGGCGACATGTTGAACAGAACTCACAGCTGATATGTTATATAGAGCCCCATTATTGGTGCTTGATACGGGAACCAAGACCAAATTGTCTTTTGAACATTAGAAGCCCAGAGAAAGTTATCTACTTGAGTAACCCGCTATGCAAGCGGTAGGATTGGCAGGAATCTGTACACGGAAAGATAAAACACTAAGGTTATCTTATATTTTCTTCTTCTTCTTCGTTCGTCCTGAAAAGGACGTTGGTTGCGTTGTGTCCGTTTACAGCGAAGCTGCGATATTTGCACCTTTCGGCCGACACATCCGACTTCAGCACGGCATTTTTGGGACCGGGTTAGCCTTCCCTCTTCGATCCCTACTCGCTCAGCCAGGACTGCTAGTGTTGCAAGGGGCTGTTTCCAGGACCACCATTGGATGGCGTCGGGGTAGGGTCTTGGTCAGCTCTGGTTCGCTGACCATGACGCATGCAGTCTAGCTATGGGTCGGGGGTAACTGCAATTCTCAGCTGTTTTTGGGACGGGGGTCTCGTCTTGGGGGAGGGTTTGGGGGTCAAGACCCTTATAAGACCCTTTCAGCAGGACCTTATTTTTGGGAATGGCCCGTTGTGGTGGGCTTGCGGCTGATGCTGTCGGGGTCATAGAGGCACGTTGTTACGGCCTTTTATTTCTTCATGGAGAAGAAGTTGCTCTGACATGTGAGTGTCCCTCTGACTCATGTGATTTGCCAGGGAAGGAAAAAGTGCACAGCTTTTTGTTAGGCAAATTGTTGAACCAGCCCTTTCCTGGGCGGTACCAGAACTTCAGTATTATGAAAGCAAAACGTAGATTTAGATTATTAGTAGATTGGGCGAAGTGTTTAGATGGGGGAGGGACTTGGGGCCATTATTGTTGGCAACCATATATTGGGCGGTGAGGCAAAGTGTTTAACTACCCTGGATTACCATCATATTATTGTCCATGATGTCTTGTGGCATTGATTGTGTCGGTCCATGATTATCGTAGTGGTCGTATAGATAAATATTGTGAACGTCAGCAGTAGTATTACGTTACCTTCACTGACTTCTGCATGTGGGGGGTGGTGAGTGGGTTCAGTGTATAGATATCCAAGAGGCCTAAACGCATTCGTTCGGTACAACCCACAAGGTCTTACACCATCATCCCACATCCTATTTCAAGTGGTACTACACGCCTGGAAAAACATTGTATGCTGTTGTTTCTGTTTAAAATGCTGTATTCATTATACACTGGAAGAGCCTCCCGGTCTCGCTGGTGACATAGATGTACACCGCAAACATTGGTACTGTCCAGGTGGTAGTTGCGGATTTTTTTAGGAGGGTGTGGTGGGGAAACGACCACCGCCTCCACACTGTACCAAAGTTTACATCTCGAACAACAACCAGACTTTTACAATACGTATACACGAACAAGTAAACTGTGGGCAAACATACTGGGGCAGGGGAAGGTTTTGACCAGAACTGGGAGAGGAACTAATAGTATGGGGTTTATAAAATTTGTTTTTTGATTCTTTTTGAAGAAAAACAAACTAGTTTTTTATCAACTCTTTAACACATCGTTTTTACCATAGTCATTCAGGTTGGTTGAAAAATCATAGTTTATTTTTTAAAGGAAAATAAATAAACAATATATATTTATTAGGACCCTTGGAAACATGGAAAACTTAGGAAAAATTGATCCCCACACGAGGTGGTGTTTATCCATTTTTTCTTTGTCAATTTTTCAAAGGATTGACAATGGCTTAATGGGGAAGTGGGGTTAGACGGGACGGGTATTAGGATATGTCCTTAATTTAACTTTCTCGTGGGCCTTCAGGAATTTTTTAGAAACCTGACGGGTATAGTTTTTTAAAAGAAGGTGTTATATTTAGTAGTAAACATTTAGAAAACTAAATTCTTTTATTCGTTTTCACTTCTCGCATTCATTCAGCGAGCTCGACATTTCATTCACACTTACCCCTCTGTCGGCTGCACATGTCCATAGAATTATATTCACACACAGTTCTTAAGACTATTATATATGTCTTTTATGTTGTCCAGTCAGCCCCAGAAAGCTCCGTATAGCGACTGCTATTTTTGCTCGGAGATTTTCGCTTGAAATTGGTGTGTTGATTATAATTTTCCTGGCAAAGATTCTTCGTCGGAGTTTGCAGGGATTGTTATAGGGGGACTAAGTTTGTTTCTAGGAGTCTGTCGTAATGGACTGGGGAAATATCTCAACAGTAGAATGTTACTCACAGGGCTGTTCTTAGGACAAAGACTAGCCCTTAAATGTTCTGTGGAGAAGTTGGTGGTAGGAACACAGTTTACTGTCATATGGGTTTAATTAAATAAATTTCGTGCTGTCAGTTCTGCCTCATCAGGCCAGGGAACTTTATATGATTTAATATAATATATCTGGCATTGTCCCGTTCCAGTTAAATTTTTAACACCAGTGAACACTTGACCGTTCTGGTTTTACGAAGGACTTATAAGGGTCTCCAACAATCAGAGTTTGGTATAGTCAATGTTATTATGTGTTTTAGGAAAATATAAATGAAGATGCCATCTGAACATGACTCTCTGTATATCAAAAACCGTTGGATCGCAAGGTCTAATCATCTGTATAAAAGGGGTCAGAAAGTATGGAGGGGTCAGAAAGAACATCACAGGGGATAGAGCAGCTTTTTGTTTTTAAAACACCAAAAGATGTCTTTGCAAAACAATTGCACAGTTGACATTTACTTATAGTTAAATTATGGTCATAGTCTTTCCAGATGTGCTGATGTTTTCCGATAGTAACTTGGCTGTTTCAAGACACTTCTCATTATGCCTCCTTTTTGCGTTTTGTATTGGTAAGTAACACTTCCTACAAAATATAGTCGAATTGCTCTGTCGTTTTATCATCTGAATACGTTATATTCAAACCAAAAAGAACAAGATCACTAACGTCATTCGGAACAGATAGTGACTTCGTTTTGAACTTTTTGTTTGGGGAAGTTAATGCTCTCTTGCCACAGGCTCTGCACAGTGCACTGGCACAATTCATATGATGCAACAAAGTATGTTCCATTTCGTTGTTATGTAGTATAGTTTACTTGTGTATGTATAAAGATAATGGAATATTTGGGTAGTATACTCGTCTACAAACACGCTGTAGATTTTGCATTATCTAGTGAATGATAAGAAGATATTACACACAGTTACTTTAGAACTCTTTGGCAGCCGTCTTTGTGCAACGGATTGTCTACCTAAGAACACTAATTGGAAACAGTCTTATCTACCACACACATAAAAAAAAAGACATTCAATATTATAAATACACGATTAACAAGACTTGAAAAGATAGATCAACGTATGTGGAAGTAATTCTATCTCTAGCTTTACATGTTTTTTGACGCTTATATAAGTAGCTAAATATCATGATAAATGAATGAAAAATGCAAATAAACAGAGGTTGCTTCACAATAAACGTTATTTTTTTACAACTTATTTAGATATGCGAGTATCAGGAATGCGTTTTAGTGATTAAAATGTTATAAAAATCTGTTGTTGATATGCTGTTCTTGTATGCAAAATCACAAAATGACTACACAATTTCAAGATATGAAACAAAAAAAAAAAAAAAGGAATTTGAAATAATTTTAGTTCCTAGAGAAGTCTATATAATTATAAACTCATTGAATGGGCCGATTTTTAGATATTAAATTAATAAAAGATTACTTTCTGTTAAGAATTTCTCAAATGATGAGTGTTTTCAAAAATCTGTAATCCGTCAAAAACTAATTTCAAACACAAATAAAATGCAATCAACAAATAGAACACAGGAATAATTTTAGCGCTGTGTTTATCAAGAACGAGTGTGTAATGATTTATTTTTTTCTGAATTTACAAAACATAGTGATTCTGATTTTTCCGAAAAACTTCCATTAGTCTTTTACGGTTTGCACATGAAAATTGTATACCGGTGTCAGAATCCCCCGGTCACCGAAACTAAAAGAGCGCTTGGTATCGAGCACAACGCGCGTGTTTACTGGAATAAGATAAAGTGCGAAAAAGTTACAATTGCTGTGTGTTGCTGCGTAAAAATATGACAGATTACAGTAACCACTATGTTCAAACAAAGGATCCGCTCGCTATTAGCCGGCGGATGATATAGTTCACGGCTGTTTTGCCAGCGATCTTTTAGTTATTTCCCAGTTTCCCGACGCGCTATTTATAGCTATGTTGTCATGAGGACAGTGGTAACTTCCTAACTGAAAAAAAAAGGTGGCGGATTTTACTTTTGATAGGGATTAATTACTGTTTCTTAGGCTACATTATTATTATAATACCGGCTTTAATTTTGCGTACCGTTAGACTAGAAATGTTAGAGTAAATTTTAGACAAGAAACAAACATTTTTATCCAATTAGAAAGATATATATCGTTCAGAATATAGTGTAAAATTTCGTTTATTTTATATTTTGTTTGGTTTTGTTTATAATGCTATTTTTCA
>JAMPIV010009691.1:0-17072 GCA_024509875.1 Oreohelix idahoensis
AGAATAAAAATAAAATTACGTTATCATATAAAAATTGGAAGATAACGTGAATCTTTTTTTGCAAAATCTTCCTTTAGACGCGTTAAAACAACACAGTTGCGGAAAAATATCTTTGCAAAAGACTAAAAACACACACTGATATAGCAGATGCCAAAAACCGATGGAGAAACACACACCCTTATATAACATCACAAATCAGTCCTTGTTCAGGAACCTTCCCATTCGAAGTAAAAAGAAACATCGTGGAAAGTGATACAAAACACAATAACACATGGGAAAAGCACGAAGAGACTGAGAGGAATAGGAACCAGATATACCCAACACTACAAGTACTGAAAAACAGCAACAATAGAACGAACAACCTCTACAATAACGCATAGTGAAGTTACACGCCAAAAGAGAGAACTAGGTGTAGGAAAAGTGGGCGTCTTGGCAAAGAAACAAAGAGAAAACTTACATTATGATAAATGAATTCACAAAGAGCTAAGCGAAAAGTTAAGATAAGACACACAAAAAAAAAAGTATCCAAAAAAGAAGAAAAATAACTACAGAGAAAAAAAAAAGGAAAAAAAAAAAAGATACAAGAAAAAAAACACCGAAAAACACAAACACAGATACGAAAAACAATGTAGAAAAATCACCCTAAAAAAAAAAAAAAAAAAAAAAAAAACACAAAAAGATCAACAGAAGTATTAAATAACACGCTGTCATCAACCAACACCCACGAATCCACACACCGAATTGACAACAATACACAATCTATACCAATTTTTACTTTTTCTTAATACCCTTCATATTAAACATAGACAAGATGTATTAGCGGTCAGATCACATCAATACGAATCGGTATTGGAATAGACTTTTGAGACACGTAGAAGGCTAGCCCATAAATTTGGATTAGATTGATGAAACGTTAAATCTAAGCTAAGTCTTGTTGAGTATATTTTACAATTCTTATCTGGTGTACCAACCGTTTTTTTATTTTCTTTCCCCCCCCCCCCCCCCCCCCCCCCCCCCCCCCCCCCCCCACCCCCCCCCCCCCGCCCCCCCCCCCCCCCCCCCCCCCCCCCCCCCCCCCCCCCCCCACCCCCCCACCCCCTACACCCCCCCCCACCCCCCCCCCCCAAATAAAACCCCTCCCAACCCTACTCTATCAACCCACTTTCCCTCCTTCTCGCCTCCTATCCCAAGCAGTACCTATGCTCAAACCCCTGATAACGGATCACGCTTTAAGTATTACGACTCATACACCTGAAACGTACTTTAAC
Organism: Oreohelix idahoensis; assembly: GCA_024509875.1. Classification (NCBI taxonomy): domain Eukaryota; kingdom Metazoa; phylum Mollusca; class Gastropoda; order Stylommatophora; family Oreohelicidae; genus Oreohelix; species Oreohelix idahoensis. The sequence continues at coordinate 1,269 of JAMPIV010009691.1, forward strand.
GGACGTAAAATGACGCATTACCGGACGACTATTAAACTCATACGTTTAACGTCTTCAAATCCTGTTTCAATACCCGCACGCCATTAAACGACGATTAGATGTACGGATAGATAATACGAACGTGCCTAGTTGCACGGGTGAAAACGGACGTTCCTACTGCATATAGGTGTTTAGCCAAAAGTACCGACCGTCTCAAAGCAGTCCAGAGAGTGGGGCCATTAAAGTACGTTACGGGATTACTGATTTTAATACGAAAATAGTTGACGTTTAAAAAACTGGATACATACACGAATTACCCATTAACACATACACGCGCCGACCTAACACGCAATTTAAATCCCCTTGCTTCCATTTTTAACTGGACAGCAAACAGTAGACCAGGGGTCGAAGATCCTGCTAACAGGACAGCAAACAGTAGTCCAGAGGTCAAAGATCCTGCTAACTAGACAGCAAACAGTAACCCAGAGGTGGAAAATCCTGCTAACTGGACAGGAACCAAAAGCCCAGAGTTTGAAGATCCTGCTAACTGGACAGCAAATAGTAGCCCAGAGGTAAAAGGTCCTGCTAACTGGACAGCAAACAGCAGTCCAGAGGTCAAAGATCCTGCTAACTGGACAGCAAACTGTATCCCAGAAGTGGAAGATCCTGCTACCTGGACAGAAAACAGTAGCCCAGAAGTGGAAGATCCTGCTAACTGGACAGCAAACAGTAACCCAGAGGTGGAAGATCCTCTTAACTGGACAGGAACCAAAAGCCCAGAGGTTGAAGATCCTGCTAACTGGACAGCAAATAGTAGCCCAGAGGTAAAAGGTCCTGCTAACTGGACAGCAAACAGTTGCCTAGCAGTCAAAGATCCTGCTAACTGGATAGCAAACAGCAACCCAGAGGTAAAAGATCCTGTTAACTGGACAGCAAACAATAGTACAGAGGTGGAAGATCCTGCTAACTGGACAGGAACCAAAAGCCCAGAGGTTAAAGATCCTGCTAACTGGACAGCAAATAATAACCCAGAGGTGGAAGATCCTGCTAACTGGACAGCAAACTGTGGACCAGAAGTGGAAGATCCTGCTAACTGGACAGCAAACGCTAGCCCAGAGGTCGAAGATCCTGTTACCTAGACAGCAAACAGTAGCGCAGAGGTCGCAGATCCTGTTAACTGGAATCAGAACAGTAGACCAGAGGTCTAAGATCCTACTAACAGGACAGCAAACAGTAGCCCAGAGGTCAAAGATCCTGCTAACTGGACAGCAAATAATAACCCAGAGGTGGAAGATCCTGCTAACTGGAGAGAAAACAGTAGCCAAGAATTGGAAGATCCTGGTAACTGGACAGCAAACAGAAGCCCAGCGGTCGAAGATCCTGCTAAATGAATAGCAAACAGTAGCCCAGAGGTCGAAGATCCTGCTAACTGGACAGAACACAGTGGAGAAATTGTCGAAGATCCTCTTAACTGGACAGCAAACAGCAGACCAGAGGTCCAAGCTCCTGCTAACTGGACAGAAAACAGTAGCCCAGATGTCAAAAGTCCTGCTAACTTGACAGCAAACTGTAGACCAGAAGTGGAAGATCCTGCTAACTGGACAGCAAACAGTAGCCAAGAGGTCGAAGATCATGCTACCTGGACAGCAAACAGTAGCCCAGAGGTAAAAAAATCTGCTAACTGGACAGCAAACAGTAGAGAAGAGGTCGAAGATCCTGTTAACTGGACAGCAAACAGTAGACCAGAGATCGAAGATCCTGTTAACTGGACAGCAAACAGTAGACCAGAGGTCAAAGATCCTGCTAACTGGACAGCAAACAGTAGCCCAGAGGTCAAAGGTCCTGCTAACTGGACAGCAAAAAGTAGCCCAGAAGTGGAAGATCCTGATAACTGGATAGCAAACAGTAGACCAGAGGTCGAAGATCCTATTAACTGGACAGCAAACAGTAGACCAGAGGTCAAAGATCCTGCTAACTGGACAGCAAACAGTAGCCCAGAGGTCAAAGATCCTGCTAACTGGACAGCAAACTGTATCCCAGAAGTGGAAGATCCTGCTAACTGGACAGAAAACAGTAGCCCAGAGGTCGAAGATCCTGCTAACTGGACAGCAAACAGTAGCCCAGAGGTCGAAGATCCTGCTAACTGGACAGCAAACAGCAGCCCAGAGGTCGAAGATCCTGCTAACTGGACAGCAAACAGTATCCCAGAGGTCGAAGATCCTGCTAACTGGACAGCAAACAGTAGCCCAGAGGTCGAAGATCCTGCTAACTGGACAGCAAACAGTAGCCCAGAGGTCAAAGATCCTGCTAACTGGACAGCAAACAGTAGCCCAGAGGTGGAAGATCCTGCTAACTGGACAGCAAACAGTAGCCCAGTGGTGGAAGATCCTGCTAACTGGACAGCAAACAGTAGCCCAGAGGTCGAAGATCCTGCTAAATGGACAGCAAACAGTAGCCCAGAGGTCGAAGATCCTGCTAACTAGACAGCAAACAGTAGCCCAGAGGTCGAAGATCCTGCTAACTGGACAGCAAACAGTAGACCAGAGGTCAAAGATCCTGCTAACTGGACAGCAAACAGTAGCCCAGAGGGCAAAGATCCTGCTAACTGGACAGCAAACTGTATCCCAGAAGTGGAAGATCCTGCTAACTGGACAGCAAACAGTAGCCCAGAGGTCGAAGATCCTGCTAACTGGACAGCAAACAATAGCCCAGAGGTGGAAGATCCTGCTAACTGGACAGCAAACAGTACCCAGCGGTGGAAGATCCTGCTAACTGGACAGCAAACAGTAGCCCAGAGGTGGAAGATCCTGCTAACTGGACAGCAAACAGTAGCCCAGAGGTCGAAGATCCTGCTAACTGGACAGCAAACAGTAGCCCAGAAGTCGAAGCTCCTGCTAACTGGACAGCAAACAGTAGCCCAGTTGTCAAAGATCTTGCTAACTGGACAGCAAACAGTAGCCCAGAAGTCGAAGATCCTGCTAACTGGACAGCAATCAGTAGCCTAGAAATGGAAGATCCTGCTAACTGGACAGAAAACTGTAGCCAAGAAGTGGAAGATCCTGCTAACTGAACAGCAAGCAGTAGCCCAGAGGTCGAAGATCCTGCTAACTGAACAGCAAACAGTAGCCCAGAGGTCGAAGATCCTGCTAACTGGACAGCAAACATTAGCCCAGAGGTCAAAGATCCTGCTAACTGGACAGCAAACAGTAGCCCAGAAGTGGAAGATCCTTCTAACTGGACAGAAAACAGTAGCCCAGAAGTGGAAGATCCAGCTAACTGGACAGCAAAACATAGACCAGAGGTCGAATCTCCTGCTAACTTGACAGCAAACAGTAGCCCAGAGGTCGAAGATCCTGCTAACTGGACAGCAAACAGTAGCCCAGAAGTGGAAGATCCTGCTAACTGGACAGCAAACAGTAGCCCAGCGGTCGAAGATCCAGCTAACTGAACAGCAAACAGTAGCCCAAAGGTCTAAGATCCTGCTAACTGGACAGCAAACAATAGTACAGAGGTGGAAGATCCTGCTAACTGGACAGGAACCAAAAGCCCAGAGGTTAAAGATCCTGCTAACTGGACAGCAAATAATAACCCAGAGGTGGAAGATCCTGCTAACTGGACAGCAAACTGTGGACCAGAAGTGGAAGATCCTGCTAACTGGACAGCAAACGCTAGCCCAGAGGTCGAAGATCCTGCTAACTAGACAGCAAACAGTAGCCCAAAGGTCGAAGATCCTGCTAACTGGACAGCAAACAGTAGCCCAGAGGTCGAAGCTCCTGCTACCTGGACAGCAAACAGTAGCCCAGAGGTCAAAGATCCTGCTAACTGGACAGCAAACAGTAGCCCAGCGGTCGAAGATCCTGCTAACTGGACAGCAAACAGTAGCCCAGCGGTCGAAGATCCTGCTAACTGGACAGCAAACAGTAGCCCAGCGGTCGAAGATCCTGCTAACTGGACAGCAAACAGTAGAGAAATGGTCGAAGATCCTCTTAACTGGACAGCAAACAGCAGACCAGAGGTCGAAGATCCTGTTAACTGGACAGCAAACCTTAGACCAGAGGTCCAAGCTTCTGCTAACTGGACAGAAAACAGTAGCCCAGATGTCAAAAGTCCTGCTAACTTGACAGCAAACTGTAGACCAGAAGTGGAAGATCCTGCTAACTGGACAGCAAACAGTAGCCAAGAGGTCGAAGATCATGCTACCTGGACAGCAAACAGTAGCCCAGAGGTAAAAAAATCTGCTAACTGGACAGCAAACAGTAGAGAAGAGGTCGAAGATCCTGTTAACTGGACAGCAAACAGTAGACCAGAGATCGAAGATCCTGTTAACTGGACAGCAAACAGTAGACCAGAGGTCAAAGATCCTGCTAACTGGACAGCAAACAGTAGCCCAGAGGTCAAAGGTCCTGCTAACTGGACAGCAAAAAGTAGCCCAGAAGTGGAAGATCCTGCTAACTGGACAGCAAACAGTAGACCAGGGGTCGAAGATCCTATTAACTGAACAGCAAACAGTAGACCAGAGGTCGAAGATCCTGCTAACTGGACAGCAAACGGTAGCCCAGAGGTCAAAGATCCTGCTAACTGGACAGCAAACTGTAGCCCAGAAGTGGAAGATCCTGCTAACTGGACAGAAAATAGTAGCCCAGAAGTGGAAGATCCTGCTAACTGGACAGCAAACAGTAGCCCAGCGGTCGAAGATCCAGCTAACTGAACAGCAAACAGTAGCCCAAAGGTCGAAGATCCTGCTAACTGGACAGCAAACAGTAGCCCAGAGGTCGAAGATCCTGCTAACTGGACAGCACACCGTAGCCTAGAGGTCAAAGGTCCTGCTAACTGGACAGCAAACAGTAGACCAGAGGTCGAAGATCTTGATAACTATACAGCAAACAGTAGCCCAGAAGTGGAAAATCCTGCTAACTGGACAGCAAACAGTAGCCCAGCGGTCGAAGATCCTGCTAACTGGACAGCAAACAGTAGCCCAGAGGTCAAAGATCCTGCTAACTGGACAGCAAACAGTAGCCCAGAAGTGGAAGATCCTGCTAACTGGACAGCAAACAGTAGCCCAGCGGTCGAAGATCCTGCTAACTGGACAGCAAACAGTAGCCCAGAGGTCGAAGATCCTGCTAACTGAACAGCAAACAGTAGCCCAGAGGTCGAAGATCCTGCTAACCGAACAGCAAACAGCAGCCCAGAGGTCGAAGATCCTGCTAACTGGACAGCAAACAGTAGCCCAGAGGTGGAAGATCCTGCTAACTGGACAGCAAACAGTAGTCCAGAGGTCGAAGATCCTGCTAACTGGACAGCAAACAGTAGCCCAGAGGTCAAAGTTCCTACTAACTGGACAGCAAACAGCCCAGAGGTGGAAGATCCTGCTAACTGGACATCAAAAAGCAGTCCAGAGGTCGACTATCCTGCTAATCAAATAGCAAACAGTACAAAAGAGGTCGAAGATCCTGCTAACTGGACAGCAAACAGTAGCCCAACGGTCGAATATCCTGCTAACTGAACAGCAAACAGTAGCCCAGAGGTCGAAGATCCTGCTAACTGGACAGCAAACAGTAGCCCAGAGGTCAAAGATCCTGCTAACTGGACAGAAAACAGTAGCCCAGAAGTGGAAGATCCTGCTAACTGGACAGCAAACAGTAGCCCAGAGGTCGAAGATCCTGCTAACTGGACAGCAAACAGTAGCCCAGAGGTCGAAGATCCTGCTAACTGGACAGCAAACAGTAGCCCAGAAGTGGAAGATCCTGCTAACTGGACAGCAAACAGTAGCCCACAGGTCGAAGATCCTGCTAACTGGACAGCAAACAGTAGACCAGAAGTGGAAGATCCTGCTAACTGGACAGCAAAAATAGCCAAGAGGTCGAAGATCATGCTACCTGGACAGCAAACAGTAGCCCAGAGGTCGAAACTACTGCTAACTGGACAGCAAACAGTAGACCAGAGGTCAAAGATCCAGCTAACTGGACAGCAAACAGTAGACCAGATGTCGAAGATTCTGCTAACTGGACAGCAAACAGTAGAGAAGAGGTCGAAGATCCTGTTAACTGGACAGCAAACAGTAGACCAGAGGTCGAAGATCCTGCTAACTGGACAGCAAACAGTAGCCCAGAGGTCAAAGATCCTGCTAACTGGACAGCAAACAGTAGCCCAGAAGTGGAAGATCCTGCTAACTGGACAGAAAACAGTAGCCCAGCGGTCGAAGATCCTGCTAACTGGACAGCAAACAGTAGCCCAGAGTTCAAAGATCCTGCTAACTGGACAGCAAACAGTCCAGAGGTCTAAGATACTGCTAACTGAACAGCAAACAGCCCAGAGGTGGAAGATCCTGCTAACTGGACAGCAAACAGTAGACCACAGGTCAAAGATCCTGCAAACTGGACAGCAAACAGTAGCCCAGAGGTCAATGATCCTGCTAACTGGACAGCAAACAGTAGCCCAGAAGTGGAAAATCCTGCTAACTGGAAAGAAAACAGTAGCCCAGAAGTGGAAGATCCTGCTAACTGGACAGCGAACAGTAGTCATGCGGTGGAAGGTCCTGCTAACTGGACAGCAAAATGTAGCTCAGAGGTCGAAGATCCTGCTAACTGGACAGCAAACAGTAGCCCAGAGGTCGAAGGTCCTGCTAACTGGACAGCAAACAGTAGACCAGAGGTCGAAGATCCTGTTAACTGGACAGCAAACAGTAGACCAGAGGTCGAAGATCCTGCTAACTGGACAGCAAACAGTAGCCCAGAGGTCGAAGATCCTGCTAACTGGACAGCAAACAGTAGCCCAGAGGTGGAAGATCCTGCTAACTGGACAGCAAACAGTAGACCAGAGGTCGAAGATCCTGTTAACTGGACAGCAAACAGTAGACCAGAGGTCAAAGATCCTGCTAACTGGACAGCAAACAGTAGCCCAGAGGTCAAAGATCCTGCTAACTGGACAGCAAACAGTAGCCCAGAGGTGGAAGATCCTGCTAACTGGACAGCAAACAGTAGACCAGAAGTGGAAGATCCTGCTAACTGGACAGCAAACAGTAGCCCAGAGGTCGAAGATCCTGCTAACTGAACAGCAAACAGTAGCCCAGAGGTCGAAGATCCTGCTAACTGGACAGCAAACAGTAGCCCAGAGGTCGAAGATCCTGCTAACTGGACAGCAAACAGTAGACCAGAGGTCGAAGATCCTGCTAACTGGACAGCAAACAGTAGACCAGAGATCGAAGATCCTGTTAACTGGACAGCAAACAGTAGCCCAGAGGTCAAAGATCCTGCTAACTGGACAGCAAACTGTAGCCCAGAAGTGGAAGATCCTGCTAACTGGACAGAAAACAGTAGCCCAGAAGTGGAAGATCCTGCTAACTGGACAGCAAACAGTAGCCCAGAGGTGGAAGATCCTGCTAACTGGACAGCAAACAGTAGCCCAGAGGTCGAAGATCCTGCTAACTGGACAGCAAACAGTAGCCCAAAGGTCGAAGATCCGCTAACTGGACAGCAAACAGTAGCCCAGACGTCGAAGCTCCTGCTAACTGGACAGCAAACAGTAGCACAGCGGTGGAAGATCCTGCTAACTGGACAGCAAACAGTAGCCCAGCGGTCGAAGGTCCTGCTAAATGAACAGCAAACAGTAGCCCAGAACAGTAGTTTCTGCTTTCTCATAACCGCAACCGCAAGTGTCTACATAGCTATGTTAACTTCAATGGAAGAAAATGTTGCAACACCTTTTTCACACCACGAATCACTAATTTATTATTATCTACGTTATACTCTCAAAATTGAGCTGCTAATTAATTAAAACAGTCAATGCATTCTCACTGATGCTATCACAATGCAATCTATCTGATCGCAAACCTTAAACAATGCCATCTAATCTGATTGCAAACTATCACAATAATAAAAGCTCCCTGTGGAGCACTGGTGGTATAAATGCAATCAATAATACCACAACCAAAAATATCATTCTTGACAGTGATCAAGCATAAAAGTAAGCAACACATTATAATTTCAATAGAAAAATACGACTGAGCCACACATTTAGAAGTAAACATTAATGAATTGAGATAAAAACTTACTTGCTTGTTATAAGGCAGAAACACAATCTATCTTATATGTAAATTGATACAGGGGACACTATGTCAAAACTGGAGAAATAGAAAAATAAGATAACTCATTCGGTTTTACTAGCATGGGCTTTGCATGTTAAAAGGGAGACCACAAAGATTAAGGTAGTTAAATGAATAATTGGGAATTTATGATAAATAAAGTTTTAGAATAGACAAATGACAAAACAAAAAATGTGTTTTCATCCCCTAAACTAATGCGGGTTGGTGTGTTAAGAAACAAGTTAGTGCTTTTTCAATGTTGATAAAGGTTTAGTCTTGTTGTGGTTTGTAACAGGTGTCTTGCAAATGAAGATCTGATAAAAACACTCAGTGATATCAACAATGGATGGAGAAATAAACCTCCCGCATTTTTGTTTTCATTCTTTCACAGTGGCTTCCTCCATTTTCTTTAATTATTTTTCTGTCCCCCAGTTTTTCTCTCAATCCCGCACCAATCCCCCTTTCTTTTGGCTGGTCTTTCTGTTCTCTGTTGTTTTTCTTCTGCTATAGTTACCCTTATTTTCACCTACTGTCTATGTTAAAGGTTTTGCCAAGTGACAATGGTTTTAACTTTGGAATAATACATCTTTCAACAAGCAGGTCGAACTTTAGTTTTGTTGTTTTTGAATATTCTAGGATTGGTACTTTATTTGTAGAATTCAGTTCCTTTGTGTGGATATTTCTTTCTTGTTCAGTATATTTATTTGTTAATTATTTGTTTCCCACAAATTTCATGTGACGTCCTTCTAACAGGTATTATCCTAGGGTCCTTTTTTTAGCTGACTTAAGTATGGTATTCTTGAAAATGTCCTGTGTTTCTAATGTATTGTGTCATTTGCTAAATTGATTCCAATCTCATTTTTTAAGAGAAAAAGGTTATGCCGTATTTTTCACGCTGGGAATTCCGGTAAGAGGAATAAATTAACTGTTTTGTGATGCAATCACCTGATTCCTTCAAGTGTTGCCTTCTTGACTGTCAACATTCCTTTATTCACTGCTGTTCATTAAGATCTTTAATTTTTTTGGCCCACAGGGGATAATAAAAAAAAATATTTTTTTTGTTGTCCTTTAGTGTCAGGTAAGCTCTTTTCCTTACCTTGTTCATATTTTAACAAATGTTTTATCTGTTTACTGCAGCATTTTTTTTTGTTTAATTGTTTTATCAAACTAAATATCGATTTTTTTTCAAAACAATTATGTAGAGGCGTATGTGCATAAATATAAATGTGAAAACTGTTATGCAAACTTGCTTGCGATCTGCTATTATTGAAATGATGAAACTGTGTGATATACTATTTAGATTATTTTCTCATGTCTCTTGACTTAGCTTTAGCATTTTTCTTATCTTTCCATAACGAAAGCATAGTGGCCGTTAGCGTAGGCTAAGTCTCGATGTCTTTTGTCATAGTAAGAACGCATTACCTTTTTTTTTTTAATAAACCCAGATGATGGATGAACTTATAAACCCCCCCAGGCCTACTACTTTTTTTTTTTTTTTTTACTGTATGAATACGTGTAGGGCCTAGGTCCATGTCATTCTTTTCTGGTCTGCTCTGTAGTTGTTAGGACCTAATTATTGAACTAAACGTTTGATGATTAGTAACCAGGCACATACAGTATCGTTATTGTCGACTATAACCCGATGGATTCCCCATTGTTGGTTCTTGGCTGCCCGTGTCTTCCAAATGCATTATCAGTATACCCTACTGTTAAAACATTCAACCCCCCCTCATTCTACTTATTAGGTTACTTCATACAATGGGTCTACCTAATACTTGACATTAAGTATCATACCTGATTCAGAACTAAAAAGTCTAAGGACGAACAGGTTCCTATGGGTTATGGCAGTTACGAGTCATCTTGTTTAATGCCTGTTATTCGCAAACGTCCACTTGCACCCACCACACCTCCTAGGTCTAAGACCTCGTTCTGTTAGTATGCGGGTTAGGGACTGGTGCAGGCAACGTCACTTATATAGCACGACTTCAGAAAGTACTGTCCCGTGGTGCACAAGCCATTTTGACAACTTTTTGCTTGGTGGATAGAACGAAAGCGAATTTGAAACCCGTCCGCTATTATCGACATCGTCTTGATGATGCAATATGATATTTGTGGTAGATCTATGATTAAGTGATTTACATTTATCTTCTACTTTTTCTTCATTTTTTTACTTCTACCTTCTATGTCATCTACGTCTGTAGGAATTTATCCCTCATATAGTTCAATCCATCTGTCGTTCTTATAATTTAGGCAAGCAGTGTTATGGCTGTTAGCATTTATTGCAATCTCTTTGATGCAGGTTAGCGAGCAGACCTAGTCCCGCTCACCTGTAATTATCTCGGCAGCGATCATAAAAATTGCCGTAATGAAATCAGTCAGTGACGGGAAGGGGGGGGGAGACAATTTTGTCTATTACCTTTGCCTGGATTCGTTCGTTGTAAGTTAATTTTACAAGATGCGAAGCCGCCATATCAAAGGACTCTCGCTATAATTCATTTACGCAACCACTTCTGCAGATGGCGAGAGTGAGGCGATAATATATGTAGATTCTATTTCATCTATGATCTTAATATAGAACCTGCTGAGGGCTTCGGACATTTGGTGCGATAAATAGTTGTTTCCTATTCGCAGAAATGAGATAGAATTTATGTAGATTTTCCAAAAAGGTGCCAAACATCTGGCAAGAGTCTGCTAGTTTACAACTTTCCCTTTGATTCTTTGTCAGTTTCAGAATATTTATACCCCAGCAGTTTATTAGGACTTCATTCATTCAGTACTGCCATTCATCTTTAGAGAGACAGCTAGCGCGAGTTCTAGAAAACACTGTAATAGTAGAGATCTTAGTTTTCTCGTGGAGAAAATCTTAGAAGTAATTGTGTGAAGGTTAATATATATATATATATATATATATGACTAGTATTGTCGAGTGATAGAAATTGTTAGTTCGAATTATATCTTCACTAGATTGCGTGCAGAATGATTTTTACTAGTTTAATCGTTCATTAAAATTCTCTAAGTTACTGTGTTACAGTGGATAGCAGAATAAATTATAATTTCTAGCTAAAAACTCATTCAGCTATAAATAAATTTAATTTTAAAATTGGCTAGTAACCAGTCACAGAAAACATTTTAACTAACTAAGTAAATGCACTGATTCATCATGAGAGTTGACGAGAATATGTATTTTTATTTCTAATTCATGATGATTGATTTTTTTTTTAATGACTAGAATTTATTTTACGGGGAGTAGTTAAACTTTTAAACGATAAGACAAGCTCTAAGTTTGCGGAGTTTATAATTTAAGTTAATGACCGAAGTGAACATTTTCTATTACGCTTAGGATTGTGTATAATATTAGGGTTGAGTATTTTTGTTTTTCTCTTCCTTTTTATACAGTATCTGGGTCAAGCCCCAAAACCTACAGCGGTTTCTGTTTATGTATAGCAGAGAATAACTAGACGAAAAGAACTAATTTTTCTGAAAATTTATATTGTAACTGGCATTGAAGTTTCCAGAGTTTCTTTTCCAACAATCAAAGTTTACCGTCGGCCCGTGGTGACGACTAAATCAAACATTTAAACATAATCAAACCTTGTGAGACATTACTTGTATAACAACCACTGTGTTGAGAAGAAGATAAATCCTAAACAGAGTTATTTACCTGCAACTCGAGGTAGTGATCGATTATTTCAAGCTACTGTACCCTTGTGAACAGTTTAGACTATTCTTAATTTATTTTTACTACCTGGACAAAAATTGAAAGTGACAATTATTCAGCGAATCCTACTTACCACGTACCATTTAGTGTAAGCGAAGCGCTTTCCCCAAGATTTGAATTTATTAGCATTGGAGGAGCGGGGGCTTGTTTCGTCCTAAAACACACCATTTGGTATGGGCTGTTTATGTTCCTTAATTTAAACAATTGTTCCACGATGTGGTGAGATATGCCTATTAGGTAGAAGGAGACGCATGTCCTTGTGATCACAAGTGTGTCAGAGCACCGAGAAAATGCAGGGGATGATTAATTCTTTGATTCTATAACCATCCCATACACTCCATTGATTGTTTTTTCTTCTTAAAGATTACATATGCTTATCTATTTCAGAGTAGATTAAAGGAAATAACCTCTGTTAATTTACAGTATAGAGAGGAAATCCTAGACGTCATTGAGTATAAAAGTCTGTGACTCTTTGGGGCGGATGATAAATTCTACTTTATATCTGAATCATGGGTCAACATAGAGGGAAAAGAGGAATACACCTATGAGGTCAACTCTGATATATTGATTCTTTAAACCTATGTTAATTTTGAGTTGATAGTGATTATGATAGTCTAAATTTTATTTACTGTGCTAATGAAATTCTTGTTATGCTAGATATAAAATATGCTCATTAAACGTTATTCAAGTGTGTCGGGTTCAGCTCGTCAAAAATAATATCATATTCCCAAGTTGCGTCTTTATATTTATTCCCGTTAGCGTAACGACAAACTCGTCGTCACTTATGCTGAGTTGTGTTTCTGGCTAGAGAGGGGTGAATATATAGAGTTACAGAGTCTATAAAACTGCGAAGTTATACTGTGCTAGATGATCAATAATACTTTTCGTGTTGCAGAGTAACTAGGCTGAGCGAGAGGATTCTACTCGAGTTCTCAAGGAGACAGTAATTACCTTAGTTTACACCTTCTCCACTAGTGAATAATCTATTTCTATAATTATCTTTCACTGTGTCACTCTGTTCTAGTCTATTCTGAAGGGGACCAATATGTGTTTAATTTCCCCTATCATAAATTCTACGGACATTTTATTCTTAAACTTACTATATAAAATTTTGCTTCGCTATGGTTTCAAAAGGTACTAAACATAGGTTATTTATTTTACAATATGTTGTTTTTTTTTTTTTTTACTCTTATTGATAGGAATTTCTGTTGATCTTTACTGTTTCATACAGTAAATGTTGTAAGATATAATGAGACGTGGCTGGCTGTCATACATACTCACGTTACGAAGTTTAATCACTAAGGCGAACACACTGAATACAGGACACATATTTAATCGGACATCTTGGTAAACAGGAAGTAGTAAGAAGAATTCCCGATAAGGGCAAGTAACTCTAGAAACATCGAAACAGGATTATATATACAAAGACCATATCAACATCCCCCCTTCTCTATGAGCGGACAAAGTCCTTCATCCAAGAGGGTCTCTTGCGATCTCTTTGCGGTCTCCCAGGGCTAGATTTCCCAGGACTAGAAGAAGCTGGAGCTGAAGGATCAACTTCTGGAGGATTGGAAATGTTCACTTCACTAGTGTTCTCCATGTCTGGCAAAACAAACTGTTGCTCGGGTAGAACTGGAGAGGAGACATCAATTTCCAGGTCCTCGGGATCAGATGTGAAAGGTGTTGCTCTTTCAGAAAGCCTCTTATCAATCCTTCCAGGTTGCCAGTTTGGTTGTTCAGGTCTTGATAGTGGACTGGCTGGTGAGACAACTTGGGCAGATCATGAGCAGTTTTATCATAATACTTCTTCACTGATCTGTCTCTCTTGCCTCTACTTTCAATAACTCTGCTGTGAGATGCAACGGGTTTCACTGCAGAAGGTATCAGCGTACACAGTTTCCTGTTGAACAGTATTTCTGCTGGACTTTGATCAAACCCTTGTCTCGGCGTATTACGAAGTTCAAGTAGTGCCTCATATATGCATCTGTATTGTCCCGAACAGTCTTTCTCATCATACCCTTAATGAGTTTCACAGCAGATTCAGCTAATCCATTGGCTTTATGATGACCTGGTGCTGATTTGACATGAAGTATTTTCCATCTAGCAGTAAATGATCTAAACTGTGCAGACGTAAACTGAGTACCTTGGTCAGATACAATAACTTTGGGAACACCATAACGAGCAAAATGAGACTTCAATTTTCTGATGACTAACTGTGCTGTCATTGTGGGTAGAAAGTCTACTTCAATGAAGTTGGAGAAGTAGTCAATCAGGACTAAATAATATCGGCCTTCTATAATAAAGATATCAGTGCCAACTTTCTCCCAGGGTGATAAACCTCTTGAGTGTTGGTTTAAAAGGTTCTTTAGTATTGCTTGCCTTCATTTCTTGACGAAATTCTGGACAACTGTCAGCTATCCGTCGAATCTCAGCTGTCATGCCGATCAAAAACAGACAACTTCTGGCCCGGCGCATCATGCTTTGGTCAAATGCAAGATGCGCAGCGTGTAGCTTCTGCTTGATTTCAGGCCTCAGTGCTTCGGGTTAAGAATACGCTCTCCTTTAAGTATTATGCCCTGTTCTGTTGTCAGAGTATCGCGAATGTCAAAATAAGGCATAAGCTCAGCTGGTACATCAGACTTTCTTTTAGGCCACCCATCCAAAATGGTCGACTTCAATCTCTGGAGCACGCTGTCTTTGAGAGTTTCAGCTTTAATCTTTTCCATCATCACATCTGGTATTTCAGGTAGTCTTACAGGTGCATCAGCTCCTGCATTGCTCTCTCTATCAGCTAAGGAATCCAATGTGACATTATGAATACAAGCTCTGGACAGTGTGTCGGCTATAAGAAGATCGGAACCTTGTACCCATTGGAATTCAAAGTCATATCGATGGCTGCGCATCAGTAAATTCTGCAGTCTTCGAGGAATTTGACTCAGAGGTTTCTTAACGATGCTGTAACTTTCCTTCCATAAGTGGACTGGTCAAAAGCGTTCCAAACCATTTACAAAACAGCTAAGAGCTCCTTCTCAATTTCAGCCCAGCGTTGTTCTGTTTCAGTTAGAGCTCTAGAAGCAAACTCTATTGGCTGACCATTTTGTAGGAGGACAGCCCCCAAGTCCATAGCTGTCTACTATCAACTTGAATACACAAAGATTCATCAGGATCATAGTATTGCGAGTAATGGAGTAGAATTAAATCAGTTTTCTTGACTCTCTTGAAAGCTTGATCACATTCAGCAGACCAGATAAAGGAGTATCCTTACGGGTAAGTTCTCTTATTGGATGAAGAACTTCTGAAAGATTGTTGAGAAACTTTGCTAGATACTGTATCCATGCCGCAAAATCTGCGAACCTCATGACAGTCCTTAGGAACGGGCATGTTTAGTATTGTCTCAAACCTTTTTCTTGTCTGGTTCAAACACCTCGAGCAGTAATAAGGTGACACCAAGGAAGGTTATTTCTGTTCTTTCCTATTCTATTGGTGTCTTGTAGCGTCTCATTCAGTTTTAATGGCTTTCTCTTTTCTCACAACCTATGTTGCATGTGCTATAGCTTTCTGAGCATGGTCATTAATTGCTTGCTGGGTTTTGTTCTGGGGGGTTTTTGATCACCACAAACTGCATAAAAAATATGTTCGAATCTAGCAACATGTGATGCAACCATGAAGACCATTCAAGAGCATGTGCTAAATGCCTCTGGAAAAATTTCACTGCATACATTCTAGCCAAATGGTAGTCTAGGACCATCTGAACCTACCATAAGGTGTAATCATTGTTGTATGTTTTTACTAGGACTTCTCAATCAAGTTGATATTGCCAGATGCTTCCTTGATATCCAGCTTGTGAAAATTCTTGGCATTATTGAGTTCAGGCAATACATTCATCCAGTTTGGTAATCTGTTTCCTCTACTGGTATTAATATACCTCTGTTCATTAGATTTTGAAGCTCTGACTTTACCTTGCTCTTAAGTGAAAATTGTTTTTTCTGCACGGCAGTGCCTTTGGACGAATATTAGGATCAATATG
>JAMPIV010009692.1:0-54738 GCA_024509875.1 Oreohelix idahoensis
GTGGCTTACCCAGGACTCGAACCCAGGATCTTCCGTGCGACAACCCCGTCTAGCTATGCAAGCGAATCACACTATCCTCTCTGCCATCTAGGCATCACCAAAAATGATGCTTCGATGTCGGGTCATTAGTGCGACCCGCATCACATAACACCAGAAATTTACCATGGGCCATCCAGCCTATTAATGACGCAATCACATCTGTTGTTCCCCTATTATACAGTATAGGTCAGTCCACACAAGAAAAAGACCTTAATACTGAGTCTAGTAAATGATAGAAGACTAAGAACAGTAAGTACAGGACAGAGACCAAAATGGAACGAGCAGAGGCAATAATGGTGAGCTGTTAAGTGCCCGCTCTCCACCCATCACCTTTCCAATACAACAACAACCCATTTCCATCTACTAACCAACCACTTTGGGGCTCCAATGAATCGTGGTCCAGCGTTGGTGTAGCTGGTGAGTCCTTTTCAAGGCAAGTCCTTCTCAGGGCTTCATGCTAGCAGATGGATAATGTTAGTCCTTTTCGACGCTGACCGAGCTAGCAATCTGGTTGGATTGCACAAGAGTTCACATACAACCGGTGTTTCGCTGGACACTGAAGAAGAACCGGCAGCGTTGGCGTAGCTGGTGAGTCCTTATTAGAGCAAGTCCTGTTCAGGGCTTTATGCTAGCAGGTGGATAATGTAAGTCCTTTTCAGGACTTAGTATCTGTCAACGCTAACCGGGCTAGCAGTCCTTTTCAAGACTTCTTCATGCTAGCTGATAGAAGCTAATAGTCCTATTCAGGGCTTAGAGTATATAAACAAATAGCGTCAGTTAACAGAGTTCACTTATTTTTGAATGGCAAATGCTTTCTGATATAACCAATTAATTTGAAAGAAACGCGCCTAGCCACAAGAAGGCAAAAACTGAACCAAACAAGCAAAACCCATTTCCACAACTATATTAAACATAACCTCTATAGCTCGGCAGCGTTGGTGTAACTGGCGAGTCCTTTTCAGAACTTAGTATCTATCAAAGCTGATAGCGGTTAGCAGTGAACGGAGTTCACTTATTTTTGGAAGGTAAATACGCTCTGATATAACCAAATAGGTTGAAAGGAACGCGCCTCGCCACAAGAAGACAAAAAACCGAACCAAACCAAAAACCCATTTCCCTACCACATCGGCGTTGGTGTAGCTGGTGAGTCCTTTTTAGGGCAAATCCTTTTCAGGGATTCAGGCCCTTTTCAGGACTTAGTATCTATCGACGCTGTTAGATTGCACAAGAGTTCACATACAACCGGTGTTTCGCTGAACACTGAGTTAGTACGGGCAACGTTGGCGCAGCTGGTAAGTCCTTTTTAGTACAAGTCCATTTCAGAGCTTCAGGCTAGCAGATGGATAATTGTCAGGAACCAATTATCATGGAGAACAATCCACGGGTTACACCGCTGCAGTGTGGGTTTATAATAACAACTATAGGCTCGCCCTTCTAAGGGTACGACCAAACAACAATGGCTGACAAAAGTAATAAAAACCTTCAAAAGGTACTTCCCTTTAATAAATATACACACACAATAAGGCCTCACACGGCCATCAAACGCATCTAATACAATAATGAGAAAACACTGTAAACCTGCCTTAGCAGCTTAAACTATCATCGCCATACACGAAGGTACAAACTGTACCCCAAATGGCTGCTATAAATACCGCTCACCCAAGCGAGAAAACTATGAAAATATTACACTCAAAATCATCGACATCTTATCAAACTACGGCATGTAGACAATACGATTTAGACCCTTCATTGCACTAGACTTAACAACGTAATTATCACCAAGGTCCGAAAACATGGCAGGCCCTCAGTTTACAGTCTTACAATATAGACCACACAGCGATCTCGCTGGCATAAGGGAAAAACGTCCTTCCCGGACAACAGACTCACTTCTCACTTTTCAGTTTTGCGCCTTTTTCCCCGACTTCCAGTAGTCACGTGACCAGTTGTTATGATTAAAACTCATAACATATCGGTCTTTATCAAATAGGTATCGATTGTAGATACCATGTTGTTGATGGACTGTATCCACGGGTTACCCGGAAGTGGGTCATTGACTTTTGGTGCAGTTTTGGCAGAAGTGAAACCAGTCTCAGCTTGGCAAAAGTCAAAGAGCCTTCCAGGCCTTTTTCTGTGTGTTCTTCAATGTGGACGGACGCATATTTGTCCAGCTCCTAGAATGTGTTAATTCTACAGAATCCTAAAGTGTTTCAACATTTAGATCGCCCACATGCTTCATTGGGTCGATGCTAAAGATTTATATTGAGAGAAGTGTATGCTTATTCTGATGTACGTGAGTTGGCACTTTTAAAATAAATTCTGTCACAAAATGTCGAGGACATCTTGTCATTAGCAGACTGAATAGCGACGCTCAAGACTGGCTAGGTTATACCATCGTCTTACATACATCAATTGGATGCATTTACTGGAGCTTGTACCATGATTAAACGTATGTCGTCTTAACGTCCAACCTGGCCTTCGCAGCTTCTTTATTGTTGAAGATCAGGTTTGTGCAAGAAGGCTGAATGTAAAACTGTTACCGGCATATGTGGATGCCTTATCAATAAACTACAGAAATATATTTGTTAAAGAAGGGACCTCGCCGAAGTACACCTTCAACATATAACTCAAGTACTAATGCTACCACATGAGGCGAATCTCAATATAAATGGGGTCCATCCCAAAGGATCGTTGATCTACAGCCTTAAAAAATTTTTGCACAAAATATCTACATTCGTCGCTTGGGAGTTCGTGCCCTGTTCAATATTTTAAAGATGGCGAACTTTATCGTCTGCTAGCCTGTGAGAGGTTACGCATCAAGATTTGCAGTGCAGTGCTGTCCTGTTCCAGTCAGAAAAGGAACGTATTCAAGTCATATTATATTTACTGCATCCTGCTTTATGTCAAATTTCAAGTTTTATGCCGAAGATGGCGATTTTCAAGACTACAACAGACCAAAGGCGAATCCTGTTTGAATCAGCTGTTACAGATTTCTAGACCTATCGTTGGTCTGCTTGCCTGGTTTGCATCGGTCCTGGCAGGAAAAGGCGGTGGAACTATGAGGAATTTTTTCACTGGCAATCAGATAAGTGAATTTTAGCTACATACAGCCTGTGATGCTAAATTATCTTGTTTGCTAGGGTTCTTTTTTCCACGTTTGATATATTTCTGTCATTAATGTGTATGTAATTGCGGGAAGCTTGTGGGACCTTTGGATTTCTTTCAATACCTCAAATATGTATGGTCGAGAGAAATTCATAGGCGTTCTTTAGGATTTGATTTATGATTGTCTCAAATAGCGGGGCCGGCATAACAAAGCTGTGGGTTATCTGCTGCTATTGAGATCACTATGACCTATTTTTGTTAGTTGTAAAGTACTGTTAAGTGTACACGTTTGTTATTGTTGTAAAGTTACTTGTAATTTTTTATTCAGTTTTTCTACATTATTGTTTGTGACTGTGGTAAAGTGGGATGTTATAAATATTTATAGGGGACTTAGTGTACTGACTGAGATCAGCTGTGAAGGTATCTGTATCTAATAGGTGTAGTGTTTTACAGATAACCTTACTTGCTACCACATTATACCTCAGTCAGAATTATTCTGGAATATTGTGATGACTACGTTAAATGTCTAGGGTATGTATATGATGAAGTGTAAGTCACAACAACAACAGACAGATAAAGAATTTAATTTATTCCACCACACTTGACAACACTGTGACACTCACACACATTTAACATTCTATAAGACTATCTTAAATGAGTCACTGGTAAAGTTTCAAATATTTATGTATTAATTACTTTCACTACTATATATATATATATCCTGATTCAACTACAAAGTGAACCAGGAATCAGAATCAATTGTAATCACAATTTATATGTACAGAATTTATAAATATGAATCTTGTAGTGACATATTTTATTAATATTATCCTATGTGTGTCAGTGTGTAGTAGTACTATGAGGTAATACTGGTTTTGTTTTTCAAGCTATGTTGTTATTCGTCATCATGACTTCAAGTGTTTGTTTATCTGGGAAATAGTATGGGGGAAAAGTTCACAGTTCCTGTCAATTTAAACAAGGTATTGTCCCTCTTTTTTACTAAAATGTCAAATTTTGAGGGGACACATAATGTTGAGCTCCACTGGCCACAGAGGCTTAACTTTCGTGATGCCGGCAGGAAAAGACTCCTCTGCTCGATTGCTCCCCTGTGTTCTGGAGACACCTCACTAGTCGATATCTGGACCCAGGAGTATGCTGTCAGCCTCCAGATTCAGCAAAGCTCAGACCAGGTGCTGCTCAATAACTTTAGGACTACAGTCCCTGAAACAAGAAGGTTGTACCTCCTACTTCATAACTAATTTTTAATCTATTTCCCGACTGAACACAATACATGACAAACACTGAGTTCAGAGCGGTAGGCCAACTGTCAGCTTCATCTGAAATAATTTACACCAGTATACTCCTCCCTAATGGTTACTACGCCTCTGCAATTCCAGCATTATTTCTTTCTAGTCAATAAGATAGGTGTCAGTGTACTGTTTGGCAATTCCATGTAGTTTTACTTTCCTCCGACACCTTCTGTTCAGGTTGGAGCACTATATAGGCTTTGCCTCATGTTCGCTACTGAACCACACACATATACAGACATAAATTATCAATTTACATTCACTTTTCATTAAAAGATATCAAATATTTCAAGCTTACCACAATTCATGGAAATAATACAGAATTACGTTGACTGGCAATGAATAGGCACAAAATCCGATCTGCCGATGTCCCAGGCTTTTATTTAGAAAAATATGCATTGGCGCTCAACGCACTGGTTCTTTAGTAAGTTTATTTGAAAATGTGGTGCTGAACTAACGCTTCAAATTGCCTATATTGGCGGGTCTAACCAATCGAGCCATGTTTACACCAGCGTTTGAAAAAAAGTACTCCTACTCACGTTTCCCTAACAACAAAGAATCAATATTTATAGCCCGACTAATCGTGTTTAGCCTTACATTTACTTTCCGCCAATCAAATAGGAGGTAACATGGGGATCTATTTCCCGTACAATGGTGGTGTCAAAATCTGCCACTGAGCGATTCTGATTTTGGTGTTGTCTGACATCCCTCACTATTTCTTTTGGCTATAATTTGTTAATTCCTAGACTATTTGCGTAACGTTTAACATATTCTTTGTCAGCAGGTCCTAAGGAACCCAAATATATAAATTTAATGGGGCTAAGGGGCTGCGTTCAAAATATGTATTTTCTTCTACCTCCCGTTCACTTCGATCGATGTGGTGTCTGGGTACTGTAATGTTTTCAAACGTAAACCAGTATAATGTCATGTTTCCTAATACGCGTTTTGTAAGTTTTTAAAACCTAACTCTCGTATGGGTAGTGTTTTTTATCACTGTCGATTTGAAAAAAGCTAGTGCTTGTGGCCTTACACGCGTGATGGTAGTAATTGTATAGCGAGACGCGTGTTAGTGTATAAAATGACATGAATGAAATATTAATATAGGTCAGCTTGCGTATCTCAAGGTTTTTCTTAGAAAGGCAGTACACGTTTTATTGAAGAAAGCGTGTAGTGATGCAGTAGGCTTTTACTATCAACGTGAAACGTTACAATTTGCAGACGAAGTAGAAAACAAGGGGGATTTCGAGTACAGTCATTGTGACATCACTGTTCTTTACCATTCTTCTTTCCTTTTATTGAAGTTATTTGTTAGGCTTTACATTTACTTTTTGATTTATATATGTGGATTAGAATTTCACACGATAAATTCTCCCCACTTGAAACAGACGTTATATGTCAGTCTATAATTCTATATACACATAGAGAAATTTATTATCTTTCCTGGGGCTTAGGGTGAGTCTCATCACACGGATGGCGGCTTAAAAAATCCGCTCCCAGATTTGTTTTTCCACTTATATACTCTATGCTAAACTCATATGGCTGCATCAGTAATGACCAACGGAGTAATCTAGAATTTCCATGTCTAGCCTGCGCTAGAAACGACAAAGGTTTGTGATCCGTTTGCAACTTAAATGCCTTCCCATACAGATAAATATTGAATTTCTTTATCGCCCATATTACTGCAAGACATTCCTTTTCGCTAGTTGAGTAATTGGTTTCAGCTTTATTCAACTTTCTGCTAGCATATGCCACTGGGCTTAATTCCCCATCCAATGCATCTGATTTCTGTAGCAAAGTTGCTCCTAACCCAATATTACTGGCATCTGTCCTTACTATGAATTCTTGACTTAAGTCAGGTAATTTCAAAATAGGTTTACTTGTGAGCTTTTCCTTCAATTCTTGGTAAGCCATTTCACATTGTGGTGTCCATGTAATTCGATCTGGATTTCCCTTAAGTGTCAAATTAGTTAACGGTGCACATATGGAATTAAAGTTTTTGATATACTTTTGGTAGAAACCACATAATGAGACAAAGGATCTCACGTCCTTCTTGGTTTGTGGTCTCGGGGCTTTCTGTAGTTTCTCTAAATTCTTTGGGTCAGGGGTCATGTTTCCCTGATAAACTGTGTGTCCCAAAAATTCCAATTCTTTACATCCAACGCAACATTTGGTTGGTCGGGCTGTTAAATTTGCTTCCCTAAGTCAATCAAACAGCATCTTCAGAGAGTCAATGTGTTCCTCAAATGTTTCTGTTGCTATAAGGATATCATCCATAAAATTTGTGATGCATGGATTATTCAGAGGGTCCAATAATTTTCTCATCATTCTAGAGAAGACACTAGGCGCATTCTTCAATCCAAATGGCAATCTGTTAAACTCATAGTGTCCTTCTGAGGTACTAAAAGCTAGGTATGGTCTAACCTCAGGCTTTACTGGAATCTGATAGTATCCTTTACTCAGATCCACTTTTGAGAAATATTTAGCTTTATTTAGCCTGGCAAACAACTGATTTGTATCCGGCAATGGATCCACCTGTCCTTCTGTAATAGCATTCAGTCTCCTGTAATCTATACAGAGTCTATGTTCTCCAGAGGGCTTCCTTAAAAGTACAACACCGGAACTATACGAAGATTCACTGTGTGAAATAATTCCTTCCTTCAACAAATAGTCTATCTCTTCCTTCAAAGCTTTCTCCTTAGCAAAAGGAATCGAATAGGGTTTCATACAGACAGGTGTGGGGTCTATCAGCTTCATATCATATTCCAATAGGTTTGTATGCCCTGGTCGGTCTGTTAACACCTCTGTATGAGTATCTAGAACCTGTTGCACTCTCTCTTTCTGAGTTTTCGTTAAATGTGTACTGATTTTCACCTGTGCCGCTGTCTCACAGGGGTGTAATGGATATTCAAATGATGAAAGTGGTTCCTTTTTCATCTCCATGGCAATGGACAAGGTCAACAAGTGTGTCTCTTCCTGATGTTCTCTTTCCAAATATTTCTTCAGAAGATTCACATGATAGATTTTTTCTTTCCCCTTCTTATCTATCTTATAATTTGTTCTAGACACCTTCTCTAGAACTGTATATGGACCTTGCCATCCAATTTGTAACTTATTCTGACTCCCGGGCAAAAGAAGCAGTACTTTCTCTCCCACAGCCAAATTTCTGTCTTTCGCCTTCCTGTTATAATAGGCAGCATCTTTCTTCCTGGCTTGTTTCAAATTTTCATTGGCAAGTTTCCAGCCAGTTTTTAACCGAGTGGTCAGCTCATTCACATATTGGTATGAAGATGTAATATTTTCCTCTGCCTTTTCGTCAGTCCACGTTCTTAACAGCGTTACATGTGGAGCTTTAATTGTGTGGACCTATTTGTCCATGCACCTGTATGGTCTCTTCCACTCGAAGCTCTATAGTGATGATTTTTCCGCCCAGAATTATCATTCACAAAACGACCGCTACCAATTCTTTTCTTGGGGCTTTCTCCCCACTTAAAATTCTTGATGAGAGATTTCCTATCTACATCCTCTTCCTCCAGTTTGTTTAAGTCCGATTGAGGGATTTCCGGCTTATCCTGGGGTAAGACATCTTTTTGCACTCTCTGCATAGTGGCCATTGTAAAAAGTTAATTGAAGCTTGTCCGTGAAAAGGGGCTTCCCATTCCATTTGGTCCACTTTATCAAATTTATTTTTCTTTCTATTGTCAGGCCTACGGTTGCCTCGTGGCGTGTCCAGGTCCTGATCAATGTTCCCACTTGTGGGTGTTCCCTCATGTGCTATGCTACACCTTTCTACAAAATTCTCAATGTCCCATCTAGCCTTGGGCTAATAATAATTGTGAGCCACCTTTTGGATGATGGTACCTATTTTTTCATGGTCCCCATCTGGTTTCACATGTAGGCTCCTTATTAATTCTGCCCTATATCTTTTAGGAAGTACCAGCTGTCCCTGACCTTTGGATCTAGCTCAAGTCTTCCTATACATCAACTTGTTTTTCATGTAAAAATCTCCCTTGCCTGGAGTTGTATGACAAGTTGACAATTTCCTGAAACAAGGCTTGAGGGTCTTATCCCCAGCCTGTGCCTTCCTCATCTCTTCTGGAGTGGTATCTAACTTAATATCCTCCTCCTGTCTTGGGGTCGACCTGACCTGAAGGGTGGCCATAACTATAGGGTTCCTTCTGCAACGGTCAGTGTCATGATTGTTCATCTTACAATTTTTACACCATCTCTTTCCTTGGTTGTAAGATTTTCTTTCATCATATTTCCTTTCATCGAATTGTGGGGTTTTATTTTTATTGTCATACCGTGGCCTATCAAATTGGTGCTTACCTTTGTTTTGATCTCTAGGATCAAATTTATTAAAGTTCTGTGGTGCCCTAAAATTTTCCACCTGTTTCTTTTTATTACCTGATACCTCTGCCTGAGCCGCTTGATACCTTTCTGCAACATTTAGCAACTCACCCAGCCTCTCTGCACCTTGTTCCATGAGAAACTTTCTCAGGTCTGGAGCCATGGACTCTCTTAGTTGTTCTATAAGGACCATTTCCTTAAGATCTTGGGTTTTCCCCAGAGAAGTCCATTTCTCCAAGTATGTCTCTAACCGTGCAGAGAACTGGTGATAGGTTTCACCTGACAGTAATTTAGCATTCCTAAATTTTTTCCTATAAAATTCTGAGTTCTTTTCATATCTTAACAAAAGAGCCTGCTTTAGCATGTCATAATTTTCTTGATCACCTCTGCTCATTTTGGCAAAAACTTCATAAGCTGCCCCACGAAGCCCTTGAGATAACTTTAAGCTCCACCTTTCTCTCTCTAACCCATATGTGGTAGCTAATAGTTCATATCTATTTAGATAGCTCTCAATATCATCGTCTTTCTCAACAAAATGATCTAAATGAAAATTCATAGCTGAGGTTGAGGCTCCCTGGCTAGCAGTGGCATCAGAGGCAAAGGGACTGGCCCCATTTTCAGGAGCATGGCCCTGAAACTCAAACTCCCTTAGTCGTAACTCATGTTCCCTTTGTAATCTCTTCTCCTCCTTTTCTGCTTCCCTCTCCGCAGCCTGTCTTCTTTCTTCTGCTTCCCTTTCTGCAGCTAATTTCTTCTCTTCCCTTTCTGCAGCTAATTTCTTCTCTTCCCTTTCTGCAGCTAATTTCTTCTCCTCTCTTTCTGCAGCCTGTCTTCTTTCCTCGGCTTCCAATGCTTTAGCCTCTTTGTCAGCCTCAATCTGCAACCTCTTAGTCTCAGCCTCAGCCTCAAATTGTATCTTCTTAATTTCCTTTTCAGCCTCTAACTTTCTTTCGGCCTCTTTTTCTAATCTTCTTTCTTCCCGTTCAATATATTTGTCACATTCAGCAGTGACATAAGCAATCATAATTTGCCCGTCCATTCCTAACTCTTTCGCAGTCTGTACAGCAGCAGATCGAAATTTGGCCAGGTCCGCCATTTTCTAACAGGTGAATTTATATAATGTCTAACTAAACAATACAATATGATATTACTTATCCAAGGACACCACAGGCACTGAGAGCTCAACGTTATTTATTTTCACCCAAGGATACTTTTTTAATTTCTATTATTCCCTGAAGTGAATTACCCCCAATATTTTTAATAGGGAAAGATTCAAAATCCCGAACGAGCCCCCAATATATGTGGTAAAGTGGGATGTTATAAATATTTATAGGGGACTTAGTGTACTGACTGAGATCAGCTGTGAAGGTATCTGTATCTAATAGGTGTAGTGTTTTACAGATAACCTTACTTGCTACCACATTATACCTCAGTCAGAATTATTCTGGATTATTGTGATGACTACGTTAAATGTCTAGGGTATGTATATGATGAAGTGTAAGTCACAACAACAACAGACAGATAAAGAATTTAATTTATTCCACCACACTTGACAACACTGTGACACTCACACACATTTAACATTCTATAAGACTATCTTAAATGAGTCACTGGTAAAGTTTCAAATATTTATGTATTAATTACTTTCACTACTATATATATATATCCTGATTCAACTACAAAGTGAACCAGGAATCAGAATCAATTGTAATCACAATTTATATGTACAGAATTTATAAATATGAATCTTGTAGTGACATATTTTATTAATATTATCCTATGTGTGTCAGTGTGTAGTAGTACTATGAGGTAATACTGGTTTTGTTTTTCAAGCTATGTTGTTATTTGTCATCATGACTTCAAGTGTTTGTTTATCTGGGAAATAGTATGGTGGAAAAGTTCACAGTTCCTGTCAATTTAAACAAGGTATTGTCCCTCTTTTTTACTAAAATGTCAAATTTTGAGGGGACACATAATGTTGAGCTCCACTGGCCACAGAGGCTTAACTTTCGTAATGCCGGCAGGAAAATACTCCTCTGCTCGATTGCTCCCCTGTGTTCTGGAGACACCTCACTAGTCGCTATCTGGACCCAGGAGTATGCTGTCAGCCTCCAGATTCAGCAAAGCTCAGACCAGGTGCTGCTCAATAACTTTAGGACCACAGTCCCTGAAACAAGAAGGTTGTACCTCCTACTTCATAACTAATTTTTAATCTATTTCCCGACTGAACACAATACATGACAAACACTGAGTTCAGAGCGGTAGGCCAACTGTCAGCTTCATCTGAAATAATTTACACCAGTATACTCCTCCCTAATGGTTACTACGCCTCTGCAATTCCAGCATTATTTCTTTCTAGTCAATAAGATAGGTGTCAGTGTACTGTTTGGCCACCCGTGTGTTACCGGGGCCCGAAAGGGGAGCAAAGAATAGTAACACTGCACCCTACCACGCATGTCGTAAAAAGCGACTAAGGAGGGTATGGGCATGGGGCTGTTTACCCCATCCCGTAAAAACTTCGCACAGTGGGCTGATCACCTGCTTGCCAACCAATCTGATTACGGAAACAATGATAGATTGTTTGGTCTGTTTTTGTTCCACAAAGACGCCACTAGGCGTGGTGGAAACAGCGATAGATCGATCAATTTGTTATTGCCCTAAGACGCCACTAGGCGTACTGGCCACATACTGATTTGCCGGTTGATGGCTAAGGATGGAAGAAGAAGAAGAAGTACTGTTTGGCAATTCCATGTAGTTTTACTTTCCTCCGACACCTTCTGTTCAGGTTGGAGCACTATATAGGCTTTGCCTCATGTTCGCTACTGAACCACACACATATACAGACATAAATTATCAATTTACATTCACTTTTCATTAAAAGATATCAAATATTTCAAGCTTACCACAATTCATGGAAATAATACAGAATTACGCTGACTGGCAATGAATAAGCACAAAATCCGATCTGCCGCTGTCCCAGGCTTTTATTTAGAAAAATATGCACTGGCGCTCAACGCACTGGTTCTTTAGTAAGTCTATTTGAAAATGTGGTGCTGAACTAACGCTTCAAATTGCCTATATTGGCGGGTCTAACCAATCGAGCCATGTTTACACCAGCGTTTGAAAAAAAGTACTCCTACTCACGTTTCCCTAACAACAAAGAATCAATATTTATAGCCCGACTAATCGTGTTTAGCCTTACATTTACTTTCCGCCAATCAAATAGGAGGTAACATGGGGACCTATTTCCCGTACAATGGTGGTGTCAAAATCTGCCACTGAGCGATTCTGATTTTGGTGTTGTCTGACATCCCTCACTATTTCTTTTGGCTATAATTTGTTAATTCCTAGACTATTTGCGTAACGTTTAACATATTCTTTGTCAGCAAGTCCTAAGAAACCCAAATATATAAATTTAATGGGGCTAAGGGGCTGCGTTCAAAATATTTATTTTCTTCTACCTCCCGTTCATTTCGATCGATGTGGTGTCTGGGTACTGTAATGTTTTCAAACGTAAACCAGTATAATGTCATGTTTCCTAATAAGCGTTTTGTAAGTTTTTAAAACCTAACTCTCGTATGGGTAGTGTTTTTTACCACTGTCGATTTGAAAAAAGCTAGTGCTTGTGGCCTTACACGCGTGATGGTAGTAATTGTATAGCGAGATGCGTGTTAGTGTATAAAATGACATGAATGGAATATTAATATAGGTCAGCTTGCGTATCTCAAGGTTTTTCTTAGAAAGGCAGTACACGTTTTATTGAAGAAAGCGTGTAGTGATGCAGTAGGCTTTTACTATCAACGTGAAACGTTACAATTTGCAGACAAAGTAGAAAACAAGGGGGATTTCGAGTACAGTCATTGCGACAGCACTGTTCTTTACCATTCTTCTTTCCTTTTATTGAAGTTATTTGTTAGGCTTTACATTTACTTTTTGATTTATATATGTGGATTAGAATTTCACACGACAGTGACATTGTGCATCTAACCTTGCTATCATTGATTTATTAGATGTCACACATGTTGTAAACTCGTGCTTGTCTTGTCGTATGTGTGATAGAGCTGCATTTTATTTATTTGTTCTATAGTTCATACATTTCTGCCTTAGTTCACCATTTCCATTTGCTTCTATTGGCTCTGGTCACCGTATTTAGTCATCCTGTTTGTACTATTGTCTTTTATTGCTCCATATATAACATCTATATTACTATCTACTATTTCATGCAGTCGTTAATTTGAAGTGGTAAAATAAGTATTGAGCATAGTACTCCCGTATTGACAATATAATATATTTACATTATTGTTTGGTTATTGAAAAGCACAATAATTGTAAATCATGGCAACCTTGAAAGACTTAGTAAAGGTTGGAAAAGATTTTGGTTTGGAAGGTGAAGCCTTGAAAACCTATGTAGACAAGGAACTCATGAGATTGGAAGAAAGGAGAGGAGAAGAAATGGCTGAAAAAAGAAGGCAAGAAGAAATACAATTGGCTGAATAAAGAAGAGAAGACGAATTAAATGAAAAAAGGAGACAAGAAGAATTGTATGAAAAAAGAAGAGCAGAAGAGATGGCTTTTGGAAAAGAAAAATTAGCCTATGCTCAAGCTGAGTTAACAGTTAAACAGGCTCAGATTGAGATAAGAACACAACAGGAACTTAGATTAGCAGAATTAGAGATTGAAAGATTGCGACCACAGCAACCACAAGTTAATCCCATGAATGGTGGTGGTGAGAAGAAAGATTTTTCTTCCCCTTTTAAGTTAAATTTGCCAAAATTTAACTCATCTATAGATGACATATCATGCTATCTGAATAGATATGAGACATATTGCCAAGAATTTAAGGTTGATAAAACTACATGGTCCAGCAGGCTAATGAACATATTGGTAGGTGAAGCCCTTACTTCAGTCTTAACCTTAGATGAGCAGACTAGGAAATACTATGATGCTATAAAAGACATGTTATTAAAGAAGTATCAATTGGATGATAATGGCTATAGAATGAAATTAAAGCCACTGTTACCAGATTCAGGAAAAGACTTTACTGAATTCATTTCAGCTTGTAAGCTTTACTTTGCTAGATGGATTGAGTTGTCCAAAATTGAAAAAACATTTGAAGGACTATCTGATTTGATTCTGAGAGACAAGGCTTTGTCTTCAATTAGTGGAGACTTTTTTATCATTTCTGCAGGAGAGGAAACCTGAGAATTTGGCTAATCTTGAAATTCTCGGTAGACGATACCAAGTTGCACATCCAGATAGAAACCTGAGTAAGAGTAACATTAAGGATTCCTTGCCAGTGGCATCTGCTAGGAGAGAAAATTATAATACACCTAGGCAAAGATCTAACAGCATTGACAAAAACTATAGAGTTTACCAAAATTTTAACTATGGCAATAACAGAAGCAGGTTCAATTTTAATATAAAAAAATGTCAACAGCCTTTGAGGAATTATAACTCTAATGATGATGGATATTATGGACAACAGTCATCATTCAGATGCAATGATTATCAAAACAGAGGAGGATATAATAACAGATCAGGCAGAGGACAAAGGTCATTCCATAGAAATAATGACAATCACAGTAATAATAGAGGTTCTTAGCAGAACAATAATTTTAGACAGTCAAGGAACTCTGAACGTACAAATGCTGTCGTAAATGTGAGTGATAATAATTCAGTTCAGAATAATATTAGTGAAGCTCGTGCAAATGCATGTAGTGTGGATCTATCCAACAGTGCTAATTATACTGAATGTAATTCTTTATTTCAGCTACAGGGAGTGCCAAGACTTTAATGTGGACATCCTTTACCAGTCATGTCCTCAAATGAGAGTACTGGTTCACTGGTACTTGATAAGGGTTTGTAGACAATAAATTAGTGTCACTTTTGAGGGACACTGGTTCCACTACAATCGGTATGTGCAGGTCTTTGGTGGATCAGTCGGATAACACAGGCAGAGTAGTGAAATGCATTACATTTGGTGGCACAGGGGAATATTTTCCAACGGCGGAAGTATTTCTGGATACACCCTATTTTACCGGGAGAGCTCTTGTGTGCCTACTTAATAGTCCTATTGCTGGAATAATTTTAGGAAATATCCCAGCTCTCCGTGAATGTTCTAGAGAAGACATTGAAAATTGGGAAAAACAGCACTTAATAACTGCAAATGCTGTTACTACCAGAGCACAAGCGCGCGCTGAAAAAAATAATCACAGCCATAGTGATATTGTGTTAGATGAGGTAATGAATGATGGGGAGGAGTCTGAAGATTTAATGAATGAGGAAAATCATGATAATGATAGAGATAATGAGAATAAAAAGGAAAATATCGATCAGCTGGTAGATGATGATAATTTACAGATGCAATTGATTGATAAAGAATCATCCATACAAAGGCAAAAAGAAGATGATTTTTTAAAGAAATTTTTTTGCATAGCAAAATCAAATCATATGATGTTTGATGATAAAGCTAAGCATTGGTACACATTAAATAATGATATTTTAATTAGACATTTTCAGGATGCTACATCTGTGAAAAAACAGATTATGGTACCTACGTGCTTTAGACTATTTGTCGTACGACATGCCCATGACATAAATTGTGCACGTCATTTGGGTATTGCAAGGACGAAACAAAGTTTGTTGTCACATTTGTTTTGGCCTGGTGTAACTAAAGACGTGAAATGTTTTGTCGCACATGTTCAGTGTGCCAAAGTGTCGCAACAAAAAGACCTGGACATAATGCACCTATCCAGGCATCTGATATTTCTTTGCGTCCATTATCAAAGATGGCTATTGACCTTATTGGTCCATTAAAAGTCACATAAACTAGGGGTCACAAATTTGTGCTTACGTGCATTGATATGTGTACCCGATGGCCGGAAGCAATTCCGCTTAAATCTACATCAACTGTGAAGTCGCGGATGCGCTATTTTTAGTACTCAGCAGATTGGGTTTTCCCGAAAACATACTATCTGACCAGGGATCCCAGTTCATTTCTGATGCTATGAAGGAAGTGATAAAGATGTTTGGGATTGAGAGATCGCTTAGTTCAGTCTATCACTCTCAAGCGAATTGTAAAATTGAAAGATTTAATAGGATTTTAAAACAAATGTTGGGCAAGGTTACGACTAAGTATCCACAAGATTGGGATAGAATATTGCCTGCTGTTCTCTTTGCGTATAGAGAAATTCCCAACGAAAATACGGGATTTGCGCTATTTGAATTGGTATTTGGTGCAAAACCTAGAGGTCCTATGTCTATCTTAAAACAATTACTCATTGGAACCAACATGGATGAGGAGGGTCAAACCTCGTATCAATATGTTGTGAATTTAAGACAGAAAATTATTGATGCATGCAAAATAGCAGTGGCGTCGTCAGAAAAAGCAAAATTAAAGGCTCTATTGTTTATCAATCAAAACAGGAAACTGCACCAATTATGGCCAGGTGAGGAACCCTACGTATTACTTCCAAACTTACTTACTTAGTCATTCCCCTTCTAACGTGAGGTGTAGAGGTTTGGAAGAGAGAGCGCCAGACTATCCTATCGGCTGTCTTCCTCCTGGCCTGGTTCCATTCTAGTCCTCGGTCCTTCAAAGACTGTCTAATGTTGTCCTCCCAGCGGACTCTGGGTCGCCCTCGGGGTCTGGATCCTTGGCTCTTTGTTTCCCATGCTTGTCGTGGTAGCCGATCTTCTCCCATTCTGCAGACATGGCCAAACCATCTTAATTGGGACCGTTCTACTTGGGTCTGCAGGGGGTAGGATTTAAGGCCTTGACGTATCGTCTGGTTGCGTACCATGTCTCTTCTTGTTACTTCAACCACCTTCCTCAGATACCTCATTTCTGAGGTTTGGATCTTGCTTTTATGGGTTGTAGTCATTGCCCATGACTCGCATCCATATGTCAAAACTGGGACATAGGTGGAGCGGTATACAGCCATCTTCGTTTTCTTACCAACCTCTCTCTTGCTATGGAATCCTCGATTTATGGCCTGAAAAAGTCTCCCAGCTGCTGCTTTTCGAGTGTCCAACTCTTCTTTGATGCCTCCCTTTCGGTCTATAATAGCTCCGAGACTTCCAAACAAGGACAATAAATTACTGGTTTCGTGGAAGGGTCCTTGCACAATTGTTGATAAATTGTCAGATGTTGACTGTGTTTTATCTGTTAAAGGAAAAGATAAAATTTTTCATATTAATATGTTACAACAATTTCATACTCAACCTCCACATCTGAAACCTATCTTTGACACTATCTACGAATCTGTTGATCTTCGCTCCTCCGTAGCAGTTATTCAGGAGGAGAATTATGATTTTTCTGATGGTGGTGAACCTATATTATCTTTACCTGATGTACATCTTTTGTCGACTGAAAGCTGGAAAGATATTTCCATTGCTCCTACTTTATCTTCTAATCAGAAAGAGCAGATTTCTGTATTACTGCAATCATTTTCTGATGTGCTTACGGATGTTCCTGGGCATACAGAAATTATTCAGCATGATATCGGGTTAACAGATTTTACACCTATCAAACTCAAACCTTACCCTATACCGATTCATTTACAATCTCAGGTACAGGAAGAAATAAAACAAATGATTAGGTTGAACATAACTGAACCTTCTAATTCACCATATAGTTTTCCTATGGTGTTGATCAGGAAAAAAGACAAATCTATTCGCATTTGTATAGATTTCAGACGTTTAAATGCTGTCACAATTCAAGACGCGGAACCTTTACCGTTGCTTGAATCCCTTCTTGATAGATTATCTACAGCTACATTCTTTACTAAGTTTGACCTATCCAAGGGATATTGGCAAGTGCCATTAACTGACAAATCTAAGTTTTATATAGCTTTCGCTATACCTTTAGGTTTGTTTCAGTTCAATTACATGTCTTTCGCTTCTGCTACTTTTGTTCGCATGATGCGTAGACTATTCTCTGATCGTGATGATCTGATCACTTACAAAGATGATATCTGTTTGTTTAATCATACTTGGGATGATCATATTGACGGAATTCATTCTTTGTTGAATACATTACGCTTTCACAACATTACCGCTAGACCTTCTAAAACCAGAATTGGTTATACTGAAATTTCTTTTCTGGGTCAAAAGGTAGGAGGTGGGTTTCTCAAACCTGAAGATTCCACTGTTTCTAAAATTCTGAATCTTGAAATTCATCGAACAACAAAAAAAAAAAAAAAACAAGTTCGAAGTTTATTAGGCCTCATAAATATTTATAGGAAATTTCTGCCTAATTTCTCAGATATGACTTCAGTTTTGTCTGCGTTGGTAAAAAAGAACGCTACAAATAAGGTAAATTGGTCGCATGCGTGTGATGTGGCTTTAAATTTGATTAAGATTGCCTTTTCGAAATCACCAATTTTGAAGTTACCTGACATTCGATATCCTTTCGTTCTCAGAGTCGGCGCTTCAAATACAGTCATAGGCGGAACATTAATGCAAAAATTTGAAGGCCACATGCACCCTACTATGTATGTGAGCCGCAAGGTTTCACCTACAGAGCAACGATATCCAATTGTTGAGAGAGAGTTGATGGCTATCGTTTTTTCGTTCAACAAACTCCAGATATATTTGATGGGAGCTCGATTCATGCTGGAGACAGATCAACGCGCCTTGTCGTATATACAGACTGCTAGATTTATCAACCAAAAAGCAGCTAGAGCCTCGCTCGCCCTACAACCATATGACTGAACCATTAAAGCCATAAAGGGAAGTCAAAATTAGCGGATGTTCTTTCCAGGTGTGTCAAAGACCCTACATCAGCTACCAACCTTACAAATTCTGATGATACACATAACTCAATCTAGCACACATACGTACATGATAATGTCCTGTTCCAGAACTTACTACTTGAATAATCACGTAATCGCAGGACACTTCTTCTTCTTCCTCGTTCGTCCTGAAAAGGACGTTGGTTGCGTTGTGTCTGTTTACGCCGGAGCTGTGATATCTGAACCTTTCGGTCGACACATCCGACTTCAGCACGGCATTTTTGGGACCGAGTTTGCCTTCCCTCTGCGATCCCTACTCTGTCAGCTAGACTGCAGTGATGTAGCCTGTTTCCAGGACCACCACGTGGAGGTGGAGTAGGATCTTTGTCAGCTCTGGTTCGCTGACCCTGATGCAAGCAGTC
Organism: Oreohelix idahoensis; assembly: GCA_024509875.1. NCBI lineage: Eukaryota > Metazoa > Mollusca > Gastropoda > Stylommatophora > Oreohelicidae > Oreohelix > Oreohelix idahoensis. The sequence continues at coordinate 18,952 of JAMPIV010009692.1, forward strand.
AAGCTATGGGTCGGTAACTGCATTCTCTATTGCTGCATCTTTTGGTCCCAATCGCAGAGCACTAATTAGATGCTACAGTGATCTCGTCGCTGATATCAGAAAGTGGCTCGCACAGCAACACGATGATGATGGATCCTATAAGACGCAACATCAAGTGATATATCGTTGACCTCATGACACTTCGTGTAAACATCGTGCCATCATGTTAATACTCATTGTCAAACTACAAACTGTCAAACACAGCATATGTATATGATTTAAAATGGTATCAGTTCCAAAAAATGTTGGATACGCACTGGTTTGGGTTAAAAAAAAACAACTTTGTTCTACATTTCAAGGGACATAATTCGAAAATGAATGTCGCACAATTCTCAAAGGGAAGTAACACGGATATTTAGGATGGAACTTATTTGTGATGATTCACTACAATGTTTAATGACGTGTGGATTCTTACGGACATATTATTGAATTGACATCAGTCATGGACATGATCGACGATGGATTTCAACGTACAACTTATAACAGCCCATTGCAACATACCAGGAAATGAAATGGCAGATAGACTTGCTAAAGAAGGAGGTGCCTTACAGCAAAATGATATAGAGACAACTTACGCAACGGCAAAGACCACTATAAAGGCTACATTCAAGTCCAAATGGGAAAGAGAGCACCCTGGACATTTGAAAAATGACGCATATCATCAACTATCCAGAAAAGAACAGGTCATCATTTTTCGACTGCGCACTGGGCACAACAGATTGAGATACCATCTGTACCACAAATACAAAATTGGTGCAACAGATCTCTGCACCTGCGGTACCAGCCCGATGACAGTCGAACACCTGCTGCAGTACTGCCCAACCTACAGTAATGAACGGGGTAGCATATGGCAACAACCTACTTCTGTCAACGAAAAACTGTTTGGAGATGTCGGGAACCTTGAGTTGACTGCTGCCTTTATTAGAGTCATAAATGTGGAAGTCTGAAGGCGAACGAGGAAGAAGAAGAAGAATAACAATGGATAAACATTTATAAAGTATTGAAATGACATTACGTTTTATACTTTCACTATTCTATATAATATTAGAAAGTGATTAAGTTAATTGCACTACACATTGTTGAGTTAGACAAAATTTATGACACTTACACTAAACTTGAAACATTGATGAGCTATTACGCCATTCTATGGATTATGGATACAACACATAGGCATATTGTTACTATTTGCCAAGATTAGTGTGTTACTTACATGATTCTTTCGCTTCACGTGTTATGAATATGATATATTAATAACATCTCATTCACAGTTACAAAAATTTTATTCATGTGACAAATTGTAGCAGTCACACACCTTATTGGTTATTTGTCTGCCTCATCTCATCTATTGTGCTTTTATTATTATTAATGCTTTGCATTATAATGTTACTTTGAGATGACATTAAGAGACTACCGTTACCTGACAAGACAATTAGGTGTTCAGACGGAATGAAGGATGAAAATGCATATTATTATGACGTTTTTATATGTTGGCTGAAATTGGTTTGCTTATCTCACTTTGATGTTAAATTGCTTTATGTCATTTGTAGACAATGGTATTAGCATTTTATGCTACTGTCTGTAGCGGGAGGTTAATTAAAATTATGATCTATGTGAGAATCCAGGTATCTCATAGGCTACCAGGATAGTATGCCAGTAAAGAGTTCTGGTCTTACAAGTAATACCCCAGTCTTAGAAATAAGCACTGGTGTATGGATATCATAGAAATAGTCAGACTGTGAAAACCCTGGCCAGTTGGTAAGAAGTTGTACCAGGATGGTGTCTCCTCCCTGTGACTATCTTATGATTACTTAATAATGTCTAGGGAATAAATAAAATGAACATTCACTTTAACCACAACTGTAAGAAGTGAATAATTCCTCAGGTACAGTTAAAATATTTTAATATTTACACTGCTAGTTGCAACAGAGCATTAAAATATATATAAAATTAAGTCACACAATTACTATTATTGTCTATTTAGACTGCAAGATCTTGGATAATAAAGTTTCTGAAAACTGCATTCATTTTAAATATATCACTGTTCTTAGTCCTCTGATAACTGTCATCAATTGACTATTAGCTGTTTTTCATTTATGGGTGGTCAGTGTCTTAAATGACACTTATCTTTCAACTTGACAATGCTGACACGGGACTGTCTTTTGTAGCTATCAGTATTGGTAGACCCAGCACTAGGGATATCAATGACCAGCTGTCGTTCACTCTTTGGGGTCCTGCACTTTTGTGGGATTGCCTCTGATGAACAACACCGGCTTCTGACACTTGACAGTCTGGTTCGAGTTATTTCATGGAACCTGAAACATCATATTAGCCTTGGCTAGTATCTGGCTAGACTTGTAGCTGACTAGCACAGATGTCAGACCAGTCAGTCATCAGATGTCACCGTTATACAATCATAGTAAGTAAGGACATCATTTCAGTGATACAGAAGTATTTAACATTTCAGTTAATTGTAACTGACTAGAACATAAGTCAGACTAGACAGTCATCAGATGTCAAAGTTATACAGTCACAGTAAGTAACAACATTTCAATGATACAGAATTAGTATTAACATTATCAGTAATAACCATCATCTGGTTTGTTCCTCTCCTGTACATCCTTTCATATTCTATAACTTGATCTTCCCAAATCACATCAGGTACAAATTCAAATACTAATGCCATTCTTAGCATCTACACCAAATTAATACACAATTAAATAAAGTGAGCGCCTGACTGCCCAAACGATCAGGTTGCTTTCTTCAGAGTACCATTACATAGTTGTTGAATTGAAACTGGCTGTGGACCACTCAAGTTTACCAGCTGTAAATGGGCACTCAGTTGTGCGCTAGAACTATGAAAGGAAAAGGCAGCGAGGAAGGGGACTAGTCACATAACCTCGTAAAAGCGGTATCTTCCATGATGAAGCTTCTAACACTTCATTTGCCTATGACAATCTTTGCCATGGGACTGCCTTTATCTCCGTGCGATATACAGCATTAAATGGTAAATATTATCTACATTTGGCTGTGGGGCTAGTTTTGATACGTTTTTGTACAAACAACAATCATCCACAAAGCACATGTTTAAATCATATTCAAAATAGCAATACATTATATTAATGAATATTATACAGGCATATTTTGTGAACTCTATATATGAACCTGAATTAAAAAACAATATTATACACGGTAGTTATCCTAATTTCGCTTACCCTCAGACTCCAGACACTGACTGAAATTTCTGGCGATCCGCTCACACTTCAGATGGATTTAGCGTAGTAGCGATCTCTGCCGTCAGTCTGTCTCAAACCTCTTTCGTTGCGTGTGTCTCCAGTTTTCCGATACGCTATTTATAAGCCTAATGCGGCCGTATCGGAGAGCAGTGACGTCACAGCTTAAGCCAATGCTGAAAATCTCTTTTCGAAGCAGCGATTTCACTCGATCTGTGCGTAGCCTGAAACTTTCCCTTTCTCATTCTCGGCTTATATATTATCCATACTGTTCCATCTTATCTTGTTTTATACAGTCGATATCTCTCTATATTCCTATCCATGTAATTTCCCAAACTGTTATTTGTTGATTTTAATATTTAGAACATAAGTGGGTTTACAGGCCTTCCGCGTAACTGTGGGCAGCCGAAATACGCATATATCTCCGTAAAGGATAACTTCCTACCGTTTCTTCTTATACACAGTTGTACACAATCCTTTCCTGGACGAAAATGTGAAATCCTTTTCACCATGATTCCATTATGCTTTTATTTATAATTGCCGATTTCGATGTATCGTCTACAGTTTGCCGATATACCGCCATTTTGATAGCGGCCGCTTTGTTGACAATCGATCGGTGACTGAGTTGTAAAACAACCCGAAGCCATCTTTGCGATGTATGGAAAACAAATGTGTTGGAACGTGGATTTGCAATGTGTTGTAAACAATTTTGCGACATTGCTCCCCCATATTTTAAGCTGGATGATATCTAGCTTAACTATTGGATACAATACAATTGTAAATCGACCATTTCGAGGTTAGTTTTCCTTCCTTCTATCCTGCTCTAGCTCTGTGGGATGGCGACTGAGAAAATCCGCACGCCCCTTCTGTTTTCCAGGAATATATTCATCCCTTACTATCTCTCTTTTTCCCGTTCGGCTTTTCATCCAGGCCCTTACTGCTGGTGAAACGGGGTCGGTAGCTTTCCCTTGAAGTTTACCGCTCTCTTTCCGTGGATAGTTGGTTGTGGTTTTCCGTCGCAAATCCGTAGGTGTTTGATTTTCGCTACGTGATTTGTTCCTTTTTTCCAGCGCATGGGGTTCAGACTGCAATTGACCCTGTGTGGGATGTTTCCTTTCCCCTCCAGTGCAAATCTCGGAAGTACCCATGATTGCTGGTTTTCTTGTAGACTTTTGATGAAGACTCTTCCGTCGACTTTCTGAATCTACATGAGTGCACTCTGGACAGGAATTTACGTACCGATTAATGTCTTCCGTAATGCCCGGCCAGTAGTACTGGGTGGCTACTCTTTGTTTTGTGGCACCATTACCCAGGTGTTCACTCAAAGTTGTTATGTGCCCCCAGCCCATAACCTTATTTCTATAGGTGGATGGCACAACAATTTGACCATGACTTTTCGTCCCTCTGCCAGCTTTCCTGTGCAAGAGTCCATATTCCCTAAAGAAATGTCCTTTCCTTGGAGTGTTATGAGTTTTTGACAATTTTCCAAAACAAGGCTTCAATGTGCTGTCTGCTTCTTGAGCCCGTTTCATTTCAGTCGAATGAAATGATAATTTGGTGTCCCTCTCTATGTTCCTGGAGTCAGACCTGGTCTGGATTCCTGCCAGAACCATAGGTTTTACAGGGTCTCCCAAGAAAACGTATCTACGCCCCAACATCAGGGGGTAAATGGGATCATCTAGTACTGCTGCATTTATTTCCCCATCCACATAGCGACTACTGACTTGAATCTTCGCTATGGGCAAAGTGAGGGGTGATGCTCCTTTTAGTGGCCCTTGAATATCTACTGTTTCTGTGGTGATTTGTTCAGGGCGCACCAGAGATGCACACACGACTGCGTCATAGGACAAACCTGTGTCATACATTCCTGTGACTTGTTTGCCATTCACAGTCACTATCTCCTGTGTAGGTGGGTGATGGAGGCTATTCTGACTCACTGTCAGTTCCTTCCTATCAGAAGTCCTCACCTGTAAGCATGCAGCATGATGAAGAGGTTTTTTCCTCCCACACTTATCAGTGATGTGATTGTTCATTTTGCAGAACTTACACCATTTTTCTTCCCTTCGAGAGGGTTTATTTTCCTGAGTCTGAGGGTTCTCGTCCTTATTATCGAATCTTTGCTTATTTCTGTATGGTTGATCCTTCTGGTCAAACTGGGTATTCTGCGGTGGTGGCTTATATCCTTCTACTTGCTTTCTTTTTGTTCCTATAAATTCAGCTTGAGCTGCTTGGTATCTCTCTGCACATTTCAAAATGTCTTCCAGCCTCTCTGCTCCTTGTTCCATAAGGAATTTCCTCATTTCTTGAGGCATGGAATCTTTCACTTGCTCAATCACAACCATTTCTTTCAGATCCTCATAAGTTTTCTGATACTTACCTAAACTACTCCATTTCAACAAATACGTTTCTAGTCTAGCTGAGAACTGGTTATATGTTTCTCCAGGTAGAGGTTTAGAAGTCCTAAATTTCTTCCTATATGCCTCTGAGTTCTTTTCATAACGAATAAGTAAGGCTTGCTTTAGTATTTCATAATTTTCCTGATCTTCTTTGGGGAGTTTCAGAAACACATCATATGCAATACCTCTCAAACCTTGAGATAACTTTAAACTCCATTTTTCCTTTTCCAGTCCATATGTAGACGCTAGCCTTTCATACCTATCCAGGTACGACTCAATTGCGTCCTCCTTTTCAATAAATGGATCTAGGTGGAAACTCATGGCTCCATTTGCCATGCTCTGAAAAGAGCTATTCTCAGAATGAGGTGAGCTATTACCATGGGTGCTAGTTCCAGCCTGAAGTTCAAGTTCAAGCTCTCTCATTTTCAGCTCATGGTCTCTCTTTGCTTGTAACCTCCTTTCTTCTCTCTCTGCTTGTAACCTCCTTTCTTCTCTCTCAGCTTCTAATTTCTTGGCTTCTCTCTCTGCTTCCAATTTCTTGGCTTCTCTCTCTGCTTCCAATTTCTTGGCTTCTCTCTCTGCTTCTACTTCTAATTTCTTGGCTTCTCTTTCTGCTTCCAATTTCTTGGCTTCTCTCTCTGCTTCCAATTTCTTGGCTTCTCTCTCTGTTTCAAATTTCTGGGCTCTTTCTGCTTCCAATCTCTTTTCTTCTCTGTCCATATACTTTTCCCATTCCGTCGTGACATACTGGACCAGAGCATCACCACTCATGCCAAGCTCTTTTCCCACCTGCAGTGTGGCAGACTTAAACTTGACCAAGTCAGCCATGATGTATCTGTAGTCTAGTAGGGTAAGCTGTCTTACTCAAACTAAATTACTACAATATAATTAACTTAATTAAAATTAAAGTTAATTAACTGACTTCACCATATATGAAACAGATTTCTTTATCTGTACTCAATGGTACTCCTAAAAATATTTCATTTCCTACTTTGTTTACTCTTTCCAAAAAATTTTACAAAAAAAATTTCCCACACAGCAGAAATAGAATGTTGGCTCTGGAATATCAAAGATATCCCGCAGACGAGCCCCCACTGTAGCGGGAGGTTAATTAAAATTATGATCTATGTGAGAATCCAGGTATCTCATAGGCTACCAGGATAGTATGCCAGTAAAGAGTTCTGGTCTTACAAGTAATACCCCAGTCTTAGAAATAAGCACTGGTGTATGGATATCATAGAAATAGTCAGACTGTGAAAACCCTGGCCAGTTGGTAAGAAGTTGTACCAGGATTTAAGGTGTCTCCTCCCTGTGACTATCTTATGATTACTTAATAATGTCTAGGGAATAAATAAAATGAACATTCACTTTAACCACAACTGTAAGAAGTGAATAATTCCTCAGGTACAGTTAAAATATTTTAATATTTACACTAATATTCTATTACTGCTAGTTGCAACAGAGCATTAAAATATATATAAAATTAAGTCACACAATTACTATTATTGTCTATTTAGACTGCAAGATCTTGGATAATAAAGTTTCTGAAAACTGCATTCATTTTAAATATATCACTGTTCTTAGTCCTCTGATAACTGTCATCAATTGACTATTAGCTGTTTTTCATTTATGGGTGGTCAGTGTCTTAAATGACACTTATCTTTCAACTTGACAATGCTGACACGGGACTGTCTTTTGTAGCTATCAGTATTGGTAGACCCAGCACTAGGGATATCAATGACCAGCTGTCGTTCACTCTTTGGGGTCCTGCACTTTTGTGGGATTGCCTCTGATGAACAACACCGGCTTCTGACACTTGACAGTCTGGTTCGAGTTATTTCATGGAACCTGAAACATCATATTAGCCTTGGCTAGTATCTGGCTAGACTTGTAGCTGACTAGCACAGATGTCAGACCAGTCAGTCATCAGATGTCACCGTTATACAATCATAGTAAGTAAGGACATCATTTCAGTGATACAGAAGTATTTAACATTTCAGTTAATTGTAACTGACTAGAACATAAGTCAGACTAGACAGTCATCAGATGTCAAAGTTATACAGTCACAGTAAGTAACAACATTTCAATGATACAGAATTAGTATTAACATTATCAGTAATAACCATCATCTGGTTTGTTCCTCTCCTGTACATCCTTTCATATTCTATAACTTGATCTTCCCAAATCACATCAGGTACAAATTCAAATACAAATGCCATTCTTAGCATCTACACCAAATTAATACACAATTAAATAAAGTGAGCGCCCGACTGCCCAAACGATCAGGTTGCTTTCTTCAGAGTACCATTACATAGTTGTTGAATTGAAACTGGCTGTGGACCACTCAAGTTTACCAGCTGTAAATGGGCACTCAGTTGTGCGCTAGAACTATAAAAGGAAAAGGCAGCGAGGAAGGGGACTAGTCACATAACCTCGTAAAAGCGGTATCTTCCATGATGAAGCTTCTAACACTTCATTTGCCTATGACAATCTCTGCCATGGGACTGCCTTTATCTCCGTACGATATACAGCATTAAATGGTAAATATTATCTACATTTGGCTGTGGGGCTAGTTTTGATACGTTTTTTGTACAAACAACAATCATCCACAAAGCACATGTTTAAATCATATTCAAAATAGCAATACATTATATTAATGAATATTATACAGGCATATTTTGTGAACTCTATATATGAACCTGAATTAAAAAACAATATTATACACGGTAGTTATCCTAATTTCGCTTACCCTCAGACTCCAGACACTGACTGAAATTTCTGGCGATCCGCTCACACTTCAGATGGATTTAGCGTAGTAGCGATCTCTGCCGTCAGTCTGTCTCAAACCTCTTTCGTTGCGTGTGTCTCCAGTTTTCCGATACGCTATTTATAAGCCTAATGCGGCCGTATCGGAGAGCAGTGACGTCACAGCTTAAGCCAATGCTGAAAATCTCTTTTCGAAGCAGCGATTTCACTCGATCTGTGCGTAGCCTGAAACTTTCCCTTTCTCATTCTCGGCTTATATATTATCCATACTGTTCCATCTTATCTTGTTTTATACAGTCGATATCTCTCTATATTCCTATCCATGTAATTTCCCAAACTGTTATTTGTTGATTTTAATATTTAGAACATAAGTGGGTTTACAGGCCTTCCGCGTAACTGTGGGCAGCCGAAATACGCATATATCTCCGTAAAGGATAACTTCCTACCGTTTCTTCTTATACACAGTTGTACACAATCCTTTCCTGGACGAAAATGTGAAATCCTTTTCACCATGATTCCATTATGCTTTTATTTATAATTGCCGATTTCGATGTATCGTCTACAGTTTGCCGATATACCGCCATTTTGATAGCGGCCGCTTTGTTGACAATCGATCGGTGACTGGGTTGTAAAACAACCCGAAGCCATCTTTGCGATGTATGGAAAACAAATGTGTTGGAACGTGGATTTGCAATGTGTTGTAAACAATTTTGCGACATTGCTCCCCCATATTTTAAGCTGGATGATATCTAGCTTAACTATTGGGTACAATACAATTGTAAATCGACCATTTCGAGGTTAGTTTTCCTTCCTTCTATCCTGCTCTAGCTCTGTGGGATGGCGACTGAGAAAATCCGCACGCCCCTTCTGTTTTCCAGGAATATATTCATCCCTTACTATCTCTCTTTTTCCCGTTCGGCTTTTCATCCAGGCCCTTACTGCTGGTGAAACGGGGTCGGTAGCTTTCCCTTGAAGTTTACCGCTCTCTTTCCGTGGATAGTTGGTTGTGGTTTTCCGTCGCAAATCCGTAGGTGTTTGATTTTCGCTACGTGATTTGTTCCTTTTTTCCAGCGCATGGGGTTCAGACTGCAATTGACCCTGTGTGGGATGTTTCCTTTCCCCTCCAGTGCAAATTTCGGAAGTACCCATGATTGCTGGTTTTCTTGTAGACTTTTGATGAAGACTCTTCCGTCGACTTTCTGAATCTACATGAGTGCACTCTGGACAGGAATTTACGTACCGATTAATGTCTTCCGTAATGCCCGGCCAGTAGTACTGGGTGGCTACTCTTTGTTTTGTGGCACCATTACCCAGGTGTTCACTCAAAGTTGTTATGTGCCCCCAGCCCATAACCTTATTTCTATAGGTGGATGGCACAACAATTTGACCATGACTTTTCGTCCCTCTGCCAGCTTTCCTGTGCAAGAGTCCATATTCCCTAAAGAAATGTCCTTTCCTTGGAGTGTTATGAGTTTTTGACAATTTTCCAAAACAAGGCTTCAATGTGCTGTCTGCTTCTTGAGCCCGTTTCATTTCAGTCGAATGAAATGATAATTTGGTGTCCCTCTCTATGTTCCTGGAGTCAGACCTGGTCTGGATTCCTGCCAGAACCATAGGTTTTACAGGGTCTCCCAAGAAAACGTATCTACGCCCCAACATCAGGGGGTAAAAGGGATCATCTAGTACTGCTGCATTTATTTCCCCACCCACATAGCGACTACTGACTTGAATCTTCGCTATGGGCAAAGTGAGGGGTGATGCTCCTTTTAGTGGCCCTTGAATATCTACTGTTTCTGTGGTGATTTGTTCAGGGCGCACCAGAGATGCACACACGACTGCGTCATAGGACAAACCTGTGTCATACATTCCTGTGACTTGTTTGCCATTCACAGTCACTATCTCCTGTGTAGGTGGGTGATGGAGGCTATTCTGACTCACTGTCAGTTCCTTCCTATCAGAAGTCCTCACCTGTAAGCATGCAGCATGATGAAGAGGTTTTTTCCTCCCACACTTATCAGTGATGTGATTGTTCATTTTGCAGAACTTACACCATTTTTCTTCCCTTCGAGAGGGTTTATTTTCCTGAGTCTGAGGGTTCTCGTCCTTATTATCGAATCTTTGCTTATTTCTGTATGGTTGATCCTTCTGGTCAAACTGGGTATTCTGCGGTGGTGGCTTATATCCTTCTACTTGCTTTCTTTTTGTTCCTATAAATTCAGCTTGAGCTGCTTGGTATCTCTCTGCACATTTCAAAATGTCTTCCAGCCTCTCTGCTCCTTGTTCCATAAGGAATTTCCTCATTTCTTGAGGCATGGAATCTTTCACTTGCTCAATCATAACCATTTCTTTCAGATCCTCATAAGTTTTCTGATACTTACCTAAACTACTCCATTTCAACAAATACGTTTCTAGTCTAGCTGAGAACTGGTTATATGTTTCTCCAGGTAGAGGTTTAGAAGTCCTAAATTTCTTCCTATATGCCTCTGAGTTCTTTTCATAACGAATAAGTAAGGCTTGCTTTAGTATTTCATAATTTTCCTGATCTTCTTTGGGGAGTTTCAGAAACACATCATATGCAATACCTCTCAAACCTTGAGATAACTTTAAACTCCATTTTTCCTTTTCCAGTCCATATGTAGACGCTAGCCTTTCATACCTATCCAGGTACGACTCAATTGCGTCCTCCTTTTCAATAAATGGATCTAGGTGGAAACTCATGGCTCCATTTGCCATGCTCTGAAAAGAGCTATTCTCAGAATGAGGTGAGCTATTACCATGGGTGCTAGTTCCAGCCTGAAGTTCAAGTTCAAGCTGTCTCATTTTCAGCTCATGGTCTCTCTCTGCTTGTAACCTCCTTTCTTCTCTCTCTCTGCTTGTAACCTCCTTTCTTCTCTCTCAGCTTCTAATTTCTTGGCTTCTCTCTCTGCTTCCAATTTCTTGGCTTCTCTCTCTGCTTCCAATTTCTTGGCTTCTCTCTCTGCTTCTACTTCTAATTTCTTGGCTTCTCTTTCTGCTTCCAATTTCTTGGCTTCTCTCTCTGCTTCCAATTTCTTGGCTTCTCTCTCTGTTTCAAATTTCTGGGCTCTTTCTGCTTCCAATCTCTTTTCTTCTCTGTCCATATACTTTTCCCATTCCGTCGTGACATACTGGACCAGAGCATCACCACTCATGCCAAGCTCTTTTCCCACCTGCAGTGTGGCAGACTTAAACTTGACCAAGTCAGCCATGATGTATCTGTAGTCTAGTAGGGTAAGCTGTCTTACTCAAACTAAATTACTACAATATAATTAACTTAATTAAAATTAAAGTTAATTAACTGACTTCACCATATATGAAACAAATTTCTTTATCTGTACTCAATGGTACTCCTAAAAATATTTCATTTCCTACTTTGTTTACTCTTTCCAAAAAATTTTACAAAAAAAATTTCCTACACAGCAGAAATAGAATGTTGGCTCTGGAATATCAAAGATATCCCGCAGACGAGCCCCCACTGTAGCGGGAGGTTAATTAAAATTATGATCTATGTGAGAATCCAGGTATCTCATAGGCTACCAGGATAGTATGCCAGTAAAGAGTTCTGGTCTTACAAGTAATACCCCAGTCTTAGAAATAAGCACTGGTGTATGGATATCATAGAAATAGTCAGACTGTGAAAACCCTGGCCAGTTGGTAAGAAGTTGTACCAGGATTTAAGGTGTCTCCTCCCTGTGACTATCTTATGATTACTTAATAATGTCTAGGGAATAAATAAAATGAACATTCACTTTAACCACAACTGTAAGAAGTGAATAATTCCTCAGGTACAGTTAAAATATTTTAATATTTACACTAATATTCTATTACTGCTAGTTGCAACAGAGCATTAAAATATATATAAAATTAAGTCACACAATTACTATTATTGTCTATTTAGACTGCAAGATCTTGGATAATAAAGTTACTGAAAACTGCATTCATTTTAAATATATCACTGTTCTTAGTCCTCTGATAACTGTCATCAATTGACTATTAGCTGTTTTTCATTTATGGGTGGTCAGTGTCTTAAATGACACTTATCTTTCAACTTGACAATGCTGACACGGGACTGTCTTTTGTAGCTATCAGTATTGGTAGACCCAGCACTAGGGATATCAATGACCAGCTGTCGTTCACTCTTTGGGGTCCTGCACTTTTGTGGGATTGCCTCTGATGAACAACACCGGCTTCTGACACTTGACAGTCTGGTTCGAGTTATTTCATGGAACCTGAAACATCATATTAGCCTTGGCTAGTATCTGGCTAGACTTGTAGCTGACTAGCACAGATGTCAGACCAGTCAGTCATCAGATGTCACCGTTATACAATCATAGTAAGTAAGGACATCATTTCAGTGATACAGAAGTATTTAACATTTCAGTTAATTGTAACTGACTAGCACATAAGTCAGACTAGTCAGTCATCAGATGTCAAAGTTATACAGTCACAGTAAGTAACAACATTTCAATGATACAGAATTAGTATTAACATTATCAGTAATAACCATCATCTGGTTTGTTCCTCTCCTGTACATCCTTTCATATTCTATAACTTGATCTTCCCAAATCACATCAGGTACAAATTCAAATACTAATGCCATTCTTAGCATCTACACCAAATTAATACACAATTAAATAAAGTGAGCGCCCGACTGCCCAAACGATCAGGTTGCTTTCTTCAGAGTACAATTACATAGTTGTTGAATTGAAACTGGCTGTGGACCACTCCAGTTTACCAGCTGTAAATGGGCACTCAGTTGTGCGCTCGAACTAGGGAAGGAAAAGGCAGCGAGGAAGGGGACTAGTCACCTAACCTCGTAAAAGCGGTATCTTCCATGATGAAGCTTCTAACACTTCATTTGCCTATGACAATCTCTGCCATGAGACTGCATTTATTTCCGTACGATATACAGCATTAAATGGTAAATATTATCTACATTTGGCTGTGGGGCTAGTTTTGATACGTTTTTGTACAAACAACAATCATCCACAAAGCACATGTTTAAATCATATTCAAAATAGCAATACATTATATTAATGAATATTATACAGGCATATTTTGTGAACTCTATATATGAACCTGAATTAAAAAACAATATTATACACGGTAGTTATCCTAATTTCGCTTACCCTCAGACTCCAGACACTGACTGAAACTTCTGGCGATCCGCTCACACTTCAGATGGATTTAGCGTAGTAGCGATCTCTGCCGTCAGTCTGTCTCAAACCTCTTTCGTTGCGTGTGTCTCCAGTTTTCCGATACGCTATTTATAAGCCTAATGCGGCCGTATCGGAGAGCAGTGACGTCACAGCTTAAGCCAATGCTGAAAATCTCTTTTCGAAGCAGCGATTTCACTCGATCTGTGCGTAGCCTGAAACTTTCCCTTTCTCATTCTCGGCTTATATATTATCCATACTGTTCCATCTTATCTTGTTTTATACAGTCGATATCTCTCTATATTCCTATCCATGTAATTTCCCAAACTGTTATTTGTTGATTTTAATATTTAGAACATAAGTGGGTTTACAGGACTTCCGCGTAACTGTGGGCAGCCGAAATACGCATATATCTCCGTAAAGGATAACTTCCTACCGTTTCTTCTTATACACAGTTGTACACAATCCTTTCCTGGACGAAAATGTGAAATCCTTTTCACCATGATTCCATTATGCTTTTATTTATAATTGCCGATTTCGATGTATCGTCTACAGTTTGCCGATATACCGCCATTTTGATAGCGGCCGCTTTGTTGACAATCGATCGGTGACTGGGTTGTAAAACTACCCGAAGCCATCTTTGCGATGTATGGAAAACAAATGTGTTGGAACGTGGATTTGCAATGTGTTGTAAACAATTTTGCGACACTGTCCACACCTCGTGTGTTAAAATGCCTACTTTGTGACAGATACATGGGTACTACATAATTTCATGCTAGCAATCCGATTTGATGTTACCATCTGTTTACTTTTTTGAAGTTTAACTCACAACACGCAAATAATGACAACTGCGTTTTCATTTTTTGACGGGGGGGGGGGGAGTAGTTTTATGATTAAAACTCATAACATATCGGTCTTTATCAAATAGGTATCAATTGTAGATACCATGTTGTTGATGGACTGTATCCACGGGTTACCCGGAAGTACGTCATTGACTTTGGTGCAGTTTTGGCAGAAGTTAAACCGGTCTCAGCTTGGCAAAAGTCAATTAGCCTTCGAGGCCTTTTTCTGTGTGTTTTTCAATGTGGACGGACGCATATTTGTCCAGCTCCTAGAATGTGTTAATTCTACAGAGTCCTAAAATGTTTCAACATTTAGATCGCCCACGTGCTTTATTGGGTCGATGCTAAAGATTTATATTGAGAGAAGTGTATGCTGTATTCTGATGTACGTGAGTTGGCACTTTTAAAATAAATTCTGTCACAAAATGTCGAGGACATCTTGTCATTAGCAGACTGAATAGCGACGCTCAAGACTGGTTAGGTTATGCCATCGTCTTACATATATCTATTGGATGAATTTACTGGAGCTTGTACCATGATTGGGTATGATAAAGAGAGAGGTATAGTACCTCACGGTGAGAGACAGCCATGTCCTTTTTAGGATAGTCAGGATCCTATTTGGTTCTCCTCTCTTTACCTAGCTTATGCACGGCTCCACGAATACCGCTTGTGTGCGGCGGTGGCCACTTCCCGGGCAACAATCTTGGCTGACTAGCTAAACTACATGAGTGGAGTAGGAGCAATCTTACTCAAGGGATTGTGCATCCCTAGTACTGAGACGGTGAATGAGGCGGAGGAATCTAGGAAGATCAACGGCTCTCAAAGCGGAACAGCAAAGTGTGTGGCGCACTAGAGGCGTGTCGGACATTGAAAAAGACAGCGGCTAGCCACCGTGGAAGAGATTAGGGCCTTACCACGTACATCCTACAGAATGAAATGAGATCACAACAACAAGATAAGAATCGATATGTAGAGAACTCTCTGTCCCCTGGGGAAGAATCTACTGTACAAATTAACAGAGAAGAGGCAACTCATCTAATGAGTAAGGAAGTACATAATGACGATTGTTCCTCAAATTCTGTTGAAAGGGAGCATTCTGAGAAATACCACCTAAAAACTAGTAGGAGGAGCCTAAAAATAGGAACATGGAACGTTAGAACTCTAAACGGAGAAGGAAAGCTTGACAACCTAATATTAGAGGCAAGAGACGTGAAACTAGATATACTGGGAGTTGCAGAGGCAAGACTATTGGATACATGCTACATAAAAAGAGACCAACACACGCTTATACACTCAGGAGGAGAAAAACATGAAAGAGGGGTAGGAATGTTGATAAAGAAGGAGTTAGAAAAGTACGTAAGTGGATACTGGACACACAACGACAGAATGATGTTACTAAAGATGAGAGCAAAGCCATTCGACATATCAATCTTACAAACTTATGCACCAACTAAAGATCACAGCGAGGAAGAAATAGAAGAATACTATGAAGAGCTACAACACACACTTAAACCAGTAAATTCTACAGATGTGTTGATAGTAATGGGTGATATGAATGCAAAAGTAGGAAAAGGAAAATACAAGAAAATAGTAGGACCGTATGGATTAGGGACAAGAAATGATAGAGGAGACAGACTTATCCAGTTCTGTGAAGAAAACCAGCTGGTCATATGTAACACCTTGTTTGAACACCACCCAAGGAAATTATACACATGGAAAAGCCAAGGAGATGTAACAAGAAATCAAATTGACTATATCATGATAAAACATAGATTTAAGAACAGTGTCACAAGTGCAAAGACACATCCTGGCGCCGACATAAATTCAAATCACAATCCGGTCGTCATCAAAGTAAATATAAAACTGAAAAGAACAGGAAACAGAAGACAGGAGGAATCCCAGATAGAAATATCAGCACTGAAACAACCAGATATAAAACAAAAATATCTTATTGACGTCAAAAATAAATATCAACAGTTATTGACAGAAAGCATGGAGCAGTATAGAAGAGAAAACCCAGAAGAATTATAACAACAAAATGGGAATGCTTAAAAACAAGCATACAATCAGCAAATGCAAGTTTACCTAAAAAGGAGCCTAAGAAAAATCAAATTTGGATGACAGATGACATCGTGAGTAAAATGGCAGAAAGAAAGAAAGCAAAAAACACTCCAGAATATAAAACAATAGACAATGACATACGTACTATGTGTAGACAAGCAAAAGAACGGTGGATAGAAACAAAATGCAAGGAAATAGAAGACTTGGAATCAAAGCACATGACAAGAGATATGCATGAAGAAATAAAGAAATTATCAAATAGGTCGCGGTTTGCACAAGGAGGAAGCTGTATCAAGAACAAAAATGGTGAAATATTACTTGATGAGAAAGACATATCAAACAGATAGGCAGAATACGTAAAAGAACTATTCGAGGACAACAGAGGTAAAAAACCATCACCAGATTCTAATGAAGGCCCAAACATTCTCAGATCAGAAGTAGAGAATGCCATACATATGATACAAAAAGGAAAATCAGCAGGCACGGATAACATAAAAATTGAAATGATAGAAGCCCTGGAGAGCTTTGGTATAGATACAATCACTGATCTATGCAACGATATATACAATACAGGATATATACCACACGACATGAAGACATCAGTTTTTATAACGTTGCCCAAAAAACATAATGCAACAGAATGTTCAGACTTCAGAACAATTAGCCTGATGAGTCATGCAATTAAGATGCTGCTCAAAATCATACAGGAAAGAATAAAAAGTAAGGTAGACAGCGAAATCCAAGAAGAAAAGTTTGGTTTTAGACGGAACAGTGGAACAAGAGAGGCAATATTTTGCCTAAGAATATTAGCAGAAAAATATGCAGAGGTCCAAAAAAGTATGTACATGTGCGTCATTGACTATACGATGACTTTTGACAGAGTCCATCATGAGAAAATAATTGAATGCCTCGAAGACAGAGGTATTGATGGAAAAGATATAAGAATACTCAGTAACTTTTATTGGGAGCAAACTGCCACAGTAAGATCTGGAAGGAATTATTCATCATACATAGACATAAAAAGAGGTGTCAGACAAGGTTGTGTTCTGTCCCCTACCTATTTAATCTATACACCGAAAAAATTTTCAAACAAATACAGGAAATACCAGGATTAAACATCAGTCTTCTTCTTCTTCTTTGATCCTTAGCCGCCCACCGTCAAAGCAGTCAGTGGCCATTACGCCTGGTGGCGTCTTGTAGAGCAACAACAAATTGATTCCACTTTGCTCGGTCGGCGGCCATCCTTCGTACAGTGCCCCAACTCTGGTTCTTTCTTTGCATCTCAGCCTCCACAGTCCTCCACCAAGTTGTTTTTGGTTGGCCTCTCTTTCGTTTTCCTTCAGGGGTCCATAGCATAGCTGTTCTTGTGATGGCATCGGGGTCTCTTCTGAGGACATGGCCAACCCAGCTCCAGCGCCTGCCAGCTATGATGGTGTGCATGTCCTCTTGCTTGCTCCGAGTAAGCAGATCTTGGTTGGTGATGGTATTCGCCCAAAAGATTCGGAGAATTTTTCTTAGGCATGTTGTGTGAAAAGAGGACAATTTCGACATTTCCTTCTCTGTAACTCTCCATCTCTCCGCGCCATAGAGAAGCACAGAAAGCACACAGCTCTGATATAATCCTAATTTTGTGCTTGTGCTGTACTTAGAGGACTTCCAGATGTTGTTTAGACTAAAAAGAACATCAGTGGAAGGTCAATAAACAACTATAGATATGCAGATGGTACCGTGTTGTTAGCTGAAAGCAAACAGGAGTTACAAGAACTAGTGAAACAAGTGAACAGTATAAGTCAGGAATATGGACTCGACATTAATATTGAGAAAACAAAAACTATGATAATTAGCAAAACAGACGATAAACCCACATTAAAGATAAGCGTAAATGGGAAAATCCTGGAACAAGTCAAGAGCTACGTATTTCTTAGTCATATAATAACAGAAGATGGCAGATGTGAAACAGAAATCAAGAAGAGAATAGGAATGGCCAAAGCTACATTCAACAACATGAAACACATACTGACATCTAAACAGATATCTCACAAATTAAAACCGAGAATCATAAAGTGTTATAAATATTCTGCATTTCTGTATGGTGCAGAAACATGGACGTTGAATAAGCATTTGGAGGAAAGAATTGAGACTCTTGAAATGCAGATATATAGAAGAATGGGGCGTATCTCATGGAAAGAGAAGAAAACAAATAAGGAGGTTCTACAAGATCTAGGTATGAAAAGAGAACTAATGAGAGAGATCAAAGTTCGGCAGCTAAAATACTTTGGCCACATAAAAAGGCATAACACCTTGCAGAAGACCATAATAGAAGGGAGAGGTGAAGGCAAACGTGCAAGGGGAAGACAGCGCTATAAGTGGGAAGATAACATCAAGAGACGGACAGGAAAGAGTCTATCAGAGTGCACAACCAAGACAAGAGACAGAAGACGTTGGAGATCCATTACAGCCTACCTTCGTTGTGGAGATGGCAGCTGATGAGAGTACCATGATTAAACGTATATCGTCTTAACGTCCAACCTGGCCTTCGCAGCTTCTTTATTGTTGAAGATCAGGTTTGTGCAAGAAGGCTGAATGTAAAACTGTTACCGGCATATGTGGATGCCTTATCAATTAACTACAGAAATATATTTGTTAAAGAAGGGACCTCTCCGAAGTACACCTTCAACATATAACTCAAGTACTAATGCTACCACTTGAAGGCGAATCTCAACACCCACCACTTCGGCTAACCTCGGCCTCTCTCGACTGGCTTTTCAACGAAAACAAGACATTAAATGCACTGCGAAATAACGCTGTGACAATAATGTTAGTCCTTTTCAGGACTTAGTATCTGTCAACGCTTATTGGGCTGGCAGTCGTTTTCAGGGCTTTTTCATGCTAGCTGATAGATGCTTGTAGTTCTTTTCTACTTACTTACTTAGTCGTTCCTCTTCTACCGTGAGGTGTAGAGGTTTGGAAGAGAGAGCGCCAGACTATTCTATCAGCTGTCTTCTTCCTGGCCTGGTTCCATTCTAGTCCTCGGTCCTTCAAAGATTGTCTAATGTTGTCCTCCCAGCGGACTCTGGGTCGTCCTGGAGGTCTGGATCCCTGGCTCTTTGTTTCCCATGCTTGTCGTGGTAGCCGATCTTCTCCCATTCTGCAGACATGGCCAAACCATCTTAGTTGGGACTGTTCTATTTGGGTCTGCAGCGGGTGGGATTTTAGGCCTTGACGTATCGTCTGGTTGCGGACCATGTCTCTTCTTGTTACTTCAACCACCTTCCTCAGATACCTCATTTCTGAGGTTTGGATCTGGCTTTTGTGGGTTGTAGTCATTGCCCATGACTCGCGTCCATATGTCAAGACTGGGACATAGGTGGAGCGGTATACAGCCATCTTCGTTTTCTTACCAACCTCTTTCTTGCTGAGGAATCCTCGATTTATGGCCTGATAAAGTCTCCCAGCCGCTGCTTTTCGAGTTGCCAACTCTTCTTTGATGCCCCCCTTTCGGTCTATAATAGCTCCGAGATATTTAAAGTTCTTTTCATGGCTTAGATTTTATCATCACATCGCTTCAGTTAACAGAGTTCACTTATTTTTGAATGGCAAATGCGCTCTAATATAACCAAATAGGTTGAAAGGAACGCGCCTCGCGACAAGAAGGCAAAAACCAAACCAAACCAAAATTTAAAAAAATCATTTCGTACTCTCGGAAATCACTTCAAGATCTGTCAGAGCGGAGAAGTTATCCAAAGGGCTGCCTCTTATTGCTAGAAGTAATCAGCTTCAACACAATCAGATAGCTGAAGAAAAATCGTAACTGACCGCCATTGCGAACGCTAGTTAGATCGAAGCTCAAAACTCAGCTACAGATTCGCAGTACCACTGTTCTGAGGGTATGTTTGAAAATTTGAAGATTGTTAAGCTTACAACATATATTAGTGTTGTGTTGAAATATATAATTAATTCGACAATTAAAATTGATGTATATTTCAAATTATTTTTATGCTTAACATAATCTCCAATTCTATATATTTTGCCTTGTGCCAGAAGGACGATGGCTTTCCCAACCATACAACCTCAAAAGTCGTTGTCAGAGCTTACAATCCTTTTTAGGGTTTTACTTTGAGGTTATGCGTACAAAATGTTCGTCTTTTCGTCCCTGTGGTGGATTAACACCGGGGAGGTTATTGATGGTATATAAAATGCAACTATATGTGTCAACAGCGTGAGGTCAAGCTATGTAAGACCCTGAGTCTAATGGTTGACAATGGTGTTGATATGTTCTCAGGGGACCTAACGCTACCTCCCTCAGATCTCACGCTGTACAATATATTATCTCTATTGTGTGATGTTTTATATGGCTACGTGTCTAGGGTAATGCAAAATGTAGTGATAAATGCCTGAAAACAAACACAACGTTAACTTAATGAAAATTAAATTAACAAGACTGGGATTAAAGTGATAATATTATTTTACAATTTAATTTCCTGTACCACAAATCTTTTGGAACAGGAATGTTTAAAACTTAAAATGAAATTGTGTTTATGTACATTATTTAATAAATATGACGGACATCTGGTCCAAAAATGTCACTACTACAATGTTTATAGAATTTTTTTCCTGCTGAAACAATACTGTCTTATGAAGAGTCACTACTGGGAAGGACTGGGTATCTCATCATCTCACAAGACAGTTTTTAGTGGCGTGTGGAGAATACAACTTGATGAATTTACATAAGCCCGCAATAGTATGGCTTATCTTTGTGGGTTCTTGGAAGATAGATGACTTGCTCTCACTTCACACTCTTTCAATACAGTGTACGCTGGATGCAGATAAGACTTCAATTCAAACAATAGGCATGGTGTCTCAAATCTCTGCAACTCCAGGTTTGTCTCACTTGATTTTAGTTGATGCAACCCTGCAACAAGAGGAACAATCCTCCCTAAGCACACTAGTTATTTATCTCGACCACTAACAATTAAACATCATTAAACATGAATTGTGATCAGATAAAAGAGCTAACCAAATAGCTACAGTCCCTAGTTTTTATTGTGACTGCTTCATACTCAGGGGGTATCTTCTTCTCCCCACATGGTTTCAACGCCCCTGTCACATTAAACCTTCATTTTCTTCAGCTGGGATACACTCTTTTCTTTTTCTTGTTCTAGTGATCTGTTAATTTCTTTTTATATGAAATCTTATTTATTTTACAGTTATTGGAACACTAAGGTCTGCCTAAGACTGCAGTGGCTTCCTGGTCTTACAGTCGTAATATTATATATATATATATATATATATATATATATATATATATATATATATATATATATATATATATATATATATATATAATATATATATATATATATATATATATATATATATATATATATATATATTGTCGTAGATTTTTTGATAGGAAATTAAGACTTTGGTTGGTCCCTTCTGAATAGATAGAATCAGTGATAGCTGCAGTGAGAGTTAATACAGAAATAGATCTTTCCACGCGTGCAGTGGTAGCGAATCAATAGAACGGTCCCCTGGAAAAAGACAAGATTCTTCTCTCTCTCTCTCTCAGGCCTATCTTCTACGACACTTATGTAAGAGTCGGACAGACTATTGACAACATATGCTAATATGTAATGAACATACCACTCACGTGCACACACACCAGTGACAACAGGTAGACACACAGACGTGGGAAGACTATCAAAATGATTACATATATATATATTCTGAACGAGCTGACCAACACGCTGCTTTTAGTTTCAAAGGGAAGTTTTTATTTATCAGCTAAAAATTTCCTCACAACACATAAAATTCATCAAGAAAAGAAAATAAACATATACACGTGGTCAAAACAATAATCAATGAAATTGCTACAAGAAATGATAGACCCCAATCTGATCTCATCCCCTCAAGGTAAGCCCACAGTCCCGTTATGAGTAAAGTGAAAGCCAGGAGATTCAATGATACATATGAGTTTGTCTAATAGTTTTTCTTTCTTTCCTCGTAAACAAATATGAACCGACTTAGATGTAGTAGGTTTTAACCTGAGGAAAGTCAGAAATATTCTTGCATTGACAACAAGTTTCATAAATGGAATTACAAACATGGGTGAAATTCACATACCTCACACCGTCTACTTTCACTCGGTTCTTTCATCAGGGCCCTGTACTAATTACATACGTGATGTAGCTTGCCGTCTGGCGCAACCTTGGTAACATTCACACCCTTTGTCTGTTCTGTCGTTCACTGAAGCGGATCCCAGCTCTACAGAGTGGTTTGCTGGTTTTGTTTTTTTTTTTCTCAGAAATTTCTCCGGGGAGCATCAGCTTCAGGCGTCAGCTATTTCAGACTAAAGTTAGTGTATCTTGACTCACGAAGTAAGAATTAGGGTTAAGCGAGCACACAATGTCAGAACACGAGGTTTCCCTAAATTAGGAAAATGACCGGTGGACAGCTTCTCTCAACAGATAATCAGGGTTCACCACACATTTGGTCAAAAAAGATGTCGGCAAGTTTAATGCTATGAATAATGTTACTTGCCACAAAGGCTGTTCTTTAGAATATCGTTTCTGGAAGGACTAATTCAGGCACACTGGGCCCGTTATTTCAGTTCACGTTAAAGTTCTTGAAAAGCTTACGACCAAGTCTTTAAGGAGGTCCACTACTATGAAAACTGGATTTTACGTACAAAATATAGATTTTTTACTTTTGAGCTTATTTTATTAAATAATCATCGAGGAATCGATTGAGCAAGGTTTTATAACATAAAAAATGCATTTGATGTATCAAAAAGCATATTGTCGGCACCACCCCCATGCTATGATTTTCAAATTTGTGCCGAAAATGCACGATTTCTCACTAAAACTATCAAACAGAGGTTGGGGGAGTCTCACATTTGGCATGCCTGTAGTACACCTCTATATCTTTAAAAAAAACACATCTGCATTTTTGATATTTTGGTAATTTTCTTTTATAAATTTTTTAAAAATATTTAAAAAAATATTTTTTCACACAAATATAGTTTTTTTTTTTTAAATCATTAAAAATATAATTTAAAACTTATAAAAATAATCATGAGTAGTACACATCTATATCTTTAAAGTAACACATCTGCATTTTTGATATTTTGGTAATTTTTCTTTTATAAATTAAAAAAAAAAAATTAAAAAAATATTTTTTCATACAAATATAGTTTTTTTTTTTTAAAATCATTAAAAAATAGAATTTTAAACTTATTAAAATAATCATGAGTAAAATTGTTTTAATTTTCAGTCACAACATGTGGGTGCAATTTGATAAAGTTTGGTCAATGGGAAACAAGATTTTTGTTCTTGAAAATTGGTGAAAAACCCAATATAGCGGTTGTTTTTTTTTTTTTGGTTACCAGGGGTAGAAGGAAAGAAGAGAAAAATTAGGCAAGACAAAGGCGAGAGGAGAAGCTGCAGGAAGCTGAAGGAGGGGCAGCATATAGTGCTGGACAATTTTAAACACATTCATCCCCCCCAGAATGGAGTATATTGGACAAGACAAGTCACTCGATGACTAAAATGCATTTTTTTCTAAAAACAACCATTTTATTAACAAAAATTTTTTTTTTTTTACAAACTATCCAATAGATCAGTCTGAAATTTGGCATGCATATAGGACACATATATACCTTTAGATTGACAGGGGCTTTGTTTGATATTTTGGTAATTTGCTTTGATATATTTTTTTTAAATATATTTTTTTCATTGTTTTTCATACAAAATATAGTGTATTTTTTAAAAAAAAAGTCATTAAAAATAGAAATTTTTATCTTATCAAACAAAGCCCTAGACAAATTGTTTTAATTGTCAGTCACAACATGTGTATGCAATTTGATAAAGTTTGGTCAATGGTAAACATAAGATTTTTGCTCTTGAAAATTGATGTAAAACCCAATATGGCGGTTGTTTTTTTTTTTGGTTACCATGTAGAAGGAAAGAGAAGAAAAAATTAGGCAAGATAAAGGCAAGAGGAGCAGCTGCAGGAAGCTGAAGGAGGTGCAGCATGTAGTGCTGGACAATTTTAAACACATTCAGCCCCCCCAGAATGGAGTATATTGGACAAGACAAGTCATTCGGTGACTAAAATGCATTTTTCTCAAAACTAACATTTTATTAACAACAAAAAATGTTTTTTTTTACAAACTATCTAATAGATCAGTCTGAAATTTGGCATGCATGTAGGACACATATATACCTTTAAAATGACAGGGGCTATTTTTGATATTTTGGTAATTTGCTTTGATATATTTTTTAAATATTTTTTTCATTGTTTTTCATACAAATATAGTGTATTTTTTTAAAAAAATCATTAAAAATAGAATTTTTAACTTATCAAAAAAAGCCCCTGAAAAATTGTTTTAATTGTCAGTCACAACATGTGTGTGCAATTTGGTAAAGTTTGGCCAATGGGAAACATAAGTTTTTAGCTCTCGAAAAGTGGTGAAAATTCAATATGGCGGATTTTTTTTTTGGTTACCATGGTAACCACATGTTTTTTAACAAAATAAACTGTAGAATTTGGTTCATGGACATACACTGTGTCTATTGAGCACATAAAAAGTTTGAAAATGTTATTAGAACAAAAGTTAGTTTTCACTGTAGGGAAACCCCTTAAGGGAAAAGTTTTTTTTTAGTCTTCACAGGATAGGTTCATCAGTACGTAACGCTGGTATAGTTAGGTTACCACAGAAATCTCTGTATAAAGAAACATATATATGAAATATTTATACATCCTATGTTTAAGGGTATACTTATATTTTAACTGCGGGCGTAAACCTTAACTTTTCATTTAACACCTCCCGTGAAATAAGTTATAGTCATAAATTAATCATCATGAATTAGAGATATATATAAATATATTCTCGTCACGACTCATGAGACATCTAGTCTAGCAGTTATAGGTTAGTTTGAAAATTATGTTCTCGTCTGATTATTTAGCAGTTAAATTAAATTTAGTAATAGCCGACTGAATTTAAGCTGGAAATATAATTTATCCTGCTTTCCACTGAGACACGTCACTAGAAATTAATACAGACTTATAAATTATTCGCTCTGCACCAGATCTACCTAGAGAAATAAATAGCGATTTAGCACTTTTAAACACTTCACAAAATACTACTAGATATACTAAGATAATAATATATGATACCTCAAACACAGAATTCCTAAGAACTAAACCACTTCGATCAAACTAAAGGCCATCTCTTTTAACAGAGATTTTTAGAAATCGAACGAGGCTTGTTCTAGTCTTGACTGCGAAGTTACTGAGTGATAATGAAATCTAGCTCATTCTAGTATATATGAAAACCCAGACAAAGAGATGAACGTTTATTTCGCAAAAAACGAAATAATCTCCCCTTTCTCATAACAACTAGGTAACTAGAAGAGGCTGTCGTAAACTGCCACTTTCTGCGTGTCAGTTGCGAAATCTCAGACAACCTGTCTCCAATGCAGGGCAGTTTTCACACTACAGCTGACCATGGCCCACAGTGAGCGCCGTGTCAGTTTGGGATTTTTCAGACAAATGTCTGAATACTGACCGGTGCAGATGTAAAGTATCACACCTCACCGGGACTTATGCCGAGAAGAAGCTCGCGCGCTCGGTGAGAATGTAGACGATTGTCTACGTCCTATGTTCAGCGAACCGACTTATCACGCCTTCTGACGCCCTGCAGCCCTGACATCTACGTAATATCGTCCTAGCGCGATTCTCAGTTTTGAGAAAAAAACAGGTAAAGTTAAAAAAAACTGAAGAAAATAGTTTGCGCAACCGAGTGATGCGAAAAATACAGGAAAACAAGTATGGAAAGAATATAAATGAAAGGATTAGGGTGAGAGAATAGGAAGAAGATGTAGGTAATTTAATGACATAAAGACCTACGTGACAGGACGTCCCCCCTTAAGATATGGAAGCACTCCATGTCTACGTTATGGAATTAAATTTCCTATAACCGTAGCTTCGGGGTGTCTGTCTTCTTCCCTCTCATCTTCCCCCTCCATCTCTCTCCAATTCCTACTCGAGTCTACTCCCCAAAGTTTCCTTCCTCTGGAATGTCTCCCATGCGCGCCTGAAAGAGCGTCGCCGCTTCTGACATTTTTGAAAGATTTCTTGTGATAGCGGTGGAATATCCCTGCCACTATCATCATCTTCGTCAGCTCTGGCGATCGTCAGGAGATGGTCGGAGGTTGGCACTGGTCTTTCCAAGTATCTCTTTAAGAGATTTAAATGGAAAACCTTCTCCTTTCCTTGAATAGAGATCTGGTAGTTAGCCTTAGAAATCTTTTTCAGGACGGTAAACGGCCCTTGCCATCCGATCTTCAGTTGGTTGTTCTCGGTAGGGAATAAAACCAAAACTTTCTCTCCTGTTTCCAGTTCTCTCTCTTTCGCGACTTTCCTGTATCGGTTAGCGTGCTTGGTTCGTGCTCGCTTAAAGTTAGTCGTTGCTAGGTCCCACCCTAGTTTCAACCTTTTCTTTAAAACCGACACATATTTACTTGCTGAGACAACTGTCTCATCCGCCTTCTCGTCTGTCAGAGACTGAAGTAAGGCTTCAAGCGGGCCCTTAATGTGTCTGCCGAATAAGAGTGTCGCTGGCGGAAATCCTGTGGAAGTATGAGGAGATTCTCTGTAGCCAAATAAAGCTCCAGGAATACAAAGGTCCCAATCTTCAGGTTTCACTTGTGCCAGTTTACTTAGCAGCATGTTGAGGTTTCCATTAGCACGTTCCACGAGCCCATTTCCGGTCGGAGTATATGGCTTAGTGTGGATGTGTTGGGTCCTCAAGATCTTAACGATCTCATCCATCAACAGGTTTCGGTATGGAGATCCGTTATCCGTCAACACTTGCTGCGGGAATCCCAACCGAGTGAAAATCTGCACGAGGGCCTCTGCGACATGCTTGGCATCTGCGCATGTTAGCGGGATAGCTTCTGCCCATAAAGTGCATGTATCGACTAAGGTCAGGATAAACCTGTTCCTTCTTTTAGTCCTTTCTAAGGGTCCTAAAATGTCTATCACAACCCGTTCGAATGGTGTTCCCATTATTGGCATTTCACCCATGTGGACTGTGGGTGTCCGTTGCTTGGGTGGTACACGTTGGCACTGGGCACAGGATTTGACGTACCTGATAATATCAGTGTTTACTCCTGGCCACCAATAATGAGTGGTTATACGTTGGTTTGTGGCGTTCTGTCCCATATGTCCGCTGAAGGGAAGAGAGTGCCCCATTTCTAGGATTTGGCTTCTGTACTGTTTCGGTACTAGGAGCTGGTTGTAACCTTGGTCAGGCTTGCCCGTTCTCCGATAAAGTACGCCATCCTTAGAAAAAAAATGTCCCCGTGCTGTTTGGGTTCCTTAGCCATGGGCAGTTTCCTAAAGCAGGGTGCCAAAGTAGGGTCCTTGTATTGCGCTTCTTTAAGTTCCATAGGTAACAAATTAGGCGCAGGCTCCCGTTCCTTCTTGGTTTGCCCTCTTGTAGTTACCGCTGCCACAATCGGCTCTTCCGGTTTCCCAATACAGACGTATCTCCCGCCGAGTATGACTGGGTAGATGGGATCATCCATAACAGCTGCTTTGATCACGCCTCTGACAAAATCAGAGTGTATCTCCACCAATGCAATGGGAAGCGCTGTAGGTGCATCACTCTTACGAACTCCACAAAGTTGGACGGTCTCTGCTGTCTCTTGACCGGGTTTGACCAGGTTTCTGGCAACAATGCAATCGTAAGAAAGCCCCGTGTCAAATAAGCAAGAAGTTTGAGAACCGTTCAAAATAACAGTACCTCGCGTTGAGGGTCCATCCCCAACAGGTTGGGAATCACTGTCAATAATTCCACCTTGCGAGACTGTTAATAAGCATCCAATGCGTTTCGGCTCGGTGTGCTCGGTCTGATCATATGTCCCGTGCTCAGGGTTCTCCCTTTGCCACCTTGTCCTTTCTGGCTACGCTGCCATGTAGGGCGGTCGGGTTGATCAGACTGTTTGGGGTGGTTGGGGTACTTGTTCTTGTAGAACTTGGATTTTTCAGGAGGGCGGTTTTGAGGTCCAGTTTCTCTGTGGTTATCTAGGTTAGAAGCCTGAGAAGATTGCTCAAGGTTATGTTTTCGAAAATGCTCCTCTGTCGGTTTCCGCTTTGTGGCCGGTAGTTCAGCCAGCGCATTGTGATAACGCTCAGACTTTTCCAAAATGTCTTCAAGTTTTTCTGCCCCCTGCTCAGCTAGAAATCTCCGGGTATCAGCAGACAAAGTGTTCTTTATTTGTTCTGTTAAAACAAATTCCTCAAGACCTTCATAGGTGGAGGGGAGCTGCGAGAGCTCAAGGCACTTTGTCAAATATCCCTTTAGCCGGGAAGAGAACTGGTGAAAAGATTCAGAATTCTCCTTTCTGCTGTTGCGAAACAGTTGCAAAAATTTGCGAGCGTTCATTTCAAAGCGCTCCAGTAACGCTTTCTTCAACACATCATAATCGTCTTGTTCGCTACTTTCCAGCTTAGAATAAACATCATAAGCAGAACCTTTTAGGGCCTGGGAAAGTTTCATATTCCAACGCGACCTCTCTAACCCGTACAGAGTTGCAATTTTCTCAAATTTTTCTAACCATGTGTCAATCTTCTCATTTGGACAAGGAAAAGATTCTAGAGTGAAAGACATGGCGTTTAGTTGAAGAGATTGAGTGTTAGAAGGATCAGTTAAGGAGGAATGAGGAGAAGATTCTCCATTGCTGGAGGTAGAGGCAGCACCACGACTTTGGAGTTCTAGAGCTTTAAGCGCCAGCTCATGCTGTCGTCGTTGCTCATTTTCTCTTTCCTCGTGCTGCATCCTGCGAATTTCCATTTCCTCGTCCATCTTCTTCTGCTGTAATAGACGGTCTTCCGCTTCTTTCCTCTCCGCTGCTTCTTCTTTCCTCTTTAGTTCTTCTTCTTTTCTCTCCGCATCATATCTCTCAAGTTCGTCCCTGACAAAAGCTTTCGCTTCTTCTCCTTCCAGTCCCTCTTCCCTTGCTTCCTGTCTGAGCATCTGCCTAAGCTTTGCCCTCTCGGCCATAGTAAATCAGTGGCTGAGACTAGTTCAAGAAGAGAAGAAGAAAGGATACACTGGTTCCTACCACTTACGAGAAATTTTTCCAAAAATACAAAAGATGATATCCTTAACCCTGGGATACCTCCTCCAAAATAAAATCTAACTATCGCTGCTATTATCGGCAATAAAGCACTTAATGCAAAACACGACTACGCCAACTAAATGGTAGTTAGGATTAATCCCTGAAAAATAAGTTGCTACAGTGGAAAACACAATGATTATAGCAAAAATTAAAGAGAAAAATAATCCCTTAATTTTTAAATCCACTATAAGTTTACCCCTGAAGATAGTTAGGGTGAGGGAGGCAATTAATCTGGACGAATAGTCCGAAACGCACTCCTTAACTTTAGTTCAAACACCTTCCTGCTTCAGAACCCTTGTGAATGTTATACACTCACAAAACTTTACCAGCGTTTAGTATTACAATCAACATTAATTAACATGTATTCCGACAAAATCAACCTGTAAACTAAATGTATAATGCTTCTTAATGCTGTGGAAAAAAAACTTATCAGTTTGTGTGGTCAGCACGCTCGTACACAGATCGTTACGTCTAGGGGATAAATTATTTTTTTTAAAGATATAATCCACAAAACAACACACTCTTACTCTATATCAGAATACAGAAAGATTACAGACGAGCTACTATTTGTCGTCTCGTCTTCCTATTCTAAGTTCAAAAATCAGTCGGGCGAGACCCCATTTGTCGTATCGCCTTAGGATTTTGGGTTCAATTCCCGGTAACGAGCGACCATTTGTCGTACTCGTCTTCCTATTCTAAGTTCAAAAATCCTACGGACGAGAACCCATTTGTCGTAGATTTTTTGATAGGAAATTAAGACTTTGTTTGGTCCCTTCTGAATAGATAGAATCAGTGATAGCTGCAGTGAGAGTTAATACAGAAATAGATCTTTCCACGAGTGCAGTGGTAGCGAATCAATAGAACGGTCCCCTGGAAAAAAGACAAGATTCTTCTCTCTCTCTCTCTCTCAGGCCTATCTTCTACGACACTTATGTAAGAGTCGGACAGACTATTGACAACATATGCTAATATGTAATGAACATACCACTCACGTGCACACACACCAGTGACAACAGGTAGACACACAGACGTGGGAAGACTATCAAAATGATTACATATATATATTCTGAACGAGCTGACCAACACGCTGCTTTTAGTTTCAAAGGGAAGTTTTTATTTATCAGCTAAAAAAATTTCCTCACAACACATAAAATTCATCAAGAAAAGAAAATAAACATATACACGTGGTCAAAACAATAATCAATGAAATTGCTACAAGAAATGATAGACCCCAATATGATCTCATCCCCTCAAGATAAGCCCACAGTCCCGTTATGAGTAAAGTGAAAGCCAGGAGATTCAATGATACATATGAGTTTGTCTAATAGTTTTTCTTTCTTTCCTCGTAAACAAATATGAACCGACTTAGATGTAGTAGGTTTTTAACCTGAGGAAAGTCAAAAAATATTCTTGCATTGACAACAAGTTTCATAAATGGAATTACAAACATGGGTGAAATTCACATACTTCTCACCGTCTACTTTCACTCGGTTCTTTCATCAGGGCCCTGTACTAATTACATACGTGATGTAGCTTGCCGTCTGGCGCAACCTTGGTAACATTGACACCCTTTGTCTGTTCTGTTGTTAACTGAAGCGGAGCCCAGCTCTACCGAGTGGTTTGCTGGTTTTGTTTTTTTCTCTGTAATTTCTCCGGGGAGCATCAGCTTCAGGCGTCAGCTATTTCAGACTAAAGTTAGTGTATCTTGACTCACGAAGTAAGAATTAGGGTTAAGCGAGCACACAATGTCAGAACACGAGGTTTCCCTAAATTAGGAAAATGACCGGTGGACAGCTTCTCTCAACAGATAATCAGGGTTCACCACACATTTGGTCAAAAAAGATGTCGGCAAGTTTAATGCTATGAATAATGTTACTTGCCACAAAGGCTGTTCTTTAGAATATCGTTTCTGGAAGGACTAATTCAGGCACACTGGGCCCGTTATTTCAGTTCACGTTAAAGTTCTTGAAAAGCTTACGACCAAGTCTTTAAGGGAAAAGTTTTTTTTTTTTAGTCTTCACAGGATAGGTTCATCAGTACTAAACGCTGGTATAGTTAGGTTACCACAGAAATCTCTGTATAAAGAAACATATATATGAAATATGTATACATCCTATGTTTAAGGGTATACTTATATTTTAACTGCGGGCGTAAACCTTAACTTATCATTTAACACCTCCCGTGAAATAAGTTATAGTCATAAATTAATCATCATGAATTAGAGATATATTTATATAAATATATTCTTGTCACGACTCATGAGACATCTAGTCTAGCATTTTATAAGTTAGTTTGAAAATTATGTTCTCGTCTGATTATTTAGCAGTTAAATTAAATTTAGTAATAGCCGACTGAATTTAAGCTGGAAATATAATTTATCCTGCTTTCCACTGAGACACGTCACTAGAAATTAATACAGACTTATAAATTATTCGCTCTGCACCAGATCTACCTAGAGAAATAAATAGCGATTTAGCACTTTTAAACACTTCACAAAATACTAGATATACTAGATAATAATATATGATACCTCAAACACAGAATTCCTAAGAACTAAACCACTTCGATCAAACTAAAGGCCATCTCTTTTAACATAGATTTTTAGAAATCGAACGAGGCTTGTTCTAGTCTTGACTGCGAAGTTACTGAGTGATAATGAAATCTAGCTCATTCTAGTATATATGAAAACCCAGACAAAGAGATGAACGTTTATTTCGCAAAAAACGAAATAATCTCCCCTTTCTCATAACAACTAGGTAACTAGAAGAGGCTGTCGTAAACTGCCACTTTCTGCGTATCAGTTGCGAAATCTCAGACAACCTGTGTCCAATGCAGGGCAGTTTTCACACTACAGCTGACCATGGCCCACAGTGAGCGCCGTGTCAGTTTGGGATTTTTCAGACAAATGTCTGAATACTGACCGGTGCAGATGTAAAGTATCACACCTCACCGGGACTTATGCCGAGAAGAAGCTTGCGCGCTCGGTGAGAATGTAGACGATTGTCTACGTCCTATGTTCAGCGAACCGACTTATCACGCCTTCTGACGCCCTGCAGCCCTGACATCTACGTAATATCGTCCTAGCGCGATTCTCAGTTTTTATTTTTGAGAAAGAAAACAGGTAAAGTTTAAAAAAATACTGAAGAAAATATTTTTCGCAACCGAGTGATGCGAAAAATACAGGAAAAACAAGTATGGAAAGAATATAAATGAAAGGATTAGGGTGAGAGAATAGGAAAAAGATGTAGGTAATTTAATGACATAAAGACCTACGTGACAATATATATGGAAAGACAGTATTATTGTAAAGTTACCGAAGAAAGGTGATCTATCAGACTGTAATAACTGGCGTGGTATATCTCTATTATCAGTACCTGGAAAATTATTATGTTGCATGATGTTAGAAAGACTTAAATTGCATGCTGACGAAAACATCAGAGAAGAACAAGCGGGTATAAGGCCGAAACGATCATGTATTGATCAAATATTCACACTAAGAACAATTATAGAAGAATCAGTGGAAAGGCAATCGCCACTTATTATCACCTTCGTCGATTTTCAAAAAAAAGCCTTTGATAGTCTACACCGCCCATCATTGTGGAAGATACTTACAATCTATGGTTTTCCAACAAAATATGTGAATATAATCAAAGCGCTATATGACAATGCAAGATGTTGTGTTAGAACAAATAAAGGGAATACAGAATGGTTTTACAGTAGAAACAGGGGTGAAACAAGGCTGTATTATGTCACCACTACTTTTTGGAATAGCTATTGATTGGGTTATGAGAAACTATATACCCACAATGAACAATTGGGTATATAAAATGGACAAATGGAAAATTCCTGGGGGACCTGGATTTCGCAGATGATGTAGCATTCTTAAGTTCAACACCAAGACAATCCCAAGAAGCAATAAATAATTTGTGTCATCTCTCGGTTAAAATTGGTCTCCAAATAAATGCCTCTAAAAACTAAAGCTATGAACTTTTCTAACGAGACCTTTGATATCATCTTGAACGGGGAAAAACTACAGAAAGTTGAAAGTTTCAATTATTTAGGCAGTAAAATGACTCAGGATGGTGACACAACAAGAGAAATCCATACTAGAATTGCTTTGGCAGCTAGCGCCTTCAATAGATTATCTAACATTTGGAAATTACGATCATTGAATATACATACCAAGCTTCGTGTGTTTAATTCAAATGTTATCTCAGTGTTAACATACGGCTGTGAGAGTTGGAAAATAACAAAATCATTGGAGAACAAGCTGAATACATTCGAGAACAAATGTCTTAGAAAACTCATGAACGTCAGTTGGAAAGAATTCAAGACTAATCGACAAATAAGAGAAGACTCTAGGCAGAAATATGTCTCCGACTATATAAGGAAAAGACGATGGTCGTATATCGGTCATGTCCTACGAATGCAAAACAACAGAATACCACTACAGGCGCTCACTTGGGTTCCTGAGGGTAAGCGGAAAAAAGGAAGACCAAAAGAAACACTGGCCCCAGAAAGAACAATAATAAGAGAAGGAAGAACGTTTGGGCCTAAATAATGTGCAAGAGCTAAGAGGAGTGGCGTCACAACGAACAACCTGGAGAGCACTGGGTTTCTGCCTTAGTGCGCCGTGTTTTTGGCGCTTAAAGAATTTATTATTATTATTATTATATATATATATATATATATATATATATATATATATATATATATATATATATATATATATATATATATATATATATATATATTTTCCAACACAATGTACTCTCAGGTGCTTCGTAAGTCTACTTAGGCATGCCTCTGCTCCTAGTATGTCGCAAGCTTCCACAAAGGCAAATGTCGCACATCACAAATTTTGTGGGCGCTCTATCTGGGTTGGCCTCTACATATTAATAATAATATACATCAATAAAATGGTTCATCTTACCGCAATGAATGAAATATTTCACAAGTATAAGGTTAACCAGCGATCAATGGCACAAGCTCAGATCGCCGTCTACCAAACTGCAAAGGCAATTGGTCACAGATTGCTCTGCTTTCTCTTAACCTTGCTTGTAAGAAATATTTTTTCAAGTGGCCCCTATGCTTAGCAAAACCTTCGCTTTATCCCCTCTCTGCCAATACTAACATCATCCAATCAAATCAAGTTAAGCCAATTTGACTTTTTTTTTCAAACAACGCGTTTTGAAAATGTAACATGCGAAGATTTTCAAAGTTTAGCGGTTACCACTGTGTATGTCTGTCTGTCTTCAATTTTTATTTTCTTCGATATCTCCGTTATTATTGAAGCGATTTTAAAGATAGAAAGTGATTATTAACTGGACAATTGTCCTCTATCTAGCCAATATATTTTCATTTACGTCTTTATCGTAGTTTTCATCTTCGTACTTTTCTTCTTTATTTATTCAGAACAACATACTTTTACTCTCAGCAAGATAACATATTATAGGGATTAATATTTTATTTCAATAAACAATATTATCGTTTCTGTCCTTTCCTTTCATTTATCCTTCTATTTAGAATACAATACATTATCTACGTTGTCTTTGCCCCTTTCTCTGCCCTGCACGCACTTGGTTCGTTAGTTTCAGTTTCACAATGCACAAGTTATGTTGGATTTTTTAACGTGGTGTTAAGTCAGCCGCCGCGATGCTGTAATAAGCATCGTGGCGCTCTCTCTGACCACAGAAATTGCTAGTCTCATTAACAAAGCTGCAGCTACCTTTGCCTGCCTCACATCCCGCTTTTGGGGAAACTCCAAACTCGCAACGATTACCAAAGCTGCAATATATAACGTCAGTACCCTTCCACCTCTAGTTGCTGACCCTAGTATAGTGACGTCTCTAACACTTCACTCCCACCTCTCGATGCTGGACTTGATCATGTCTCTAACACTTCACTCCCAACACTTCAGTAGTCAAGTCTCTAACACTAACCTCCCACCTCTAGATGCTGACCCTAGTAAATGCAAGTCTCTAACACTACCCTCCCACCTCTCGATGCTGGTCCTATTATAGGCAAGTCTCTAACACTTCACTCCCACCTCTAGATGTTATAACTGATTGTAAAATATATATTTAAAT
>JAMPIV010009693.1:0-75000 GCA_024509875.1 Oreohelix idahoensis
GTACCAAGGGAAACCACGTGTTTGAAAATGAATTAAAAGTGGAAATTATTATAATTCAACAGAGTATTTCCTTGTAGAATTTAATGGTTTTCTAGACTTGAGTTATGAATGTAATTATAAATACACGTATTCCCTTGACTACATTACTACAACCTCATGATAAATTTGTCACAATGAGGACACACAATACATTGGCAAAGTCAGATGGGAATAAATCTTCGAAGTTATTAAGCTAAATTATACAGAAGGCTTGGTTTGTTATATCCAGTTCCATATCCAGAAATCTAAAACCGAATCCATTCTCACAACGAGGAATAGGACGTCATTCACAAGCAGATTCTACAACTGAAGCACTGTCTTGTGAAGTCCATTGCCCTGCTTTCACCAGACTGCCACGATTAAAAAAGCGTGGACATCGCCCTGCCTTCACCTGACTTCACAAAAGCGTGGACATCACCCTGCCTTAAATCTGGGAAGTAACCAGCAAGAAGAAAGATCCTCCTGCATAACTAAACTATCCCATCCCATCCCAACTAACATAATTACCGATGTATGTTACGTCGGTCGGTCTCACTCAAAATAGTAACTCGCGCCAGAAAAAAAAGTGCGCAACGCACGGTGTGCAACTTGCGCGGTGTGGGTGTTATATAAAACAAATACTTTGGTTTTATTTATTTATTTATTTATTTGTTCTTTCACGAAATTAGTAGCGCTCGACAAAGTAAACCACTTATTATCAGGGAACACTCTTTGAAAACAATCCACGCACTTTCACACGAAATGTTGTCATCAAAGAACTTTTAAATTGAATCTAAAATAACATAATTCTCGCCGTGTGTACGTTGGTCACAGCTGAGGAATGCAACCGTGTTGAAAAATTGTATTGTTTCCATTATATATACTCTCCCGAAAATAGTTACAATCAACAAAGAAAAGCGTTAACATGACGGTGTTCATGAACAGTTTGATTACACTGTATAATGGAAAGAAACCAAAAACACTCTACGAATGTACATCTATCTGCTCATCTGGGAACGGAAACAGCACACTATAATTAAAAACCCGTCAACTTTGACGGGTTATTGCTAGTACATCATAATTACTGAAAATAAGTAATTCACTATATTGGAGAAGAACATTACCAAGCGAGCAGTGCCATTTCAATTATGAAAAAGTGACATTAACCAAAAGACTTATAATTTTTTATAATATATATGCTTGTAAGATTTTGTAACAATTAAATTACAGTGTTTAGCCCATATATATAATTATTAAAGTTCTATGTATTTGCTTTAAAACTGAAGTTATTTAATCTATTTGCGAGACATTTTTTAAGGTATTAAATATTTTTCTGACTCATACTAATTCAAGTCAGTGGGAGCTAGTTTAACGATTGCATTCATACGCATATTGATAGACACACCCCAATAGTATAGGATAGATCTAGCTAGAAGGTGACTTACTTCACAGCTGTCTTTCTACAGCTACCATCTGGACGTGTGAAGTTACCAGCTATCGGCCTTCTGCCATCCCTTACTTCAGATTTTAACTATTTTTCACCTCGACTATCTGGGGAACTCATCCCAATATCCATCTCGCCACACTAATGTTGATAAGAATCGAGTTAGATTCTATCATAACGATTGTAATATTGTTCGTTTATGTAACTGAAAATTTACAATATTCAGAGATATTAACTACATACAATTAACAGAGAAATCAGGAGATGCCACCAAGACTCTTTCAGTGTTCGAACGCTACCGGTCGCTTCAAGGTAGAGGAAATTGTCGATTTTACTCAAGAAGTAAGTTGAAGTTTATGTTCATATATTATGGTAGTTAAAATTAATCAGACTGATCGACATGTGATTGGTTAATGAGTAGGTCAAAATTAGAATTTCATTTGAAACATTTGTATTATTCCATTTATAATTGTCCTTTTTGGGCGCCACAATCATCGTCATCTTTTCCCTTTTGGTTCCGTATGTAGCTGGCTCGCGAGCTGGAAGATTACACCAAACATTCACATGTTCTTGCAGTTGTGGTTTCTTAAGCAATTTGTTTTGCATGATAAGGTTGCCATGACCATGAGTCATATTAGTCGCCTTGTACGACATGCCTCAGAGAGCTATACTCCTAGTCTTTCTCATCAGAGACCTTCCAGGAAATACACAGGATGAAAGCTGTAAATTTCCTTCTTCAAGGATTGCTCACAACCGGATTGTGTACAGGTTTGTGCATTTTTCCTCTTTAAAAGTGGAAATGTGTGTAAAGCTTAATTTTTGTTTGTGTGTCCGTTTAAATGTATGTGGGTGTATGGGTGGGGGAGGGGGGAAGTGGGTGTTGTTGTGAGCTAGTATAACTAATGCCAGTGGTTATTAGCCTTTTATTTTAGTTAATAGAGAAAGTTAGTAAAGAAGCCCCTAACTTTTCAAAACGAGGTACAGTAAGGTATCGGGTTACGGCGGTCTCGACTTCTAGCAACCCGCCGATACGAAATGAGCACATAAGACCAGATAATGTTCAAATTCGACAACATTTCCATTGATTTTCAAGTATTGCAGCGATATCTGCTCTCGTACACTGTTGCCTGGTGATCTTCCGTTAATGGTAGAAAACATTTTGTTGGCCTCATCATGTCTCCAACGCGTGCGTAATTTAAATGCTGATGATGCTTAGAAAAGGATGGATGGAAAAATGGAAATAACAAAGGAGAAACGTTTTTGCAAATTTGTTAAAATGTAGGCTTTAATTCGATTTAAATTTAAGATGGTACTTGAAGAAGAGCCATTTGGAAGTAACTATTTGGCTCAAGGAATTCCCAGTGAGTGAACCATGGTCCATTACTATTATTAACTAATTTGTTTAGAGCTTCCTGGTACACTGGTTCCTACTTTTAGAATACTAGGTACATTCACCATGTATTCACTTTTATTCAAGGAAACGTGCAGAACTTTTGACTGATTCTTGACAAAACCTAAATATGGTTTGGTGAATTTTGTCAACTTTATATATACACATAGTGCCTATCTCTATAAGTAAAAGTCGGTGGAACCGTCCAAAATACTTAGACTTAAAAGACATTTTACCTATTTGAAGTTTGTTATAAGATGGACAGAAAGCTCAAAGTTATCATTTTAAACTGTTTATTGTACCTTTTTCATTGTTAAACTAACATTTTTGCATCTTTTCCATTTCCTAAAAGCACGATCACATGGTATTATCATGTTATATTTCAGTACCATTTTTGCAAGTAACAAAATATGAAAACGTCCAAGCGTCCTAATGTACTAATCTCTCCTATATAACATGAATTAGCCCTATGTAGTGCCCCTCTATATAAAGGGGCACTAGCCCTATGTAGTGACGGGCAGATACAGATAGAATAGAACGACTACTATCTCAGACATGTACATATTTCAGGCAGCCCTTACATGTAAAACAAATTGTTACAGAAATAACTGTTGCAATAGCACATGAAAGCTTTGATGCAAGATTCCTACAAAGGGATGAACTCAATGGTGGCTGCAGGCACAATAAGAGTAAACAAGTTAAAAAAAAATTACATCAATCAATCAATACCCTTTAGCTCCCCAAGGAGCATAGGCCGTCAACAAACACATGCCAAGTCTTCCTGTCCTGTGCCATCCGCTCAAGTTCTTTCCATGTTTTCCTCATCATTTTCACCTCTGTTTCCAGTTCTCTTCTACATGTGTTTTTTGGTCTACCTCTGCCTCTCTTTCCCTGTGGATTCCAGAACAAGGACTGCCTTGTAATGCTATCAACAGGTTTCCTCAATGTGTGTCCTATCCACCGCCAGCGTCTTCTTCTCAACTCTTATTCCACTGGCACTTGTCTGGTTCTTGTCATCAATTCCACTTTTGTGACTTTGTCATACCATTTCATGCCTTCTATTCTACGCAAGCACCCGTTTATAAAAGTCTGTAGATTTTTGGTTGTTGTTTTTGTTGTTCTCCATGTCTCAGAGCCATACAATAGGACTGTGTCAGAACCACGTATGCTGTGGATTTATAATACAACGATACTAATAATTATAGAATGGGCTCGCTCCATTAGGAGTACGATCACAACATAATGTCTGACATAAGAAAATCAACACCTTCTACAGGTACTTCCCTTTATTAATGTAAGCCGACACAATACAGCCTCACACGGCCAACAAACGTATGAAATACATATAACAATACCAAGAAACTTGCATCGATTAATTTATCTAATAGCATCATACATAACAGTATGACTGCACTGTACAAACACTGTACTGACTATCGCTCACCATGGCGACCCAAAAAATCTACGACAAAGAAATACTCAATTCATGAACAACTCGTAATCTGCGGCCTGAAGATAATATCCACTGGACACTACA
This sequence comes from Oreohelix idahoensis, assembly GCA_024509875.1. Taxonomy (NCBI): domain Eukaryota; kingdom Metazoa; phylum Mollusca; class Gastropoda; order Stylommatophora; family Oreohelicidae; genus Oreohelix; species Oreohelix idahoensis. Next base: position 4,390 of record JAMPIV010009693.1, read on the forward strand.
CTAATCCATAATTACACATAAATATCCACCAGAACCGAGTGGCGAAAGGGAAAAATATCTAATCTCGGAACGCTGGCTAGCGCTCGACCCCCTTTGGAGTTGGGACGACCATATGCCATAAACAGCATCTCCTCATCTGAACCGAGAGAAAGCCATAGTTCTATCCTGCTATTGTCGATTCTGCATTTTCCAAGCTCTCCAAAACACAACATGAGTATGAAGTAAGCTATCCCAGGTTATGGCCATTGGCCATCGTGAAAAATGACAACAACTGTCCTCACCTGGTCACCCACAAAACAATCCACAGTACATCCGTATTTACTCTTATATAAGCATCCACAAAAAAAGTTAGTTGCATATCCTTTACAGGACGTGGCAATCAACTCCAGCTTTTATTGGCTGTTTTGTGATTTTTCTAGGCAATTTTTTCATTCAGTAGTTTGCCATTGCTTTCTGAACGGTGCGGCGCTTATACCATTGTTTAAAATCCACACAAAGCGATCTGCTACCAAACCGCCTGCAGCGGTTTTCGAACTTGGTATATCTGGATTATGAAACTGCGTTCATATCCATTAGGCCACAGACGCCGACAAGCATCCACAACAGTAAATAATCTCATAGAATAAACAATCATTTGTAACATGGTTTAAATATATATTCCATTCAACTCTATAGCAAATTGCCTTTTTGGCACCATGATACATAAATTCCAAGCACAACATCGTAAAGCATAAGCATGATCTTTACAGTTTACAAAACATCTCTAATACTATCACATGTAAACACCTCCTCAGTTCTCCTCACTACATTATAAAGTTGTACAGAACAACTTATATTCATCAGAATAATACTGGTTGCGTGGGTCAGACTCCACTGTTCGGTTCGCTTTAACCGAAACACACTAATTGCACGCGAAACCAATACCTATCCCTTGCTTATTGCTGGACTATCAGCAGGTGGTTGTGGAGCAACGACATGTGCTTCCACCTGACTGCATCACGCGCACCCCACCTATTCGCGAAAGTCACTCGTGCAACTTTGGTATTGTCGCGCAATGACAATACCTCCACAAATCTAACCGGCGCGACCTCATTAAACACTCGTCTGAGTGTGCGCCAACTAGCACTCAGGGGAACATTGCGAACCCAAACTGTGCGATCGCCAGCTATCGGGCCCTCGGATATGCCTCTACTGTTCCTACTCATGTGCCTTGGCACTTGTCGCGAACCCCATCTCAGATGTACTTTCTTGCCAGGTGATGATACCTCGACCAACTGATCATCCGCCTCGGGACTTTGGTGTTGCTGAACCTCTGCTCCAGCCACACCCATGGCATTATGCACTCCCCGTACATTGCGGACGATTAAATCGGCAATTGGGTCCTCGAGGACGAACGCGTTCACTCTACCCGACAGGAACGGGGTGTTCACATTAATATACGCCTGGGGGTGAGACTCAACTTTGCCCCCAAACGTGGTACACTTTATAGTTTTGCCTGTAAGGCAGGACTCGTCGATACACGACCGACGCACCCCAACTGTGTTACGTCCCGTGTCCCTCAATACAGAGACTGGTTTCTTCTCCACCACACCCTTGTGGAGAGCCACCTTGCCAGTCTCATGGACTGCCGACAGACATGGTGCCGCACGCCCGCAGTGTAGCACTATACTCTCGTTCGCATGGAACAGAGGACGACACCCCACACAGTCCTCGCTGTTGACTGTGTCCAACAAAAACGCGGAATTCGCGTGTTTAATTGGAGTAGGACACCTGTCAGCATAATGATTATTGCCACTACAATTGGAACACATGCGCTCCTTTTTCGACTCATCGCGTGGACTCTTGCTGTGGCTTTTAGCAGGTGAAGACCGCGCATCAGAGTCGGGAGATCGACTCTCTGAGGAACCACTCCTCTGCTTGGACTGTTTGGTTTTATTCTAAAGCCGATCTTCGTCGCGAGACTACTCAAAACGTACCTGCTTTCGCGTTTGGTGCTCTCCTCTGTCGCTATCACTTTTCCATTGACGGTTGTGCCAGTTTGACCGACCATTCCAATGAGATCGGAAGTTACCGTAATTCCCTCTGCGTGGTTGATAGGGACTGGAGGGCCTATCGTACTTCTGCTCCTGGCACCTGTCTGCATCGCCTGACTGATTTTGCCATGGTTGGCGTTGTACCTTGCCGACACCAGCAATTACGGCGTCAGACAGACCAGACCGCTGGATAGGTTTGCCCGGATGGGCCAGGACATAATGGTGCCCCAATTGGGCCATCGAATCAATGTCTTTTGGCTGGCGCTCTTGGAAAAACGCTACTAACTCAGTAGAACATGAGGACAGCACTTTGTCCCGTAGCATCAAGTCTAGCAAGCCATCATAGTCCTTGTTTATCCCCTCCAACTCAATCCACCTATGGAGCAGAAGCTTTATCTTCGAGATAAAGTCCTCAAAGTCTTGGTCTGCACTTGGCATCGTGTTCCTAAAGCGCGTCCGGTACCCTTCAGCCTTTAGACGGAACTTCCGAAGTAACCGTTCCTTCACCTTGTCGTAATCCGCCCTTTCCTCCAGCGGGAGGCTATAAAAAGTCTCCATCGCAGGCCCCACTAGCAACGTGGATAGCAGAGATGGCCATTGATCTCTGTCAGCCTTCCAGGCCACGCATTATCTCGAACCTCTCGAGGAAAAAATCTAAGCTGTCGATTTTATCGTTAAAATTCGGCAGACGCAGCTTAAAGGGACGATGGGACTCCCTCGGAGTCGAGTTCTGACCACTCGCACCCACTTCTAATCTCTTCAATTGTATTTCCTTATCAATCTTCTTCTCTTCCAGAGCTATTCTCATTCTCTCATTTTCTAATTCTAACTCTCTATCCTCTTTCATCTTCCTTTCTTGAAACTCTTTATCTTCTTTCATCTTCTTTCTTGTAATTCTAACTCTCTTCTTTTAAGCTCTAACTCTTCTGCGCGAGCATCTCTGTCCTGCTTCTGTTTCTCAATCTTTTCCTTCTCTATAGCTTTTTGATTTTCCTCTGAGTAGTATTCTGCCTTGGCAAAATCCATCAGTTCTTTCTGAGTGTATCCACATTCTTTGCCCATCTGAATGCAACCCTCTAGGTCCATGATGTACACTCAGAATACTCACTATTATCTTTTGCTGTAGATTCTTACTATGCTACTATAAACTATAAATTAAATAAATACTATAAATGTACTATAAACACCTCACTTATATCAACAGCTAACTATCTGCTTACAAAGTATGCAGTAATGATATAAGAATAGCACTAGCACTAACACTTGTTAACGTACAAACAAATATGCCTGTGCATATAATCCACTTCACCTCTCAATGTATAAATATAATCCACTTCAACTGTTAATTACTGTCTCCTTCCTCTCTAGATTTTGGTCCTTCCGACCCCTTAGTCTCTGTGTTGCAACTGTCAAGACTCTTACTATAGTCGAAGGTTGTATTTCATCAGCTGATAATACCTCTTGGTACTATGCCACCTCAAAATTGAACGGTTGTGGCACGCAACAAAATTGAAAAATAACACAGCTTCTTCACCGCAGTATCTTACTAACACCCACCTTGGTGCTGTACTATGACAATATTTCAATTCTTTATATTCTATGTAATACACGTGTTTACACTGGCCAAATGAACACTCCACAGGTGAAAAGACATGCACTGAGCGCAACGATAACTAACAGTCACGGTGAATAAGATGACAGACAAAGTTAGAGCAGAAATAGAATGATAAATAAAATACGTGACTGACAACGCACAAAAACAAGGGATACCTGTTAACGTATTTACAAGATAGCAAGAGGGAACGAGAGATCACACCACCTAAACACAACAATAGAATTACTGCATGTACAGGACAATGTAAATACAAACCACACCAATACACGTAACAAAAACAGAGCCTTGAATGTTAAGTAGGGCAGTCGCAGGAAACACTTCTGCCTTACTCCACCACTAAACATGCACAGCCACACCCTAGAAAGGAATCAGTCTAATCCAATTTATCCCACAAGTAAGAAAAGAAAGCATTAAACTCGCCACCCGTCCACCCATAAACTCACAAATATAATATTAAACACCGTAGACTAAACAACAACCACACTTAACAATGAAGTGTTGAGAGCTATCTCCTTCGCTAGCTACTACCAACTCATAACAATCAAAATAAACTGAATAACATATAAGCAATACTAACACTATAACATATCAAAGATATATTATGTAACTACCCTAAGTAATAGGAACTTATAGTGAAAGATCCCACCTAACTAACTAACACCATATAAAAATACCGACTAAGTTTCTATAAAGAAAGCGAGGGAAAAGAACAAAACAAAAGGAAAGAAAACAACCACATACCAATAAGCAAACCTCAAGAAACAGACGTAGAACAGAACAAAGCTTGTTGCTAACCTAACAAGACCCCGACAACACTGTCCCACTACTCTAGAGAACCAGACGGAACGATAAGTAGTATCAGGTGGATAGACAGAAGAGAAAATGTTAAAGGAAGAAAACATAATTTAGAGGAAAAACAAGAAAAATATAAATATAACAATTCATACAAAGATTTACAAACGAAAAACTTAACTGACGCTCCAGCGATGCTTGTCCACGTAGCTCCTCAACATCGATGATAAACGATGAACACACTACAAACAGTTCTCCACAAACTTGAAAATATCCAAATACACAATGTTCTTCTCAGTGTAATATCTGAACTGTCCACAGTAAGAATAACTACTGTATATTCCCACGAAAATTCAGCTAACCAGCCAGCTTCACAAGTCTATGTGCCAGATCATAACGTTAATGTCTTTTGGCACTATAATATGCGACTATCCACACACAGTTCACTTCGTACAACACTTCAGGAATCCAGCAGACTTCAGGACAGAGTACTCCAGGACCACTCAGATCAGCAGGCTTCACTCTTCAGCACAGTAACTTTCCAGTGTCACGACAGAGGCGTTGGTAGGCTCCTCAGTATGGCTTGAAAACCAAGAACTTGGCAAAATCCCCGGAACATAATGTTCCCAGGTAGGTAGCGCAGTATCAGCAATGGTACTACTGCAGGTAGGCTACCAGAACGACGATGTCAAGAACCAACCTACTCTGGTTGCAAAGATCTAGACCATTCTACCGATACGAGGAGTTTCACACACCCTGGGATGCCGCCAACACAATTCAAACTCCTATACATCCCAATATAGACGATATAATCTCCTCTGCCGACACACACATTCAGGCACCAGAGCCCGAGATCTAATCTCCTCTGCCGACACACACAGTCAGGCACCAGAGCCCATCTAATACCGACACCACAAGAACTACTGATCTCCTTTATCCCACAAGGACCAACTGTAGACATCTAACACCATTAACCTCCGCTGCTCCGCCTGGATCACTACCTTCCTAGTACTACGCTACAAAGTACACCTTGTAATACCTCGAACTGTCAAGCCAGACGCCAGCTACAACTCTATTCTATCACTTTTGCCACTGCTTCTATCAATACTTGCACTCCCTAGCGCACAATTAACTTGCAAAAACAGCTTCAACCATAAACAATGTCAAACTAATATCTGTGCGGACAACATCAACCTTTTAAATGTGCCCTAATTCCCATCTAGGTCAGTACGCTAGCGAGGTCACACTTGACCGAGCACAGTTCACTACTACTGACTGACAAACACACTGCGGTGAAACTGGAAAACCAAATAACTCACAAGAAAACGCTGTAAACCTGAAGGAGTGAACACAATGCTACTATAACCTTCTACCACTCTGTGTGCATACTAAATTCTAGCCTTAACATGAAAATATAGGCTCTACAGCCTTTTCGGCTCACAAAAACCGCATACAGCCTTCAGCTGTCCAATATAACTTATACTGAATTGTCAGGACACTGTTTAGACGATGCCCCCAGTTGCCAAAACCACATGTGCTGTGGATTTATAATACAACAATACTAATAATTATAGAATGGGCTTGCTCCATTAGGAGTACGACCACAACATAATGGCTGACATAAGAAAATCAACACCTTCTACAGGTACTTCCCGTTATTAATGTAAGCACACACAATACAACCTCACACGGCCAACAAACGTATGAAATACATATAATAATACCAGAGAAACTTGCATCGATTAATTTATCTAATAGCATCATACATAACAGTATGACTGTACTGTACAAACACTGTACTGACCATGGCGACCCAAAAAATCTACGACAAAGAAACACTCAATTCATGAACAACTCGTAATCTGCGGCCTGAAGATAATATCCACTGGACACTACAATAATCCAGAATTACACATAAATATCCACCAGAACCGAGTATGGCAATCTCTGGCTAGTATTCCGTACTAAGAACCGCACAGCAACTTGCTGGCGAAAGGAAAAAATATCTACCCGTCCACTCGGAGCGCTGGCTAGCAACTCACTCCCCTTTCGCGCATAGATTTCTTCCGGCTTCCGTCTTGTCACATGACTTCACGCCTTAAGTTATATCAGTGCTGCCAAAACACAATGTAACCAGTCTGATATTTCGGCGAAATAGCGCCGTGACAGACTGACTTCACATTTAAGTTGAAGATTCTTATTTTTGTGTTGGACTTGATTTCTCTTGTTCTCCATATGTTTCCCAATGCAATGAAAGCTCCTCTTGCTTTTTGTAAAGTTAAAACACGCATTAAGTTTTAAAAAAAATTACATGAATAATAGAAATTCTGAATTACAAGAGACAGTAGATTTTCAATTCCTTATAAAACTTGCACAAGAGAAGAGAAGTAAAGATTTTTTAACCACACCAACATTCAGCAGATGGTCACTCTGAGAACTCGACGTTTGTTCCAGCTTTGCACTTTGAAATCTAGTATAAGTAAATTTTCTAAAGATTCACCATATATATGTATATATATATATATATGTATATATATATCTATATATATATATATATATATATATATATATATATATATATATATATATATATATATATATATATATATATATATATATATATATATATATATATATATATATATATATATACATATATACATATATATATATATATATATATATATATATATATATATATATATATATATATATATATATATATATATATATATATATATATATATATATATATATATATATATATATATATATATATATATATATATATATATATATATATATATATATATATATATATATATATATATATATATATATATATATATATATATATATATATATATATATATATATATATATATATATATATATATATATATATATATATATATATATATATTAGGGTTCCCATAATGTTTTGTTCAAAAACCGGGACATTTCCAAATTTTTACCTAAAAAACCCGGGACATTTTGTAAAAAAACGGGACATGTTAAAAATTAAGGTAAAGCACAAATAAATCTATTATATATTATATGTTGCACTTAAAATAAGATACTGGTATAAAAATACACACATTAACTAACACAACTTCCACTTTAAAAAAGAATTCTAAATTACAAACATACTTAATTAGAAAAATCGCACCTTTAAAAAATACACAATAGTCAAGTTTATATTTCAGATTCATCAGAATATTTATCAGATTTGTGGGCCTGTTCAAGAAGTTTTTTTTTTCTTCTGATATTTGAACATAGAACTCAGCACAAGAAAAATCCTTAAAATTGGCCTTTAGTGAAGCAAGTGAACAGTATAAGTCATGAATATGGACTCGACATTAATATTGAGAAAACAAAAACTATGATAATTAGCAAAACAGACGATAAACCCACATTAAAGATAAGCGTAAATGGGAAAATCCTGGAACAAGTCAAGAGCTACGTATATCTTGGTCATATAATAACAGAAGATGGCAGATGTGAAACAGAAATCAAGAAGAGAATAGGAATGGCCAAAGCTAGATTCAACAACATGAAAAATATACTGACATCCAAACAGTTATCTCACAAATTAAAACTGAGAATCATAAAGTGTTTTATATATTCTGCATTTCTGTATGGTGCAGAAACATGGACGATGAATAAGCGTTTGGAAGAAAGAATTGAGGCTCTTGAAATGTGGATATATAGAAGAATGGGGCGTATCTCATGGAAAGAGATGAAAACAAATAAGGAGGTCCTAGAAAATCTAGGTATGAAAAGAGAACTAATGAGGGAGGTCAAAGTTCGGCAGCTAAAATACTTTGGCCACATAAAAAGGCATAACACCTTGCAGAAGACCATAACAGAAGGGAGAGTTGAAGGCAAACGTGCAAGGGGAAGACAGCGCTATAAGTGGGAAGATAACATCAAGAGATGGACAGGAAAGAGTCTATCAGCGTGCACCACCAAGACAAGAGACAGAAGACGTTGGAGATCCATTACAGCCAACCTTCGTTGTGGAGATGGCAACTGATGATGATGATGAATGGCAAGCTTTCACTGTCTCAATTTTAAGTCTGTTTTTTTTCGTCTGTTCAAAGCGCATTTATTAATGAAAAAATACGTTCAACAGCTGCATTGGATCCTGGCAGTGCCAAACAAAAACTAACTAGGCATTTCAGGTTCTCAGCATTTATATCCTGCTTTGTAAAATGAGCGAACATCTCACACCATTTTTCACTGACACTTTGATCCTTCAGTTCACTCCACACATCAAATTTGCTTTCACAATATTTTTTCACACATGCAAACTCATCATATAAGTCCTCTTCATTCACAGTAAAATTTGGTGACACTGTCTTCGTGAATATGTAGCTTTCTTGGATGTTCTTCCAAGTCACAGACTCCTTTCCCTTCAAATTGATCCAATCCATAGACTGAAGAGGCGTAAGAAATGGTGTACACCACTCCTGAATATATTCAATGCAGGTGTCATAGAAATCTACTGCATAGCTTTGAAACTTTTCAACTGTTATGTGTCCTTCTTTTTCTAATTCTTGCAACGGATTTCTCACAGTAGTAGTAGTAAGAAACTTTTCTGCCTTCCTGTAGTTAAATCATTTGGTAGATGCTCACTGAACACTGTTTTGGTCGACTTTCGAATTTTTGTTCCAGATTCAAACCGAGGGTCCACTGTAACCGGAAATTGATAAAGTAACACTACTAAAACACGGAATAAAATCTGTTACCCAAAGATTTTTTTTTAGGAAGGACCCTTAAAAAGCGGGACATTTGGAATAAATTCGGGACACCGGGACATTTTATTAAAAACGGGACTGTCCCGGGAAAAACGGGACGAATGGGAACCCTAATATATATATATATATAAAAGATTTGTCACTAACAGATATTTTGGAAGGAACGTGATGTTGCACAATTCTTTTCATTCGTATATAACATGCAGTTCACAGTTTTCATTATAGTTTATTATTGTATAATTGGGATAAACACATAAAATATTATTTGAAGCATACATAAAGCGCAAAACGTGAGCCGATATTTCTGGCCCAACACAAGAATTGACAAAGTAAGCGTACCATTCGACTTTCAATAACGTAAACAAGAGAAACAGTTCTAAAGAGTCACATTATTTACCTAAATTCACACACACACGCACACACACACAAACACACACAACTCTGCGCTGAGAACAGAACGTATTCGCACTGACAACGCCGTTATAAACTGAACTTTGTTATAGAATGTTTGCCTAAAACGTTTTCATCCCTATCATTCTCCCAAAACAGGACTTATTAGAAGATGACGTCATGATTCTGGACACCATTGACGAGGTAAGATCCATCGCAGTACTTGACATGTAAGCTACACACTAGTATTTATCAAACACTATTAACGATTACCAGGTCAGGTTAGATCTCCAACAACTAATATCTGAGACATACGGATGTAGTACATTCAAAATGATTAAATCAACTTTAGATTTGTATATATATATATATATATATATATATATATATATATATATATATATATATATATATATATATATATATATATATATATATATATATATATATATATATATATATATATATATATATATATATATACAAATAACACATTTAATAATCAATTATAGTTAACAGTTTAAAAAGTTGAATAATTCTTTAACAAACAATAATCATCATCGAGCGATGTTATGGAGCATTTGTTAATGCTTGGCAGCTTTTATGTTTATACTTAGCTGCCAATGAGGTTCTGCTCCAGCTGATGTTTGGGTCTTTGCAGATAGATGACTAGATCACACTCATCACTGGTCATGTTTGAAAGTTGTAGCACGTTCCAAGAGGTGTTAGGGATTAACTACCAAGCTGGTCCCGCGTCTCTAAGACCCGTCTGATGATGGTGTATTGCGTCGACTTCAGGCAACTTATTCCCTCACTTGTTCCAGAGATAGTACTCTCAAATGGGACCACCGACTAGTGTCACAAAAGAAGAGAACAAATACCCTCTTGAGCATTGAGTTTCCCGACACATACTTATGTGTCCCCGTCTTCCTATTCCACCATCTCAGAACTTTACCCGCGATGAGAATTAATCTTAATCCCATTGCGAAATTAAGCGAAAAATTTCTTTCCATTTAAATTGAATAGATTTATATTTAACTTTACATTGGTTGAAAAGGTTGAAAACTTTCATTACTTTTAGAGTGAATATGTTTACATTTACATCTACACTGGTTGAGAATGTTAATAATATAATAAGTATGTACATCATTCTCTCATCATTCCCCCCCTGCTCCATTTGGAACGTAAGACTGCCTCTGCATTTAGTTCTCTATCAGAAACTCGTATAAAGCAGTCACCAGCCCTTGCAGTGGTGGTTCATGAAATCATCATTCTATATGCTGAGGTTGCTACCTCAAATGACTTGGACATCACTTAGCAATTTTCACATATTAATACTTACAAGTCAACATATACATATTATTTCACTTGTTAATAATGTAAAACATAGAATTTATAGACTTACAACTTACCCCAAATTGACTTTGGGATCATCGACTTCTGGCTCAGAGAGATAGTAAGTCAACTTGTTGAAGATGCTTCTTACACGTGATCTGGGGTTGTTACTTTATAATAAGCTCCCACTTTGACTCCGTGTTTCAGATTCCTCAGATTCCGGTTTTCCTTGTTAATAATGGTAGAATTTTCCTGGGCTTTTAAGTCCTAAAAAGGCTCAAACAAGTCTGGTCCAATAAATGAATTCTGATTCTATTCTTAACTCTGACAGGTCTGGTTGTTTTCTTGATGAGGGGAATTTTCACAGTGCTATAAACTGAAAAAGTGTCAAGTTATATTACCGCTTTCGTTCCTGGCACTATTAGACCAGGCCCCAATCAGAAATGTTGTTATGTTTACATCTCGAGTGCCGGCCAATTGTTTCATACATGCGTGTTTAGGATGGGATTTATTCAAAACATTTCCTCATAGGAATTCTGCGTGTGATTGTAAAAGTCACGTCTTCCATATATGGCAATCGTGACATTCGAATATTTTCGTCAATGATCACAAACACCACTCCCTACATTATCACAAGTATTGTCTTCGTAATAATTCTGCCGGAAGCGTATTACGACATTCCGACTGTCAAGTGTGTGTCTGTAATCTGTCCACAAGCGGATGATTTATCGCCCGGCACGTCTTAGGTAAACACAACGCTCAGTTACTATGAAAAAACTGACCGGCCCATCTGGGTTTTTACCTGTGCCTAATCTTAGCAAAGCCGAGAAGCTTAAAGCAAACATGACGAACTATCACCGAAGGGAGTGTAAAATTGATTAGAAAATGGCTACTACCTGAGAGAAAGTGGGGAGAGGAAATGTGCCGACCACTAGAAAATGCACGTAGTGTCTTATTCTTCTTTGATCCATAACAGCCAACAGTCAAAGCAGTCAGTGACCATCACGCCTGGTGGCGTCTTGTAGAGCAGCAGCAAATTGATTCCACTTTGCTCGGTCGGCGGCCATCCTTCGTACAGTGCCCCAACTCTGATTCATTCTTTACATTTCGGCTTCTACAGTTCTCCGCTAGGTTGTTTTTGGTCGGCCTCTCTTTCGCTTTCCTTCGGAGTTCCACAGCATAGCTGTTCTTGTAATGGTATCAGGGTCCCTTCTGGGGACGTGGCCAACCCAACTCCATCTATGATCGTGTGCATGTCCTCTTGGTTACTCCGAATAAGCAGTTCTTGGTTGCTGATGGTATTCGGCCAAAAGATTCGGAGAATTTTCCTTACGCAGATTGTGTAGAAGGGGGGACAGTTTCGACATTTCTTTCTTTGTTACTCTCCAGCATTCCGCAGCATAGAGAAGCACAGAATGTACACATCTCTCATACAGTCTTAATTTGGTGTTTGTGCTATACTGGGAAGACTTTCAAATGTTGTTGAGGCTAGCAAAGGCTTTCTCGCCTTATTCATTCTGTTGTTAATGTCCTTGCTTGTTCCGCCGTCTGGTGTTACTATGCATCCTAGGTAAGTAAATGTATCTGTCTGTTCTTACTTCTGGTTCCTTATTGTTATTGGCTCAGGATTGCCCACATTGAGTGTCATGACTTCTGTCTTCTTCAGATTGATGTTCAGTCCCACCTGCTTATTCAGTCTATCGGTGTTTTGATGGATGTGTTGATGTGAGTGTGCGAGTAGTGCAATGTCATCTGCATATTCCAGGTCTTCCAGTGTAGAAAACGTTAACATCACCCAATCTATGGCTGTCACAAATAATGTTGTTGATAAGGGCATCCCTGTCGCACTCCTGTTTTCACTTCGAAAGTTAGATTACTCAATCCAACACTGGGTGTAAAGTTAGAATAGAGGCTTTTTATAATGGAAACAATGCAGCTGGGAATTCCATAAGCCCTCAGTATTTTCCACAGGCTGTCCCTGTGTATGCTGTCAAAAGCCTTTTCAAAATCAACAAAGTTAATGTATAGCTGTCTCTGCCGTTCTGAGCATTGCTCTATAATGTTCCTGAGGGTGAATATATGATCTGCACATCTTCTGTTCTTTCATAAACCTGCTTGTTCTTTCCTCAGTTTATGGTCAATTGCTTTTGAAATTCTCTGGATGATTATCCTGCCTAGTATTTTACTGGGAACTGAGAGGAGAGTAATTCCTCTCCAGTTGTTGCAGTCTGCAAGGTCGCCCTTCTTGGGCAATTTGACAATAATTCCTTTACTCTACTGTGTTGGTATTGTCTCAGTTTCCCAGACGTGTGCAAATAGTGGTTCTAATAGTTCTGATGCTAGTTCAGGGTCTTCTTTGAAAAACTCAGCATTTAAGTTATCGTGGCCAGAAGCTTTTCCATTCTTTAACCCTTTGATTGCGGTGATGATTTCTTCCTTTCGTGGAATGTCTGTATTAACATCTAGATCATTTTTAAGCTCAGGAGCATTCAACTGGTCTCTGGTGGTTGTCGCATAGAGATTATGATCAATAAATTTTCTATATTTCCTTTCTTTTTCTACCCGTGTCCTTCACTTTATTATCGCTCTTTTATCCATTTTCCTGTGTTTTTCGCATTCATACGTTTGCGACTATAAACATTACTATTTTCCCATTCATACTTTCGCCTGTTTCTTTTCTCATTTAGAAACGCACACGCATGTTATTATATAACGTGTCAGTCGCTGCAGTCAGACGAGATGTGTGATTATGTTTCATACTCAGACATAGGAGCAGACATTTGGTCTAGCATTTTCACCTGACACGAACGTTTCTCCGGCGTGAGGTGTGATAACCGACATCTGCACGGCGCAGAATGAAACATTTGTCTGGTAATTTCCTCTGTCACGGCACTCTCGGCCAGCTTTCGTAGCGTGAGGTGTCTAAGACGCGTTTGGCATGTTATGTCCAGCGTCTAAGGTACGTAGGTGTTGGGAAAGGGGAGAGATCGGGTTTTTGGAAATAGTGGGATCTTTTGTCTGGTTTAAGATATTAACCAGAGTTTGAAACTAGATTTTCATTCGTACTCCTAAATCTGCAGTAGACAGATCGCCAGGCTAGAAGAATATCTTGTGTATTGAAAAGTCTTTAGTTTCTGGGCAACATTTGCCGAGTTCTAGACTACCATTTCACAACGGGCTGATCACCCGTTTGCCAGTCACTTCGATTACGGAAACAACAGCAAATGGGTTGATATGCCGTTGCCCTAAACACGCCACTAGGTGTGATGGGAAACAATGGCAAAGAAAACCTATCTGCTGTTGCCCTAAGACGCCACTAGGCGTAATGGCCACTGACTGCTTTGACGGTCGGTGGCTAAGGACGGAAGAAGAAGAAGACTACCATTATATTGAATGATTCTAGTTCGTGGTATTAATCTGTAGTTCTGTGCGGAGGTAAATATTATATCTAATATATCTAGTATTTTGTGAGTGTTTAAAGTGTTGGATCGCCTATTTTTCACTAGTTCTTTTGTGCAGAGAGAATTAAAATATAGTCTGTTTTATTTTCTAGTGACGTGTTTCAGTGGAAAGCAGAATAAATTATATTTCTAGCTTAAAATCATGCAGCTATAAATGAATTTGATTTTACGGCTAAATAATCAGACGAGAATATAATTTAAAATTAACTTATAACTGAAATGCTACATCAGTGAGTATTGACGGGATACGTATGTATTCCTAATTCATGATGATTGATTTTATGAATATAACTTATTTCACGGGAAGTTTTAAATGATAAGTCAAGCTGCACGCTTGCAGTTTAAAATGTAAGTTATAACGAGTACATAGTATGTATAATTATTTTATATGTGTTTTTCCTCAGGGACGAGGCAAGAGAAGAAGGTTTGGACGGAGACGAAGCGAAAGCTTTTGTCAGGGACGAACTCGAGAGATATGATGTGGAGCAGAAGGAAAAAGCAGCAGAAGCTAGAGAGCAGAGGAAGATGGATGAGGAAATTGAAATCCGCAGGGAGAGACAGCAAGAGAAGGAGAGGGAGGAAAGAGAGATGGAGAGACAGCACGAGTTGGCGCTTAAAGCTCTAGAAGTGCAAAGCCGTGGTGCTGCCTCTACCTCCAGCAATGGAGAGTCTTCTCCTCATTCCTCTTTAACTGATCCTTCTAACACTTAATCTACTCATCTCACTGCTATGTCTTTTGCGATAGAATCTTTCCCTTGTCCTAACGAGAAGATTGACACGTATCTAGAAAAATTCGAGAAAATTGCAACTCTCTACGGTTTAGAGAGGTCGCGTTGGAATATGAAGCTTTCCCAGGCTTTGAAAAGCAGTGCGTATAATGTTTACGCCAAACTAGAGAGCAGCCAACAAGACAATTACGACGTCTTGAAGAAAGCGTTACTGGAGCGCTTTGAAATGAACGCTCGCAAATTTTTGCAACTCCCGCAACAGCAGGAAGGAGAGCTCTGAAACTTGTCAGCAGTTCTCGTCTCTTTTGAAGGGATACTTGACAAAGTGCCTTGAGCTTTCACAGCTCCCCTCTACCTATAAAGGCCTTGAGGAATTTGTTATAACAGAACAAATAAAGAACACTTTGTCTGCTGATACCCGGAGATTTCTAGCTGAGCAGGGCGCAGAATAGCTTGAAGGCATCTTAGAAAAGTCTGAGCGCTATCAAAATGCGCTGTCTGAACTGCCGGCCACAAAACGGAAACCGACAGAAGAGCATTTTCGAAAGAATAATCTAGACCAATCTTCTCATGCTTCTAATCAGAATAACCACAGAGAAACTGGACCTCAAAACCCCCCTCCTGAAAAATCCAAATTCTACAAAAACAAGTACCCCAACCACAGTAAACAGTCTGATCAACCCGACCGCCCTACATGGCAGCGCAGCCATAAAGGACAAGGTGGCAAAGGGAGAACCCCTGAGCACGGGACATATGATCAGACCGAGCACACCGAGCCTAAACGCATCGGATGCTTATTAACAGTCTCGCAAAACGGAATTATTGACAGTGATTCCCAACCTGTAGAGGGAGACAGACCCTCTACTCAAGATACTGTTATTTTGAACGGTTCTCAAACTTCTTGTTTATTTGACACGGGGCTTTCTTATGATTGCATTGTTGCCAGACACCTGGTTAAACCCGGTCAAGAGACAGGAGAGACCGTCCAATTTTGTGGAGTTCTTAAGAGTGAGGCACCTACAGCGCTTCCCATCGCATTGGCGGAGATCCACTCTGAGTTTGTCAGAGGTGTGATCAAAGCGGCTGTTATGGATGACCCCATCTACCCAGTCATACTTGGCGGTAGATACGTGTTTATTAGGAAACCGGAAGAGCCGATTGTGGCAGCACTAACTACAAGAGGGCAAACCAAGAAGGAACGGGAGCCTGCGCCTAATTTGTTACCCATGGAACTTAAAGAAGCGCAACAAAAGAACACTACTTTGGCACCCTGCTTTAGGAAACTGCCCATGGCTAAGGAACCCAGACAGCACGGGGACATTTTTTCTAAGGATGGTGTACTTTATCGCAGAAGGGCAAGCCTGACCAAGGTTACAACCAGCTCCTAGTACCGAAACAGTACAGAAGCCAAATCCTAGAAATGGGGCACTCTCTTCCCTTTAGCGGACATATGGGACAGAACGCCACAAACCAACGGATAACCACTCATTATTGGTGGCCAGGAGTAAATACTGATATTATCAGGTATGTCAAATCCTGTGCCCAGTGCCAACGTGTACCACCCAAGCAACGGACACCCCCAGTCTCTTTGGGTGAAATGCCAATAGTGGGAACACCATTCGAACGGGTTGTGATCGACATTTTAGGACCCTTAGAAAGGACTAAAAGAAGGAACAGGTTCATCCTGACCTTAGTCGACACATGCACTTTATGGGCAGAAGCTATCCCACTAACATGCGCAGATGCCAAGCATGTCGCAGAAGCCCTCGTGCAGATTTTCACTCGGTTGGGATTCCCTCAGCAAGTGTTGACGGATAACGGATCTCCATACCGAAACCTGTTGATGGATGAGATCGTTAAGATCTTGAGGGACCAGCACATCTACACTAAGCCATATACTCCGGCCGGAAATGGGCTCGTGGAACGTGTTAACGGAAACCTCAACATGATGCTAAGTAAACTGGCACAAGTGAAACCTGAAGATTGGGATCTTTGTATTCCTGCAGCTTTATTTAGCTACAGAGAATCCCCTCATACTTCCACAGGATTTTCGCCAGCTACGCTTTTATTCGGCAGACCTATTAAAGGGCCACTTGAAGCCTTACTTTGGTCGCTGACAGACCAGAAGGCTGATGAGACAGTTGTCTCAGCAAGCAAATATGTGTCGGTTTAAAGGATAGGTTGAAACTAGGATGGGACCTAGCAACGACCAACTTTAAGCGAGCACGCACAAAGCACGCTAACCGATACAGGAAAGTCGCGAAAGAAAGAGAACTGGAAGCAGGAGATAAAGTTTTGGTGTTACTCCCTACCGGAAACAACCAACTGAGGATCGGATGGCAAGGGTCGTTTACC
Organism: Oreohelix idahoensis; assembly: GCA_024509875.1. Taxonomy (NCBI): domain Eukaryota; kingdom Metazoa; phylum Mollusca; class Gastropoda; order Stylommatophora; family Oreohelicidae; genus Oreohelix; species Oreohelix idahoensis. The sequence goes on from JAMPIV010009693.1 coordinate 21,859, forward strand.
GTCCTGAAAAAGATTTCCAAGGCTAACTACCAGATCTCTATTGAAGGAAAAGAGAAGGTTTTCAATTTAAATCTGTTAAAGAGATTCTTGGAAAGACCGGTGCCAACCTCCGACCATGTCCTGACGATCGCGAAAATTGACGAAGATGACGATAGTGGCAGGGAAATTCCATTGCAATCACATGAAATATTTTCAAAATGTCAAAAGCGGCGACGCTCTTTCAAGCGCGCATGGGAGACATTCCAGAGAAAAGACACTTTGGGAGTAGACTTCAGTAGGAATTGGACAGAGACGGAGTGGGAGATGAGAGGGAAGAGGACAGACACCCTGAAGCTACGGATATAGGAAATTTATTTCCATAACGTAGACCTAGAGTGCTTCCATATCTTAAAGGGGGGACGTTCTGTCGCATAGAGATTATGATCAATAAATTTTCTATATTTCCTTTCTTTTTCTACCCGTGTCCTCCACTTTATTATCACTCTTTTATCCATTTTCCTGTGTTTTTCGCATTCGTACGTTTGCGACTATAAACATTACTATTTTCCCATTCATACTTTCGCCTGTTTCTTTTCTCATTTAGAAACGCACACGCATGTTGTTATATAACGTGTCAGTCGCTGCAGTCAGACGAGATGTGTGATTATGTTTCATACTCAGACATAGGAGCAGACTTTTGGTCTAGCATTTTCACCTGACACGAACGTTTCTCCGGCGTGAGGTGTGATAACCGACATCTGCACGGCGCAGAATGAGACATTTGTCTGGTAATTTCCTCTGTCACGGCACTCTCGGCCAGCTTTCGTAGCGTGAGGTGTCTAAGACGCGTTTGGCATGTTATGTCCAGCGTCTAAGGTACGTAGGTGTTAGGAAAGGGGAGAGATCGGGTTTTTGGAAATAGTGGGATCTTTTGTCTGGTTTAAGATATTAACCAGAGTTTGAAACTAGATTTTCATTCGTACTCCTAAATCTGCAGTAGACAGATCGCCAGGCTAGAAGAATATCTTGTGTATTGAAAAGTCTTTAGTTTCTGGGCAACATTTGCCGAATTCTAGACTACCATTATATTGAATGATTCTAGTTCGTGGTATTAATCTGTAGTTCTGTGCGGAGGTAAATATTATATTTAATATATCTAGTATTTTGTGAGTGTTTAAAGGGTTGAATCGCTTATTTTTCACTAGTTCTTTTGTGCAGAGAGAATTAAAATATGGTCTATATTATTTTCTAGTGACGTGTTTCAGTGGAAAGCAGAATAAATTATATTTCTAGCTTAAAATCATGCAGCTATAAATGAATTTGTTTTTACGGCTAAATAATCAGACGAGAATATAATTTAAAATTAACTTATAACTGAAATGCTACATCAGTGAGTATTGACGGGATACGTATGTATTCCTAATTCATGATGATTGATTTTATGAATATAACTTATTTCACGGGAAGTTTTAAATGATAAGTCAAGCTGCACGCTTGCGGTTTAAAATGTAAGTTATAACGAGTACATAGTATGTATAATTGTTTTATATGTGTTTTTCCTCTATTTAGTGAAGAAAACTGGGGTTAACCCAAACTTTGCCAGCGTTAAGTACTGATGAGTAATATCTGAGAAGAACTAAAACATTTTCCTTAAAAGACTTGGTGTAAAATCTTTACAAGACCTTTAAAGGTGAAATGACATAACGGGCCTATTGCGCCAGATTTTATTCTTCCTGAGAAAACTTAAGTACAGTTCAGCCCTTGTAGCAAGTAAACTATTACAAACAGTAACGTTCCGCAAGTTATGTCAACTTGTGGTGTGACCAAGAATTGTTTACCTTTTGATCGAAGTTAAAAACCTGACATTGTTCCTAAGTAGTGGAAACCTCGGGATTCTGATCCTTTGAGCCCGCTTGAAAACTAATTCTTACCTGAACTGATAAAGTGACACTAACTTAAAATCTGAACAAAATTATCGCCTGAAGAGGACGCTCCCCGGACAAATTGGATGAAACCAAGATCTGCAGAGCTGGGTATCCGCTTCATCAAACGATAAAACAGATTGTGTCATAACGTGCGCCAGACGGCGAACAGCAGCACGATTGTAGGTAAGGTTGTGTGAGACAGGGCCCTGATGAATGAACCGAGAGAAAGCAGGAACGAGTGACTCTTTTTTATGGTATACCAAATGTCACCCACTTTGTAAATTTCTTTATGCAAGTTTTGTTGCAAACAAGATACTTTTCCTTAGGATAGATCATACTAATATCTAAGTCTGTTCATACCTTTAAAAGGGGAAAATCATTAGATTACCGCTAATTTATCCGTGACTCTTTGGGCTATCACTTTTCTTCTAACAGGACTGTGGGCTAAACATCGAGGGAAAGGATCATACTGTGGGTCTATCATTCTTGTAGCATTTTTATTGACTTTATGACTATTCGTATATGCTTTGATGTAATTTTTATGTGTTGTGATGACATTTTAGATGATAATTAAAATTTCTCTTGAACTTAATCAGCGCGTTGGTCAGCTCGTTCCAAATTATCTGTATAATCACTGTTATAGTTTTTTCCCACGTCTGTGCGTCTAACTGTCGTCACTTGTGTGCGTGCACGTGAGTGGTACGTTCATATATATTAATATATGTTGTCACTAGACTGTCTGACTCCTCTAAATCTGTTGTAGAAGATAGGCTGAGAAAGAGAGAAGATTCTCGAGTTCTCAGAAACAGCCTCTATCACATTGTACCATCTCACTCGTGGAAATCTATTTCTATTATCATCTCTCACTGTGGCTATCTTACTTACTTACTTACTTAGTCGTTCCCCTTCTACCGTGAGGTGTAGAGGTTTGGAAGAGAGAGCGCCAGACCATTCTATCAGCTGTCTTCTTCCTGGCCTGGTTCCATTCTAGTCCTCGGTCCTTCAAAGATTGTCTAATGTTGTCCTCCCAGCGGACTCTGGGTCGTCCTGGAGATCTGGATCCCTGGCTCTTTGTTTCCCATGCTTGTCGTGGTAGCCGATCTTCTCCCATTCTGCAGACATGGCCAAACCATCTTAGTTGGGACTGTTCTATTTGGGTCTGCAGCGGATGGGATTTTAGGCCTTGACGGATCGTCTGGCCGCGGACCATGTCTCCCCTTGCCACCCCAACCACCTTTCTCAGACACCTCATTTCCGAGGTTTGGACCTGGCTTTTGTGGGCTGTAGTCATTGCCCACGACTCGCATCCATATGTCAAGACTGGGACATAGGTGGAGCGGTATACAGCCATCTTCGTTTTCCCACCAACCTCTCTCCCGCCGAGGAATCCACGATTCATGGCCTGAAAAAGTCTCCCAGCCGCTGCTTCCCGAGCGGCCAACTCTTCCCTGATGCCTCCCCTTCGGTCTATAATAGCTCCGAGATATCTAAAGTGGTCGACCTGCTCCAGAACCCGCTCTCCCAACCCAATCTGATGCCCCCTTTCCTCTCGTGATACCACCATGGATCTTGTTCTAGAGCTGCTTATGACCATCCCTCTCCTCTCCAGCTCCTCCTTCCAGACCTGCAGGTTGGATTGGAGATGTGCCTCTGATTTAGCAATCAGGGCAACATCATCAGCAAATGCCAGCTCCGAAACACAGACCCGTCCCATCCCCCAGCACCCCACTGAATACCCTCCTGTTCTCCCCCCACATGCCCTGATGACATCGTCCATAAGGAGTATGAAGAGGTAAGGTGACAGGATATCACCTTGTCCCACACCAGCGGTGGTCCTGAACTCCTCTGACCCATGGTTTGCTGTCCTCACATAATCTCCGCAAGACTTGTAGAAGCTCTGTACAGCATGAATCACAGGTGCTGGAATATCCCTCCCTGCCAAACAGTCCCAAAGCTTGCTCCAGGGGACCCTGTCAAACGCCCCCTCCAGATCTATGAAACAAAGATGGATCTCACTCTTATACTCAAGGGCCTTTTCACTCAGCTGTCTGAGTGTGAAGATTAGGTCTTGAGTACTTCGATTTGCTCGGAATCCGCACTGGACCTCATCCAATTGTCGCTCAGCTAGGCGTCGGAGTCTCTGCTCTAGGATTCTAGAGCAGATTTTACCAGGGACACTGAGAAGGGATATGCCTCTATGGTTTCCACACCGTCGACCGCCACCCTTTTTGAAAATTGGTGTTATGATGGCAATCTCCCAATCCTTTGGTATGGTCTTGTTGCACCATGCTGCCCGTAGGACCTTTAGGAGTAATAGGTCGCCTGATACTCCCATGTACTTAACCACCTCTGGTGTTACACCATCATGCCCTGCTGCCCCGCCCATCTTGATTTTCTCTAGTGCTGCCCTCAGTTCTTCCATCTTTATGTCATCTTCACCATCATTGGTTTTCTCTTCTGTGCTAGTGGTTATCATTTCTGATGCTTCACCATGCTCACCATCCAGGAGTTCTGAGAAATATTCTTTCCATCTTTCCATTACTTCCTTCGGGGCAGTAAGCAATTTGCCTTGCTTGTCCTTTATAAATTTGAGAGGGCATTGTTTTTCTTCCTCATGTTCTTTAGGGTCTTATAGAACAATTTCTGGTTTTCTTGTGCATCTTTTTCTAGCTTTTCTCCAAATTCTTCCCAGGACTTCTGTTTTGCTGCTAGCACTTTGTTCTTTGCTTCTGTTCTGAGTGTCACATATTCTCTATATTTTTCCATTTCTCCTGTTGTGTTTTTAGCTCCTAAGTATTGTTTCCATGCCATTTTCTTCTCTCTTATTTTCTCTTTGACTTCCTCTGTCCACCAAGGTGTCCTCTTTCTCTGGTTCCCAAGTCTGACTTCACCGCATGCTTCTGCAGCAGCTGTCTTTATGATATCCTTGAATTTATTCCAGAGGGTTTCCAAGTCATCAGGTCGTTCTTCTGTGTTGCTCACTGCTGTAGCAATAAGCCCCTGATATCTGGTCTTAATTTCTGGCTTCTGCTTGTAGGTCCTAATGCTCATTTCTCCTGCTCGTTTACTTGGTTTCTTGCGTGATGTTGGGCAGTTCCTAGGCTGAGCAACTCTTTCAGTTGTTCGTTTGATTGTTAGACTGTGGCTATCACTCATTCTAATCTGTTCAGAAGGGACCAACCCAAGTCTTAATTCCCCTATCAAAAATCTACGACAGTGGTTCCTTGTTCAGAGTTTCTCTGAAATGCTCTGCCCATCTTGTTTCTTGCCCCTGTGCTGTGGTGGTGAGATTTCCTTGCTTGTATCTTACTAACGTTATATTGTTTGCACCTCGTTTTCCACTGATAGTTTTAGTTATTTTATAAACTGATCTTTGTTCATTTATCAGTGCTGCCTCTTCTGCCTGTCTTGCAAGGTCATCCAAAAATGTCCTTTTGTTGGCACGGGTTTGACGTTTTACTTCTTTGTCTAGCTGACTGTAATGTTCGCTATATATTTCCCTTAACATGGGAGACTTAGCTTGTTTTCTTTCTTTTCATTTCCTTTCTCTTCGCTGTGAAGTTTAACGTTTCTGGTGTTATCCAATCTTGTCTCTTTCTTTCCTGGAGTCCCAAGCATAACTCGCTGCTTTCCTTGTATGTTGTTGAGATGGTGTTGAATTTCTGGTCGATATCATCGATGTCTGTTTTTTCCTGCTTTTGGCAATCTGATATCGTCTCTTTACATTTGTCACGAAATGAATTTACGTTTATAGAGTTTGCCTGAGTGTAAGCAAGACCCTAGTATGAGAAAGTCTGAGAAGATAGAATTTAGATTAAAAATGACAGTGACTGTGGACAGATGAGACTATTGGCTCAAGGTTGAGAACCAGGATTGACTCTCCCTTGCCAATTGTGACTAAAATTTGCTATAACCTCACACCCCTCTAACTACCTTTAGACACAAGGTGATAAGGTGTAAATAACGACCACAGACACTACTATACAGACAACATATAGGTAAGTATAGTATAAAAGCTGATCCAGTATACAATATATATATATATATATATATATATATATATATATATATATCTATATATATATATATATATATATATATATATATATATATATATATATATATATATAATTTACACCATAAAACATAAAATATGTCATCATACAGCAAAGAAATAAATATCGTGCACTGTTGCACAGACCTGAAAAAAAACCTAAGAACCAATTAAATAGATAAACACTAGAAAAACCAAATCACATACACTCTTTCAGTCACCCTGCTGGGGAAAAATCGAATGAATAGTGATTTAAACAAGATCTAATTGGTGGGGCATCAGTTTAGCCTCCACTCTCTACTTCAAAAAAGATTTCTACTGTCACGGTCCTGTTGACTCTGCCTAAACGAAAGTTTACACAGCTTCCAACTCGTTAGGCGATGAGCGCCGCTAACTACACACTGGACTGCTAAACTAGTAGACTTTAATAACATCTAGTACTCAAAGGCTATCCTCTGAGGATATATCATCAGACCCTACTGGTCTCGGCTATCTTCTTCTCTCTCTCTCTCTCTCTCTCTCTCTCTCTCTCTCTCTCTCTCTCTCTGTGCTTCAGTGTTTCTCTGGCCCTCTCGACATCTGCTGAGGTGGCGTCTCCGTTTACGCCTTCTCTCGTTGACTTTATTATCAGAACCAGGTATGATCACCCTCTCTCCCGGTTTCTGACAGCTGTACTGAGGACTGGACTATCAAGCACGAGGTACTTGAATCAAACTGTAGAAGCGTCACAGAGGCTGGACAACTTCTTAAATTGGCCCCGTTACCTCTCTTAGAGTAACGACTTTATTGTGGTCGTGAAGAAAACGAAATTACAACAACGCTGGCACGTGCCAATTTGCGTGTGTAACAACAACGAGCTCAGAGCTCTGGATTTTGTTATGATAGATAACCCCGTTCCCGCTGAAGCATGGGGCTTCACTGCTAGTGACCGTAGGTTATTTCAACTTTGCCGTTGGTAATTTGTATGTGCCAACTACACTCTGCTACTGTTACACTGTTACTGTACCGTGACCCGCAATTCATTGCGTTTCTTCCGCATGAAGCAGACAATGAATGCTGGATTCACGGTAGTAAATTTCATCAGGCACAGGGGTCTGTTACAAGACCGCTCGGGGTTATATACAAGAAAATCCCCGCGGACTTCTGCCTACGTCATTACTACAGCTTTCAACTAACCCAATGGAATTACTTAAAAAATTAATAACGGGGTCTACACCAATAGATTTGAAAAGTCCGTCGACCTGTTTATCCCGACCGCGTGCGTTTCCCACTTGCGTCATATTGCGTGAGCCAAAGAACGGAAACATTCCGCCCCGCCTAATCTAATCCTCACGCGCTGTTAAACAAAGACATGACCGCGATATATATTTAACAAAGAAACTGGGACTACGTGATCGCGATAAATTTTAAAGAAAAGAAACTGGTGCGAGTATAAACAAAACCTACCGTCATCCCTCTTATAAAACGCAATAAAATACCTACAGAAAAAGACCAAACTCATAATAATTTAGAACGACAAGAAAACTGGGCCTCTTGAAAAACAGAATTTCAGTACTTCATCACAACATCCACCACGAAAGCTTTTCTGGTGTGGGGATCTTTAAGTTTCGTGATGTTATATCTTTTCTGTTTGACTGCAACTGGTCCAGCAGCTCTGAGTTTCACCTTCAGTTTTGCTACTACTAGGTGATGATCACTTCCCACATCTGCGCTTCTTCTTACTTTCACGTCTTGTAATGCATGTCTCCATTATGTGATCTATCTGGTTTCTGTCCCGTCCGTTTGGTGATTCCCACCTTAACTTGTGCACTTTTTTGTGTGGAAAAAGTGTTCCTCTAATGACCAGGTTGTTAATACTGCAGAAGCTTATTAATTTGTCCCCATTCTCATTTACTGTTCCACTGCCGCATTTTACCATTACTCTTTCGTTATAAGTATTGTGTGTTCCAACTTTCGCTTTGAGGTCTCCCATTATTATAATAAGATCGTACCTGGGTGCAGTTTCCATTTACATTTTGTAGCTGTTGATAGAACTCATCCTTGACCTCTTCATCGCTGTCGTTTGTTGGTGCATAGCGTTGTGGTTTAGTACACACAGAAATGAAACTAAATACTGCCAGAGTGGACAAGAGATCGATCCAAATTCCGTGATATATATATATATATATATATATATATATATATATATATATATATATATATATATATATATATATATATATATATATATATATATATATATATACTATATATATATATATACTATATATATATATATATAAACGATCCTTCAGGGAACAGTCGAAGGTAAACGGATATAGAGGAAGGCAGATATAAATCCTGGGCTGATAACATCAAAGAATGGGCAGGACACGGTTTTTCCACACTTGTACGCATTGCTGAGGATAGAGAGCATAATGGATATACCCTATATATATGCTGATGCTTCCACCATGGCACCCCTATACCCATGATATATATATAATATGAGATATATATATGATATATATATATATATATATATATATATATATATAGTATATATATATATATATATATATATATATATATATATATATATATATATATATATATATATATATATATATATATATATATATATATATATATATATAATACCTCGCTCTTTCGACAGGTTAGGGACCAGAGCTATGACGAAAGTCGAAAATCGACGAAAGTCGAAGCATAGCCTTTATTTAGCTTACAAATGCATTACGGCCGCCCAAAAAAAATTAAAATAACTAACTATATAACACTTGCGAATGCGTGCAACACCTAGATAAACAGAAATAAACATAAGAGTAAAGAAAATACAGTAATAAATTTAAAAAATACGTAAATAGCATCTTACCTTAAAATCATTCTTGAGCAAGTAGACGATGAATATATACAGTATGTACAGTTTTGAATGTTGGTAATTTAGGGGGATTCTAGACTTAGAAAACCAGATGGAGAAAATTGAGGTGGCTCATCTTCAGAACTGGAGGATTTCAATCTAATTCTTTTAGGAGAAGGGCACTTTGAAGGAGATCTAACTGGGGCTGGGGCTGATGTTGATGGCTCGGAATCTGAAGCGTTAGAGGGAGGGGTGACTGAAGTTGGTTGTGGCGGTTGCGTCTTGAAAAAGGAGAGCAAAGACTTTTATCTCATTAATGTCTTCTTCCTTTCCCTAAGAAGTTCTCTGTAACAGGCTATTTGGTGTTCTAGTCCACTATTTACTTTTGAACTTCTGTCGAAATTTATTCTACGTTGAAGATCTGCTGCTTTGTGTAGCCAACTTCTTCTATAATTGTTTCAAGCTTCACTTGAAAAGTTCCTGCAGCTGCGGTATCTGCGCTAGCTGATTCTCCCTTCACTGCAATATTATGCAAATTTGACCTTTTCTTAAATTTCTCAAACCAGCCCCTGCTAGCTCCAAATGTCTCTTCAGCTGATGTCTCTCCTTGTTCAGCCTTCATTGCATTAAATAAATTTTGTGCTTTAGCCTGGATAAGATTTTGGCTTAGAGGAATGTTGTGGCTGACGTGGTCTTCAATCCACACATTTAACACTTTCTCCATCTCACCAATTAAATTGTGCCGCTTTCTAATAAGTTTGGTATGCGTAGCGTTTTTAATTTCCTCTAACACTTTAGCTCTGTTCTTTACAATTGTGCTAACTGTAGTGCTTGGTACACCTAGCCTGCGGCCTATTTCAGCATTTAAGATGCCTTGTTCATTAAGCTTGATTAGCTTAAGCTTTTCTTCCAAATTGAGAACCTTATGGGTTCTTTTAACTTTGTCACTACACTTAGGACCCATTATGAATATATTAAAGCAGAAAAATAAGTAGTACTGTATAAGGCCTAATCACACAAAAAAGTACAGTATGAAAACTGTACACGTCTCGTATAATCACGATATGAACACTGTCATTAGACTGTTATCTCTAAAATAACTATGAACTGTTTACAGTATAATCACAAAAATAATATAGTATGAATAGTTTTGTTATTTTAAGCACAAAAATAAGTAGTATTAATATGTGTAATGACAAATATAACAGATTCAATGCGGACAACTTACATGCCGAATAAAGTAAAGCAGACACACAAACGCCTGTGGGTAATGCATGATTACATTTGAACGCATATTCAGAAATGTTTCCGAAATAAATACCCATCACTTAACTACCATACATAAGTGCTATTGGACTACCGTTAACTTTGCTTTTAACTGGAGCTGGTCACGCGTTTACAAAATGGCCACTTCTTAAACAATAACCTTAAGCGGTCGCAATCGCTTTCGATGGAATGCCCCTCCTTTTTTCGGTCAATAAAGGTGTTGGAGTTGGTTATTGTGACGTCTCTAACAATTCACTCCCAATGCCGGTATCTGCTATGGGGTTACATTTACCTTCTTAAAAATATTATATTTTTAATAATTGTTTTCTATTACTACTAAAAATCTTTGCTGTAAAAAAAAAAAAAAAAAACTCGTGGCATTACGCAAAATATTTTCAGGAGTAACTATGTTTCGGTCAAATGCATATATTACCAGAGACATTAAATGTGTCGGTTATATTAGAAAATAATTAATGGCATACAGACACAAATTAACGGAGGCATACACTGAGGGTCTCTGGAACACATATATCTCGTAAACAAAAAGTTACTTGTGTGAGTGTATATATATATACATATAAATATATGTATATAAATAAATAAATAAATAAATATATTTATATCCGAGGGAGCGTTTTTATGAGTTTGTAAGTAAAATTTGGTGCTAGGGTATATAAAAACCAGCCTCAAATGTTCTTTACAGTGTCAAATGCACGTGTTGACCTGAATTGCGTTCGTTTTTGTAATCGTTACAACGCAGTGGTCAATAGTGTTTATGACGCAATTTTTGACCACAGCTCATGTTGCGCGCACGTGAAAGCAACAAAATTTGGGGTGAACACTATTCATTGACTACGCAACTGAAACCCTATAAAAGGATAACGCTACACTCACAAAAATTCAGTTCATTTTCAAGCAGACATTTATGGCGTCTCTATCGATAATTTAAGGAACATTGCTATTGGCCAACTGCATGCAGGCGAAAGTCAAAGTCAGGTTGCCAGGCATCTAAACGTGCATCAGAGTACCATCAGTCGACTTTGGCACCGGTTCCAAGCCCAACGACCTCACCGAGGACCTGTCCTTACGCGCCGCCATCGCCAAAATCGACTCCTTTGGGCCAACCAGCATCGTCCCTGGGCAGCTGACAATCAATGGAGAGTGTCTGGATTAGTGACGAATCTTTCTTTTTGTTGCAGCGTCATGATAGACGGCATAGGGTCTACCGTAGGCGAAATGAACGTTTTGCCCAAAATTGCGTTGATGAAGCTCCGCCACACGGTGGTGGAGGTGCAATATTGTGGGGAATGATCAGTTACAACGGAAGGAGTCAATTGGTGCACATTGAAGGAGGCTTGAATGCGCAACGATACGTCAATGAAATTCGTCGACCCAATGTCCTTCTACTTTTGGCTGCCCAAAGGTCTGTGTTTCAACAGGACAACGCCAGACCCCATTGTGCACGGTTGACCACGCAGTTCCTGACTGCCAACAACATTCTCACCCTTCCCTGGCCATCCCTGTCTCCAGACATGAGTCCGATTGAGCACCTGTGGGATGAGCTGCATAGACGTGTTTGTCGCCGAGACGTTGCTCCAGCCAATCGTCGTGATCTGTTCCACGCACTCCAGGAAGAGTGGGCAGCCATCCCACAGGCCCACATCAGACGTCTGATCGCATCCATGCCCAGGAGATGCCAGTCGCTGATCGATGCAAGAGGAGGCCACACACCATACTAACTGGAAAGCCCGTACGCCAAAAAAACTCTCGTGACCCAGATGCAAAACAACTGTCAATTAATTGGTTGAACCCAAAGGTATTCTTGTGTGCAATTTGAACAATTAACTCATTAAATTTAAAAAGTTATTGAATGTTAAAATTATGGCTATGTGTGTGCCTTCATTAGCTATGCGTTTCTTTTTTTGAACAGTATATATATAGTTATGGCCACCCTTCAGGTCAGGTCGACCTCAAGAAAGGAGGAGGATATTATGTTAGATACCACTCCAGATGAGATGAGGAAGGCACAGGCTGGGGATAAGACCCTCAAGCCTTGTTTTAGGAAATTGTCAACTTGTCATACAACTCCAGGCAAGGGAGATTTTTACATGAAAAACAAGTTAATTTACAGGAAGGCCGGAACTAGATCCAATGGTCACGGACAGCTGGTTCTTCCAAAGAGATATAGGGCAGACTTAATAAGGAGCCTACATGTGAAACAAGATGGGGACCATGAGAAGATAGGTACCATCATCCAAAAGGTGGCTCACAATTATTATTGGCCCAAGGCAAGGTGGGACATTGAGAATTTTGTAGAAAGGTGTAGCATAGCACATGAGGGAACACCCACAAGTGGGAACATTGATCAGGACCTGGACACGCCACGGGGCAAACTTAGGCCTGACAATACAAAGAAAAATAAATTTGATAAAGTGGACCAAATGGAATGGGAAGCCCCTTTTCACGGACAAGCTTCAATTAACTGTTTTACAATGGCCACTATGCAGAGAGTGCAAAAAGATGTCTTACCCCAGGATAAGCCGAAAATCCCTCAATCGGACTTACACAAACTGGAGGAAGAAGATGTAGAGAGGAAATCTCTCATCAAGAATTCTAAGTGGGGAGAAAGCCCCAAGAGAAGAATTGGTAGCGGTCGTTTTGTGCATGAAAATTCTGGGAAGAAAAATCATCACTATAGCGCTTCGAGTGGAAGAGACCATACCGGTGCATGGACAAATAGGTCCACAAAATTAAAGGTCCATATGTAACGCTGTTAAGAACGTGGACTGATGAAAAGGCAGAGGAAAATATTACATCCTCATACCAATATGTGAATGAGCTGACCACTCGTTTAAAAACTGGCTGGAAACTTGCCAATGAAAATTTGAGACAAGCCAGGAAGAAACATGCTGCCTATTTCAACAGGAAGGCTAAAGACAGAGATATGGCTGTGGGAGAGAAGGTACTTCTTCTTCTACCCGGTAGTCAGAATAAGTTACAAATTGGATGGCAAGGTCCATATACATTTCTAGAGAAGGTGTCTAGAACCAATTATAAGATAAACAAGAAGGGGAAAGAAAAAATCTATCATGTGAATCTCCTGAAGAAATATTTGGAAAGAGAAAATCAGGAAGAGACACACTTGTTGACCTTGTCCATTGCCATGGAGATGAAAAAGGAACCACTTTCATCATTTGAATATCCATTACACCCCTGTGAGACAGCGGTACAGGTGAAAATCAGTACACATTTAACGAAAAATCAGAAAGAGAGAGTGCAACAGGTTCTAGATAATCATACAGAGGTGTTAACGGACCGACCGGGGCATACAAACTTATTGGAATATGATATGAAACTGATAGACCCCACACCTGTCTGTATGAAACCCTATTCGATTCCTTTTGCTAAGGAGAAAGCTTTGAAGGAAGAGATAGACTATTTGTTGAAGGAAGGAATTATTTCACACAGTGAATCTTCGTATAGTTCCAGTGTTGTGCTCTTAAGGAAACCCTCTGGAGAACATAGACTCTGTATAGATTACAGGAGACTGAATGCTATTACAGAAGGACAGGTGGATCCATTGCCGGATACCAATCAGTTGTTTGCCAGGCTAAATAAAGTTAAATATTTCTCAAAAGTGGATCTGAGTAAAGGATACTATCAGATTCCAGTAAAGCCTGAGGTTAGACCATACCTAGCTTTTAGTACCTCAGAGGGACACTATTAGTTTAACAGATTGCCATTTGGATTGAAGAATGCCCCTAGTGTCTTCTCTAGAATGATGAGAAAATTATTGGACCCTCTGAATAATCCATGCATTACAAATTTTATGGATGATATCCTTATAGCAACAGAAACATTTGAGGAACACATTGACTCTCTGAATATGCTGTTTAATCGACTTAGAGAAGCGAATTTAACAGCCCGACCAACCAAATGTTGCGTTTGATGTAAAGAATTAGAATTCTTGGGACACACAGTCTATCAGGGAAACATGACCCCTGACCCCAAGAATTTAGAGAAACTAAAGAAAGCCCCGAGACCACAAACCAAAAAAGACGTGAGATCCTTTGTCTCATTATGTGGTTTCTACCAAAAGTATATCAAAAATTTTAATTCCATATGTGCACCGTTAACTGATTTGACACGTAAAGGAAATCCAGATCGAACTACATGGACACCACAATGTGAATTGGCTTACCAGGAATTGAAGGAAAAGCTTACAAGCAAACCTATTTTGAAACTACCTGACTTAAGTCAAGAATTCATTGTAAGGACGGATGCCAGTAATATTGGGTTAGGTGCGACACTGCTACAGAAATCAGATGCATTGGATGGGGAATTAAGCCCAGTGGCATATGCTAGCAGAAAGTTGAATAAAGCTGAAACCAACTACTCAACTAGCGAAAAGGAATGTCTTGCAGTAGTATGGGCGATAAAGAAATTCAATATTTATCTGTATGGGAAGGCATTTAAGTTGCAAACGGATCACAAACCCTTGTCGTTTCTAGCGCAGGCTAGACATGAAAATTCTAGATTACTCCGTTGGTCATTACTGATGCAGCCATATGAGTTTAGCATAGAGTATATATCTGGAAAAACAAATCTGGGAGCGGATTTTTTAAGCCGCCATCCGTGTGATGAGAATCACCGTAAGCCCCAGAAATAATAATAAATTTCTCTATGTGTATATAGAATTATAGACTGACATATAACGTCCGTTTTAAGAGGGGAGAATTTGTCGTGAAACATTCTAAATCCACATATATAAATTAAAAGGTAAATGTAAAGCCTAACAAATAAATTCAATAAAAGGAAAGAGAAATGGTAAAAGTACAGTGCTGTCACAATGACTGTACTCGAAATCCCCCTTGTTTTCTACTTCGTCTGCAAATTGTAACGTTTCCACGTTGATAGTAAAGCCTATAGCAGCATACACGCGTTTCCACAACACAATAAAACGTGTACTGCATTTCTAAGAAAACCTTGAGATACGCAAGCTGATTAATGACCTAAATTAATACTAACATTAATTACACTACGTTATCATAAACGGAAAGACAGATGAACTTAGGATAGAAAGAGAGGGAGGGCTGAAAGCAGGAACGCATGCGACACTAACACGCGGCTCGTGATACAAAATTAATACCCTCCCCGCGCGAAAGGCCAGAAGCACTAACTTTTTTTCAAATGGACCGTGATAAAAAACACTACCCATACGAGAGTTAGGTTTAAAAACCTGAAAAACGCTTATTAGGAAACATGACATTATACTGTTTTATGTCTGAAAGCCTGACAGTACCCAGACACCACATCGTATCGAAGTGAACGGGAGGTAGAAGAAAATGCATATTTTGAACGCAGCCCCTTAGCCCCATTAAACTTATATATTTGGGTTCCTTAGGACTTGCTGACAAAGAATATGTTAAGTGTTACGCAAATAGTCTAGGAATTAACAAATTATAGCCAAAAGAAAATAGTGAGGGTGTCAGACAACACCAAAAAATAATCGCACAGTGGCATGTTTTGAAACCACTATTTTACGGGAAATGGGCCACCATGTAAAATCCTATTTGATTGGATAGAAGTAAATGTAAGGCTAAACACGATTAGTCGGACTACCAATACTAATTTTTTGTTGTTAGGGAAACGTGAGTAGGGGTACTTTTTTGAAAAGCTGTGTAAACATGGCCCGATTGGTTAGACCCGCCAATATAGGCAATTAAGAGCGTCAGTTCAGTGCCACATTTTAAAATAAACTTACTAAGAAACAGTGCGTTGAGATCCAGATCATATTTGTATAAATAAAAGTCTGGGACAGAGGCAGATCGGAATTTGTGCCATTATTCATCGCCAGTCAACGTATTTGTGTATTATTTCCATGAATTGTGGGACTATGGTCCTAAGTTACTGAAACAGCACCTGGTCTGAGCTTTGCTGAATCCAGAGGCTGACAGCATACTCCTTGGTCCAGATAGCGACCAGTGAGGTGTCTACAGAACACAGTGAAGCGATCGAGCAGAGGAGTCTTTTCCTGCCGCCATCACGAAAGATAAGCTTCTGTGGCCAGAGCAGCTCAACATTATGTGCCCCCTCAAAAAGTGACATTTTATTAAACACAGAGGGACAATTAATTGGTTCAAATGACAGGAACTGTGAACTTTTCCCAATACTATTTCCCCGATAATCAAACACTTGAAGTCATGATGAAAAACAACAACCAAGCTTGAACAAAACCAGTATTACCTCATATTACTACTGCACAAATTACACACATAGAATAATAATAATAAACTATGTCAATACAAAGTTCATATATATAAACTGTGTACATAATACTTGTAATTACATTTGATTGTGATTCCTGGTTCACTGTGTACTTGAATCAGGATCCCATTATTGAAATAATTAATACATATATTTTAAAACTTAAACACTTGACTCATTTAAGATAGTCTTATAGAGTGTTATATGTGTGTGAGTGTCAAAGTGTTGTAAGTGTTGTGGAATAAATTAAATTGTTTATCTGTCTGTTGTTGTTGTGACTTACACTTCATCATTTTCATAACCCTAGACATTTAACGTAGTCATCACAATATTCCAGAATAATTCTGACTGAGGTATAAATGTGGTAGCAAGTAAGGTCATCTGTCATACACCACACTTATTAGATACAGATACCTTCACAGCTGATCTCAGTCAGTACACTAAGTCCCCTATAAATATTTATAACATCCCACTTTACCACATCCACAAGATGCTCAAACACTTTGTCCGGTCCTTTAAAATAAATTTCTCGTCCTATTCCTTATTCTTGCTCACCTGGCTGTCTTCTTAACGTGTTGAATTTCACAGTGCGGTAAACTCACAAGGCGCTAAATTATAATGCAACATTTGGCCCACATTCAGATTGCTATTATATGACAAGGCTGCAATCATAAATGTTGTATTTTTACATTCCAAATGCCAAGCCAATATCATGCAAGATCAGTATATTCCCCTACTCTCACGAAAAAATTCTTGCAAAACAAACGCACAAATAAATTTGTTATTTACAATCACCATATATGGTACTCCAGCTTCTGTCTATTATCGATCATGTTTACACTCACGACTTCAAAATCTATCACAGGTAATCTCCTTCAATATGGATAATTATTCTTACGACAAGTCTGTCCGGAAAGAATTGCTTCGACTTGCGATTTTAATATTGCTTCTCGAAACGTGATATCAGCACTAACAATAGCCTTCATTAAATTCGTGATGTTTTGAAACGCAGTCCGGTTGACACGTCGTCACAAGACCACCATCTTGGCTACTTGATACCAACACGAACAGTGAACTCACATGACAATCAAACTGATGTTATCACCTTTGACATACAAGGATTCAGCAATATAATCCTGGAAACTGCTAACTCATACAGCGTTAATGAGGGCTGTTACCACAGATGTAGACTCCAAAACGACGGCATGAAATGCACAACACACAAGTGCGGCCTACCACGCCGCCATCTTGGATGCATACATATCAGAATCTTTATTCTCCAGAAAATACATTGATATGTACTGACATGATATAACAAAATACAACATGGCATTTAGGACAATCATTAGAATTTACATAACGTGAATTTACAGAAATTCATACAGCGTTAATGAGGGCTGTTATCACATACATACATACACATATACATAAATAGACACACTGTTACCAACAGATTACTGGTGGCAATGTATGTAGTTATTATAATATTTATTTGTCTGAGGGAAAGTATTTGTTTTTAGAATCAGGATGCTTTCCTGGCCAAAGATATATCACCCATGATTGATTGATACTTTTGTTATATGGGTTATCTCCCCTGGATATCGAATTTGGCGTATGAATCCAGATTTCGTTAGTCTGCTCCTTGTTGGGCCAGAAACAGATTGTTCTTGCTTAGGTTTATGCAGGAATGTTTATGGTCCGAGTCTATGTTTACTCCGTGTCTACTTTAGATGATTCGGTCTTATATCGTGATATCTTTGTATGTTTAATTGGACTATTTTTCCTTGTACTGAACTTTGGGGTCAGGCAGTTTCTGCGCATGCGGAGACGAAAAAGGGTCTTCCGTGATGATGGACCCTGGTGAATGCCATGTCGGAGACCAGTCCGAAGTTTGTTGATCGCTTTGATCTATTATGGGGAAGAAGATAGTATCTGATATGATTATTAAGTCTATGAGTTCCCCAGTGTTTATTCTGTAACGCCAGGAGAGGGCGTATGTGTTCTGCTAGTGTATTTCCCATGCCCAGGTAAAAGAACTTTTTTGCTGAACTTTTTCCTTGCTAGGCTTAGATGGGCAGACGTCTACATGATGATTATCTATATCAATATGTCGGGATGACATGTTACCTAGCAGCACTGAATATGATTGTATGCAGCAGTTATGATGAAAGAATATGCTGATTCTTGTAGAAACATTTGTGTTCATGAAAAAAGCCTTTATTGAAGCTTTACTATGCATCTGTATAGTGAGTAATGCTCATTGGAACCAGAAGCCATTTTGGATCCTATTTTTTGTAGATCATCGATCAGAGAACAGGGATGCCCTTATTATCAGGTGATGATTAAGAGATCACAGTTATAAAGAAAACCCAATACTGGTGGGTTAACATTGTCTTCAGAAATATTTGCTGAACTTTACCTAAAGGAATCTTCGCTAGAAAAGAGGTTCTGTCTAGGAGTCATGCTTGAACATTATCTATTAACTGACATGATCGGTCAGTAAGGCCTGATGATTATATTTATAAACAGTGGAAATCTAAGTGCTTGTCTACGGACGTTCCATTGTAATGTTCTTCAACATGAATGCCAACTTAAGATTGTAGAGTCTTCATTATTGATGTTTACACTCACTCATTCCATCAGAATATACGCATCTAACAGTACACCTTGTCAGGGCCCCAACAGTCGGTAACCTGACCCATTTAAAGAACATTGTGACTGGACGAGCTATATCACAGAAAAGCACTTATCAATGTGGACCTTATCACACACACACTAACTTCATGGACATCCCTTAATAATACCTTTCTTGCGTCCAAATTATGCCTGTAATAGCATTGGCGTTTTTGACCTGAAATGAGGAACCGCTATATATATATATATATATATATATATATATATATATATATATATATATATATATATATATATATATATATATATATATATATATATATATATATATATATATATATATATATATATATATATATATATATATACGTGATGCTCACAAAGACGTCCGGGTAACCTGACTGATAGATCCCTCGGCATAAAGTCGTGGTCGATGCTATAAAATTCTTCTTTGATGTCGACGAAGCATAGAAAGGCCTTTTCTGATGAATGTAAAAAATCACTGATAGCTGTTATAAGAATAAAGTCACGTTCTTGTAGTCCATTTCAAGACTTCGATTCTTTCTGCCGAGGTGATAGTTGTTGGGCTACAACAATCCATTTCATTGATTGGGACTGAATTAATGTCATAAAAAGCTTGTAAGATGACAGCAGGAGATACGTGGGCCCCCAGTATTCGACATTATTTTCATTGCCGTTTTATTTTTATTTTATTTTATTTTATTTTTTTTTTTTGGGGGGGGGGGGGGAGGGGAGGGTCATAGGGTTGTCACACCATGTTTTCAATCTGGTATCCCCCACTGGTGGAATAAGCAAACATTTAAAATAATTGTGAAAATCGGCATACTTTCTTTGACGTAAGTTACAGCATCAGCGCCTGGAGATTTATTTATTTTTATTTTTTTTTTTTTTTGGTTTAAAAAGGTGATGAGGAAGATGAGAGGGCACTTAACAGCTGACCATTATTTCCTCTGCTCTTCCACCATCTTGGTCTACCCTGTTCATCCTAAGAGTTGGTTATAATTAGGGTATTTATTGTAACTTTATTTTTAGTTTTGTATTTAGCTAACTATTGTCTTTTGCAGTTGATGGTTTTAATTTATATTAATATTTTTTCTTTTTAAGTCTTGTTTTTTGTTTGTTTGTTACTTCTTTGTCTTTCCTTGCACTATGAGTAGTCAATAATTTTATTTTTCTTTAATGGTTTGTTAGTTATTGTTGGTTACATTTCTTTTCTGAAGTATTATTATTGCTATTATTATTACTAATATTGTCACTGTTATTAGCCTTAAATGTGTTCCTTTGTTTTGTGTATATATCGTTTAAGTATTGATTGGGATTCCCCTGGGGCATCTATACTTAAAACCGTATCACCTGTCATGTCTATATTGTGATTTCTAAAGTATGTTTTTAATTCTAGCATCTGTTGCTCGTACTTTTTACAGTGGATCAAGTAGTGGTCTATGTCATTTTCCTCCTGACATTCTTGGCAGTGTGGTTCCTATCATAAAGTACGCTGCACCGAAACGGAGACGCCACAGCATTTTGTTCGATATACCTTTAGTTCTTCTCTGGTGGAATAAGCAAACGTCCTTGTTGGTTCTTTCAGAAGTTTGAATGCGTGTCTGCCTTTACTACTGTCCTTCTATGTCTTACATACTTGCTTATTTTTTCCGTCTCCTTGTTGTGAAGCGAAGCGTGGAGCTGAACTTTGCGTTCTTGAGCCAAGTGTGTCGCCTGGGCTACTGTCAGCCCGTGTTGTTGTTGGATGTAAGTGATTGTTGCGTGTCTTTTTTATTGTTACAGTTAATATGTAGTGACAGGATGTTTCCTGTGGCCAAGTTCACTTCTAGGGTAGTAGATATATCAGACACCGAAACAAGCCAACATCAAACACACTTATTTGAGCCACAACGGGCGAAGTGGACGGTATACATTTTTATTAA
Source organism: Oreohelix idahoensis (assembly GCA_024509875.1). NCBI lineage: Eukaryota > Metazoa > Mollusca > Gastropoda > Stylommatophora > Oreohelicidae > Oreohelix > Oreohelix idahoensis. Next base: position 42,787 of record JAMPIV010009693.1, read on the forward strand.
GACTGTAACGCTGCTCCAAATTCAATACAGTTCAGGCCAATATACAAATGGCATCTAATATGCAGTCGTCGATATAACGCTAGGCAGTCCGTTCATGTCTGGAACGCTGTCCTTTTCATTCTCAACATTTTTAATATATATTCACACTCGACACTGAGAAGCTATACTCCCTGTAAGTACAGATAACTAGATACACCTCACAGAAGATCTTCATATATTAGTGATAGAATAACACTGAAATTCAGTAGATCAAGCACATGCGTCCACTCGCCAAGACACACAATGGTAGAAGACGCTAGCAGACGATCCCTTAACTTCTGCTTTTTTATTTTCATGTCTGCCAAAAAACTATATCGGCGTGACGTCACTTCCTGTATTAATAAGTGACTCCGTATAAAATAAACAAACAAGGAGCCCCGTTAAGCTACCTATTATACCGACACAATCGTTAAGAATTTTAATCGTAACATTACCCCCCCCCCCCCCCCCCCCCGCAAAAATAATGGAAACAAAGTTTTCATTATTTCCGTGGTGTGAGTATAACATCACCAGAGTGAAATGTAGTAACATCAAATTTCACTGTAAGTAAGAACTAGTATAGCACCAAGGTTTCTGCCATAGGGTAGGCAATTTAACACTAAAAGTGTGGTCCATGGTTAATACCAAAGCCAATGTCTACTACGGACAAATTCCTTTTTAACAGCAATGTGAGGTCGCCATAACTAATAGTATCCAACATATTAAAAAATGATGGTAGCAATACATGCACTCACATACCTCGCACCGTCCAATAACACCTATCAGTTAAGTCCAGTGTCCAGTATCAGTTGTCAATTAATTAACTTATTGATCAACAGCAATAATGCAAAGCATTAAAGAATAAACAAATATGCAACAGCGCAAATAGATGAAATGAGGCAGACAATCATATTAGTAAAGTGAATGAATGAAACATCGTACGCTAACAGATTAAAGTCGTGTGTACATCTTAAGTACTTGTAAGAAAAATTGTATTGTGTTGTCAATTTAAAAAAAAATGTTATCTTACACCTAATGAAGTTGTGTGACCAATCAGGTAAGAATACGCTGATGTATGGTACGAATTGACAATAGTATTGAGAACTCTCAAAATGTTCACTCAATAATTAGTGTGAGTGTATTAATGCCTTGTGTCAAAGACCGAATCTTATCCTGCGAATTAAAATTAATTAATAGCTAACTAAAGCACTCTAGTTAAAAGTCATAGTGTAATAGTATTATACACACTAGTGGAATCATAAACAACTAAAGTCCAGCGAAAATATTTATAAACAAGCACAAAGTTCATGTCCATTATTCTCTGCTATATTTAGGTTCCTTTATAAGTTCACGTTAACAATGTTCAATGTCCAACCGGATAGAGAAAACAAAAGGCACGATAGGATTATTCTAGTTATGTCCCTTTGACCATGCGAAGCATCCTTGAGTTAAGTCCCTTAATCTTTAGACGTAGTTCCAATAATAGAATAAATCAAGATTTTGCATTCAAAATATCCAAATGTCACATTATTCTTAGATCATCAATGAATATTTGTGTTTTTGCACATAAACCGAGTATGACAACTGTTAAGAAGGTCCAAGACATCCATGTAATGCGCTGAGTAAAATGAGGTACAACTTGAAATTGGTGATATGAGCATTCATCATCATCAGGTGTCGAGTGAACCGATCAATACCTGTAAGTACTGTCAAAAGAGTCATTGGGCGATTTCCTTCAATTTCCGATGAAAAAGTTACGATAGTTCTCAGCCTTGGCATTCACCACAGAGTCTTTGTATATTTTATCTTTGCATAGCAGCAATAAATCTGGAAATTCCTGTCAGCATCAGCATTGTCAGCAAAATACGTTCATATACGGTGCAATGTTCCATTGGTCAACACGTGAAGAAGTCAGTTAATAGGTTTGCTGTAACATCACAAGGTACCTGCATTTGCCGTGTTGTTAGCTGACAGTGAGTCTTTTACACAACGTGATAACACATCGGCGACAACGTTTTGACTGCCCTTGATGGCACGAATGTCATATTCGTAGGGTTGGAGCGCAAGTGATGCTCTTGCGAAATTTTGCCGTTTTCAGATAGGACAAGGCGCTCTGATCTGTCTCCAAGACAAATTTTGCACCAATGAGGTAGCGCTGTAGTTTAGAAAAACAATATACCACAGCGAGCAACTCGCGCTCTACGATAGGGTATTTTTTCAGTGGGTGTCAATTTATGACTGACATACAGAATTAGATGCATAAGTGTACCGCCGATTCCCGACCCAGAGGCGTCGACTCTAAGGATACAAGGAAATCGAGTATCAGGCAATCTTAAAATTGGTGATTTTGAAAAATAAGCCTTTAATAAATTTAATGATACATCACTTGAATGTGACCAACAATCTTATTTGGGGAGTTCTTTCTTAATAACGAAGACAGAACTGAAGTAATTTCTGAAACGTTAGGTAAGAATTTCCTATAGAATCCTATAAGACCTAAAAGACTGCGAACCTGTTTTTTTGTTGTTTTTTTTTTTTTTTTTTGTCTTAGGAATTTCTAGATTCAAGATCCTGGAGATAGTGGAATCCTCATGCATAAGAAAACCGCCTCCTACTTTATGACCAAGAAAAGAAATTTCTGTGAATCCTATTTTAGTTTTCGACGGTCTAGCAGTAAGATGATGGAGACGAAGAGTAGTCAACAAAGACTGAATTCCAAGAGCATGTTCTTCCCAAGATTGATGAAAAAAGCAAATATCATCAATATAGATAATTATGTCATCACGATTAGAGAAAATTTTTCGCATAATACAAACAAAAGTCGCAGGAGCGTTGACGAGACCAAAAGACATAAAATTAAATTGGAACAATCCCAAAGGTGTAGCGAAAGCAGTATTTTTGCGAATGGACGCAATGATATGTCAGACGCCTGGATAGGCGCATTATGCTTGGGGCGTTTAGCTGCCACATCTTGGCAAGTTTTGCACGTGCGACACAAGATTTTCACATCTCTTGTCACCCCAGGCCAAAAGAAATGAGACAAAACCCTCTGTTTTGTACTGGCAATCCCTAAATGTCCTGCACAATAACCTTTAGACAAATCAAATTTACTGAAAAAAGTAGCTGTAGATAGTCTATCCAATAGAGAATCTAACAAAGGCAGAGGTTCAGCGTCAAAGATTGTCAAAGAATTTAAACGCCTGTAATCAATGCAAATCCGAATGGATTTGTCTTTCTTTCTAATCAACACCATAGGAAAACTGTATGGAGATTGATAAGGAGAAATTATGTTTAATTTTATCATATCCTCTATTTCTTCTTGTACTTGTGATTGAAAATGTACAGGGATAGGATAAAGTTTCAGCTTGATTGGTCTGAAATCAGTAAGAAGAATATCATGTTCAATGATATTTGTACGCCCAAGAATATCCGTGAGCACGTCAGGAAAAGATTGTAGTAACAACGAAATCTGATCTTTCTGATATGAAGGAAGAGTTGGCGAAATAGAAATATCCCGCCAGTTCTCAGTAGACGAAAGTAGTAAAGTAGGTAGAGATAAAAGAGGTTCAAAAATATCAGGTAATTCAGATAATTCCTTCTGTATGACAGCTAAGGAAGAGCGACGATCAATGGGCTCGTCGACAGCCTCAAAGACTGGTTTAAGATGTGGAGAACGAGAGTGAAATTATTGCAGCATGTTGATGTGAAAATTTTTTTTCCTTTCCTTTAATAGATATAATGTAGTCAACATCTGACAATCTTTCAAGTACAGTATATGGTCCTCTCCAAGATACAAGTAATTTATTGTCCTTATTGGGTAACAATACATAGGCCTCATCACCTGGCCATAATTGACGCAGTTTTCTGTTTTGATTAACAAACAATCTTGCCTTAAGTTTAGCTTTTTCTGATGCTTCTACAGCTATCAGGCATGCGTCGATAATTTTCTTTCTCAAGTTAACTACGTATTGGTAAGAGGTTTGAACATCCTCATGCATGTCAGCTCTAACCAATAACTGTTTTAGAATGGACACCGAAGACTAATTCAAACGGCGCAAATCCAGTATGTTTGTTAGGTATTTCCCGATAAGCGAACAATACCGCTGGGAGTACTCTATCCCAATCGTGTGGGTATTTCGCAGTTACCTTGCCTAGCATTTATTTAAGACAGCGGTTGAGCCTTTCTATTTTCCCGTTTGCAATGGGGTGATATATGCTACTTAGAGATCTATTTATCTCAAACTCTCTCATAACCTGAGTCATAACGTCAGAAATAAACTGAGTGCCCCGATCCGATAATATGTTTTCGGGAAAACCCAATCGACTGAAAATTAAAAATAGCGCGTCAGCAACAATAGTGGATATTGTTTTCAGGGGAATAGCCTCTGGCCAGCGCATGCACATATCAATGATTCAAGATCCTTACGATAACCTCTAGCTGACGTGACTGGTGGTGGACCTATAAGGTCGATTGTCATTTTTGCGAAAGGACGCAATGATATGTCAGACGCCTGGATAGGCGCATTATGCTTGGGGCGTTTAGCTGCCACATCTTGGCAAGTTTTGCACGTGCGACAAAAGATTTTCACATCTCTTGTCACCCCAGGCCAAAAGAAATGAGACAAAACCCTCTGTTTTGTACTGGCAATCCCTAAATGTCCTGCACAATTAACATCATGAGCATGCCGTAAAACAAATGGGCGGAAACTAGTAGGTACCATAATTTGTTGTTTTTTTTACTGACGTAGAATCTTGGAAATTTCGAATCAAGATCCCATTCTTTATTATGTACCAGTCTACTGAATTATCATTAAATACCACATCATCAGACTTGGCAACATGAAAACATTTTTTTTATGAATCATCATCATTCTGCTTCTGTATGAATGATTCTTTGTCAATAAGTTCAACATGTAAATCATCCTCATCTGCCCCCTCCTTATCATTCATCACCTCATCTGCAACTTTTTCAATTTGGGCCTGTTCATTCACTTCTGCACGAGAATGAGCTCTATTCGTGACAGCATTTGCCATAAGCAAATGTTGCTGTTCCCATTTTAAAATATCATCATTAGTGCATTCATGAAGTCCAGGAATATTTCCCAGGGTTATTCCAGCAATTGGTTTTTCCAACAGGCACACGAAAATCCTTCCAGTAAAATAATGGGTATCTAAGAATACCTCAGCAGTCGGATAATATTCAACTGTGCCCCCGAATGTAATGCACTTGACTTCTTTGCCTGTGTAATCAGATTGATCCACTAATGACCGTCGCACCCCAGCAGTAGTGCACCAAGTATCCCTGAGAACTGAAACAAGTTGGTTGTTAACACAACCCCTATCAAACACTAATGAACCTGTCCCATCATAAGAGGACATGACTGGCAAAGGATGTCCACACAGGAGCCTAGGAACTCCCTGTAGCTGAAACAAAGAATTACATTCAGAACAATTAGTACTATTGGATAAGCCCACACTACATGCATTTGCATGAGAAACAACATTGTTATTTTGGACTGTTTTATTGTCACTTTGATGCATAACTGCACTGGAACGTTCAGGATTTCTAGAAAGTCGAAAGTTATTGTTCTGTTGAGAACTTCTGTTGTTGTAATTATTTACATTGTTTCCATAAAATGACCTTTAGCCTCTGTTTGACTGGAAATTATATCCACCTCTGTTCCCATCCCTGTGTCGTAAAAATTTTTAATCTGTATGACACCACGCTCAAATTCCCCGCTCAAAAACTAGCTATAATATTTGAATCTAAAACTAACTATAGTATTTGAAGCAGTCTAAGAACCCAGTCAAATTTACCGTCAAAAATATATCTAGTGTATTTGAATTTGTCTAGGAACCAAGTCAAAAGTTACCGCCCAACAAAAATTATCTAAGAGTATAGTACAAATTTAACAACCAATCAAATTGTTTCCTTTTCTTGTAGTGATAAGAAAATTTTGGTTGACGTGACAATAGAGGCTATTTTGTGTTTTTGACCGAAAGAAGATATTTTATTTCTTAACAACTAAAGATAATTAAAATGAAAGGGATATCTCGAATTATAGCGCTGATATTGCTTAACACATAAGTATAAAGATTCCCTCATAATAAAATTATATTGACTTAGTAAAATTGATTTTAGTGATATTTTCATATCCGGGTAAGGCCAAATTTAATTACTTAAAAATTACCCAGATTGAAATGCATAGAAATAACAAAGGGAAAACTATATATAACGATAGAGAGCAATTGGCCGTTTAATTATCACTTTGGATAATTAAAATCGGTCCAATAATAGCTGTAATATAAAATATTTAAATTTAGTCAGATTATACAGACACGCTCAGATTCGCCGCAGTCACTAGTCTAAAAAATTTTTTGACTGCGTTTCTGATTGGGCGGGTGTATTTCTATAAATAGTAACAGGGTCGTACGGTCTGTGCCATTCAATTCAAAAATCTGCGCCGAGCTGACAGTGAAAGACCAAGTCTTTGCCTTTTGAACTGAGAGCAGTTCTAAGATCCCTTTGACGGCCAGTTCAGCTTGTGTGTGTGTGAAATTATTTACCTGAGGGTTATATCACGAAATTTCCTCGTGGCTGCATTTACTTGAGAGGAAGTGTGCGGGAGATGAGAGTTCCTTATATATCTGGAGCCAGACCCCATCTTCTCAGCCAGGAGTCACAAAGTTGGTGATCTTGACGTGTGTTTATGAGCAGCAGCAACATTATAAGCTAAGTCCTTTATAAAGGCCAATGTCAGTTTATCAAACTCATTCACCCAAGAGAAATCAAACTAGATTTCAACCCTTTTATGAGGAATAGAGAAGACCTTCCCAAGTAATAAAGAAACTTACAATCTAACTTTAGCAGAAGTTAACCATCATTTGAACAGAAACTGTGTGTAGTTATTCCAGTGAACTTTCTACAAAATGGACAGATGTTTCCAATATATTTATTTTAATTTGTAAATATCATTTTCTTGATTTTGAGTATTCCTGACTGTTGCCGTCGTTCTTGTAGTTGTTGAAGGCTATTTTTCTTAATTGTTCAATAGGGCCTCTTTAGTTCTGGTCATTGATTCATTAAATTCTTGATCGTGCTGTTGTTGGAAAATTACGCGAATGTGGGTCAATAACATTCTGCCTGTCATAAGGTTTTAACTCAGTAACTTGATTAAATTGATAATTCATTTGGGTTGAGTCCGTATATGTTTATTACAGGTTACACATGAAGAACAAATCCACGCAAGCTGAACATGAAAATATATATTAAATCCTACATCGTAGATGCTATCCATGCATCACAGTCCTTGTCCAGTAATATGCAATACTATAGTCAGAACGTCATAACTATATGTACGCGCGGTTGGAGCACCCAACGGCCGACAGTGAGATTATGCGTCTGACAATATAAACTAATATGGACTGCTATTTCTTCCTTCCCTGAATTTAGTTAATTTACTAACCTCCATAAAATTCCTCTCTTCTTAATATTCTTGGACTGACCCATGTCCGTACTACAGTAACATATGTGCGGCAATATCATGCCCACCACTAGAAGGATTAGCGGACACGTCTATTCAGCTCGACGGTCAGTACAAAAAAGGGTCCGGTAACCTAGTCACCCAGCGTGACCTTACCAACGCTACCACGTCATAATCGATCGTGTTTATCGCGTTCAATAAACTAACAATTATTTACATTATATTAAATGTGGTCACCCCTAAAACTCACGCTGCTGACCTCTAGCAGACGATGCCAATAAAACTACCGTAACACTGACCTAAAAAGATTGAGGTTCAGGACAATTAAATTGTACATAAACATTTCATAGTCTTGCTTAATAATTTTATTAAAGTTAAAGTTCTGTTTTGAAATTAACTACAAATTAGAAAAAATAAATTACCCTAGACGTGGCCACATAAAATAACACACTTAATCATTTACCAAATTGGGATCTGGAGAGGTAGCAGTTAGGGACTCAGAGTACATCATCATCATCTTCTCTGAGAACTTACATAGCTTGACCCCACTTTGATGTCTATACACCCTTGCTCTTTTCAGAGAAGGGGGTATTACTTATAAGACCAGTCTCTTATCTGGCACTATCCTGGTATCCTCTGATACGCCTATTTGTCCAGGATATCCCATATTTTAGTAACATCAAAACCTCTTATGACACCCTGTTAGGTCTAAAAGATTATTGTTGAGGTATATATCCATCATCATATGAAAATTTCTTTGAGGTTGTTGTGACCTATTATTAAAATTATACCTCCCTCTGAAAGATCCAGTATTATTATCTCGATTTAATCAAAAATTTCTGTCCATGCTATATGATCTTTGTTTGTGTGGATTTGGACATCATAGTTCTAGCTGATGCCACTGGCAATGAATCCTTTATGTTATTCCTGCTAAGATTTCTTCCAGGATGTGCAATTTGGTATTGTCGTCAGGGATTTTCTACAGCAGCCAACGTTTAACACTTTCTCTCCTGCAAAAAGGACAAAATGTTACAACTGACTGAAGACAGCACTATGTCGCTTAAAATTAAGTCAGCCAGCCCATCAAATGTTTTATCAATTTTTGACAAATCAACCCATCTAGAAAAGCAAATGAGTCACTTCGATTACGGAAACAACAGCAAATGGATTGATTTGCCGTTGCCCTAAAGACGCCAATAGGCGTGATGGGAAACAATGGCAAAGAAAACCTATCTGCTGTTGCCCTAAGACGCCACTAGGCGTAATGGCCACTGACTGCTTTGACGGTCGGTGGCTAAGGACGGAAGAAGAAGAAGAAGAAAAGCAAATCTTAATTGATGAAACAAATTCAGCAAAATCCTTAGCTGAATCAGGCAACAATGATTTCAAATGAGATTCTTCAAGCCTCAAACTGCATGAATCAATAAATCTACTTATCTGCTTTTTCATGCAAAAAATCATCCTGGCATCAGCCTCTGCCTCAGCGAACGACGATTCAAATACAGTGCAGTGACCTGGGTTAGACTTAGAATTCCGGCCTGCAGCCGACCAACACCGCCATCTTGAAAAATATTCTGCACATGCAAAAAATGTAGTCCACCGACTTGAACAATTTTTGAAACATCACTTGAAGATACTTATAAACAGTTCCACATTATCTGTTCTGATCCCGGCTTGAGGCCTCCATCTTCCAGCTGTTGAGTATCTTTTATATTGTTACAGTTAATATGTAGTGACATGATGGTTCCTGTGGCCAAGTTCACTTCTAGGGTAGTAGACATATCAGACACCGAAACAAGCCAACATCAAACACACTTATTTCTTCTTCTTCCTCGTTCGTCCTGAAAAGGATGTTGGTTGCGTTGTGTGTGTTTACGCCGGAGCTGTGATATCTGCACCTTTCGGTCGACACATCCGACTTCAGCACGGCAGTTTTTGGGACCGGTTTTGCCTTCCTTCTGCGATCCCTACTCTTTCAGCCAGACTGCAGTGATGCAGACTGTTTCCAGGACCACCACGTGGAGGTGGAGTAGGGTCTTAGTCAGCTCTGGTTCGCTTACTCTGATGCAAGCAGTCAAGCTATGGGTCGCTGACTGCATTCTCTATTGCTGCATCTTTGGGTCCCAAACACACTTATTTGAGCCACAACGGACGAAGTGGAAGGTATACATTTTTATTAAGACTGTAACGCTGCTCCAAATTTAATACAGTTCAGGCCAATATACAAATGACATCTAATATGCAGTCGATATAACGCTAGGCAGTCCGTTTATGTCTGGAACGCTGTCCTTTTCATTCTCAACATTTTTTAAATATATTCACAATCGACACTGAGAAGCTATACTCCCCGTAAATGCAGATAACTAGATACCCCTCACAGAAGATCTTGATGTATTAGTGATGGAATAACACAGGGATATATACTGAAATTCAGTATCTCAAACACATGCCATGACACACAATGGTAGAAGACGCTAGCAGACGATCTCCTAACTTCTGCTTTTTTAGTTTCACGTCTGCCAAACAACCATATTGGCATGACGTCACTTCCTGTATTTATAAGTGACTCCGTATAAAATAAACAAACAAGGAGCCCTGTTAAGCTGTAAATTAATATGAAATTAATATGAAACAAATATAAAGGTATGTTATCAGGCACTCGCAGGAAATAAAGAAGTAGAACACCAGACAACAGAAAAACAACAGACATGAGTGGCTTACCCAGGATTTGAACACTGGACCTTCCGTGCGACAACCCTATTTACAATACCAAAACCTACCCACTATCCTGTTCTCACTGTTCTAGTCTACTATCATTTACTGGACACAGTATTAAGGTCCTAAGGGTCTTGTTGGATTCGGCCTATACTGCTTGATAGAAATACAACAGAAGTGATTGCGTCATTAATAGGCTGAACTGCCCATGGAGGACTTCTGGTGTCGTGTATTGTGGTTCGCACTATTGACCTGCCATTGAAACATCATTTTTTGATGATGCGTAGATGGCAGAGCGGATAGTGTGATTCGCTTGCATGGCTAGGCGGGGTTGTCGCACGGAAGGTCCAGTGTTCAAATCCTGGGTAAGCCACTCATGTCTGTTGTTTTTCTGTTGTCTGGTGTTCTACTTCTTTATTTCCTGCGAGTGCCTGATAACATACCTTTATATTTGTTTCATATTAATTTCATATTAATTTACTGTTTACAGGCCTCAGGTTTCCCTCCCTTATTTGTAATAAATAGCCCTGTTAAGCTACCTATTATACCGACAACAATCGTTATGAATTTTAATCATAACAGTGATGTTGTCTCGGCCTGTTCGTCTTACCCGTGCCCTCAATCCAGATCTTCGAGTGTTGTAGGCGCGTAGTGGTAACTTACCGGGCTCCATTCTCATGAGATGGCCAAGCCACTTAATTTTCTATGTCTCTGTATACTTGATGCAGGGTGTAGTTCCTACAATTTTTCTGGTATCATTTCTGGTTATGTCTCTCTGGTAACATTAATGGCTTTTCTTAAACATCTCATCTCACAGGATGTGATTTTTTCCTCCTGGGCTTGGTCAGGGACCATGTTTAGCACTGATAGCAAAGAGTTGGTAAGAATATACTGTTTATCAGCAGTCGTTTAGTTTTTATACTGATATTTTGTGTTTGAGTAGTGGGGACAGTTGGTAAGTCATTTGGCGCTGGCTTTTTGTCACTTTGTTTCAATGTCTATGTCATTTTCATTAACAATTTGTTCTAGGTATTTGAACTCTGGTTTGGTTTGGTTTTTAAGGACTATCTTCATTGCATTACTCAGATCTTTTCCCGTAGATCACATAAGGAAGATCTCAGCACAGTGCACGAATTTCGTAGCACCGGCGAGAATTCCAGTGTGTGTATACAGGAATTCGAAATCTGGAACCTGCTTAAGCCTGATATTGTTGACGTATGTATTTAGTGGGCCTGGCGGTGAGTGTCACGGATTGCCTCCCCTGCTTTGCAGTTGTGGTCCAACAGTGACGAAAACTCAAGAGTATCTAATATTGGCTTCCAATGTATCTACCTCCCGCGCAAGATTACTCTTGGCAGAGATGTAGATAGAAGGTTAATAACACTTCTACCTGAAGATATTTCCTCAAGATATTTCCAGAAGTCACGAACAATGTTGCATTGTTAACGCATTATATCTGGTCCGTCGCCTTGTGTGAAGGATTTAAGCAATGGTTTAGCCGGTTCAAATCCACAGTTGGTGTAATCCAACGAAATCCCTCTTAAAGGTATAGCTCTGTTTAGAGGTAAATATATGTGTAAGTACATATATGTACTTACGGTATGTATATATATATATATATATATATATAAGATAAAGGTAAAGGATCCCGTTACATGCCGATTGAGGCATATTAGGAATATGATGTTAGGCCCATATTTTCTTGACCATCGGCACACTAGGGGTGATGTGGTCAGCATCACGCCAGCCGCCTTAACCTTCCCGGAAGTTGCTATGGTACCCAGTTGGGGCTGGGTCGACCCAGGAGCCGTTTGCGGCCTAACTAAATCTCACCTCATCTGGGGATCGAACCATAGACCACTGAGCTAGGAAGCCAGTGCACTAACCACTATGCTAACGCGGCTCCCTGTGTATATATATATATATATATATATATATATATATATATATATATATATATATATATATATATATATATATATATATATATATATATATATATATATATAAAATATTCTGGCTCATACGTTTGCTTTCATACATATAACTGAATCAACTATTATTGTTTAGTTTTAAAACAACAGGTAACAAATTTAATAGTGGCTTAGTCTTTAACAGGTTAAAACATATGGAAAGATTAGTAGAATTTTGATGGATATAAAGTTCTCGTCATTGTGACGTAGGTGTAAATTTAACTTTATACTTAAAGTTTAACTAAAATACCCTTTTTTCTGGTGACTTTTAGTTAGCACTTAGCTTGTATGAGTGAGTCTTGCCGCCTGGTTTTCGTCACGTTGTTCTGGTGATGAATGTACTTCTCTCACACGACTTCATACAGTCTGATAGCTTGTAACCACGTATTTTTAGAAAACATAGAAAGACTAAAATGCCTCTGCTAAGTACACTGAGTTGGAAGTTTAACAGGCGCATCCTCTCGTTGTCCACCCACCAATGTTAATCTCTCAGAAGAGTTAAATTCTTGAGTTTACTCAGTGCAACTCAGGAAAGATCAATAAAATACACAAATATTCCTCTGGGTATTAACTGGGTGTTGCTGCTAAAAACTTGTAGCAACTTATTCTGACCATGCATTCTGACTAGATTCATTTTTTAATGCATGGGAAGGAACTCATGAAATTGTAGTCACTTTTATTTCTACAGTCGTCTAATCTTGATAGCTATCGTTAAGAAGTTGTCTTATCTTGATAGCTAGGGTTGCCGATAGCTGTGTGAACGATTTTGAGTCACGAGAAATAACCAAGGTACTATCTTGGCTATGAACTTCATTATCATTATTCAACGAAGTTTGCGGTGTTTGTAGAGCTTGTGCTCTTGTAACCACTGCATTGGTAGCTTGCATATTATCATCTTCCCAAGCAGCAATCTGCTGTGGGGTACATTCCCTAACTCCGTGGATACGACCAATAATAAGGTCCGCAATAGGATTAGGTAAGAGACAGGCATGCACATCTCCCGTAAAGAAAGGAGTGGCAATGTGAATTATAGCAGTAGGATATTTCCCCACACTGGCCACCAAATGTAGCGTAGCAAATGTTGCGTAAGTATTATATGTGATTATTCATTTAATTCCTTATGAACAGGTAATTAAATCCCTTTTTTGGCTGAGTAACTTTATCGCCATCTTGTGATGTTGACTTTTGCTTAGCCTGCCTTATTCTAAAGTCTACGATATGACTAGTTTGCTCAGCTCATGATCCACTTAGATTGTCACGCATCGATTGATGCCTGTCCTACGGACTATTTGCTTCCTGAACTTTGTTGATGGATCTAGGTTTGATACCTTTGCTGTTTGCTGGACAATAGAGGACGATAATGTGGCGCTCAAAAGACATGCCTGTCTTGTTGAGGTCAAATCGAGGAGACCATCTTTAATCTCCTAGTTGATATCTTCTAGCTCTTATGGAAAGGGGGAAGTTTACTACCTGACTACATGTACAGCTTGTCATGATATCCTAAAAGGCAGATGATGCACATTATTTTGATGCTGTCTGCTGTGCCTGTTGAATTGACGACATATGTAATAATGACTGTTTGATCGTACCTATGATGTACCTGCTTGTTTATGTCTACACACTTCGTCATTGTGGCGTTTATAATAAATTATACAAAACCGTCACTAGCTGTTGCAAGCATCATTGACTTTTCACGTCGTGAGTTAACGTGACGTCCTTGTGTGGATTGCCTTGCTTGTAATGCTCACTGTCTGAATACCCATCTACATCCTACACACTTAAACCAGACAAAAGACACCATGCTACTACGCCTCATCATCCCTGGTGTCTGAGGGTGGCACACTACTCTGCAAAGGCCAGGATTGTTATACCTTTAGAGAAGCAGATGAAATACAACACCCTCAACGTTGTGTGGCAAATGTGACATCCTCCACAGAACATTTATCAACACATATAATACTTACGCAACATTTGCTACGCTACACTGGGACAATGTGTCTGGACAGCGCGAGCAATGATTTATGCCTGAATTAACATTTAACAAGTTACATAAATCTCACAAAATGATATGCTACACTTGACGCACATATGATGTAGTCATCACTCATCACTGCTCCAGTCGGAGTCAGGGGTCGCCTCTGCTGTTGGGTTTTTCCGCACGACTAGACAGAAGAAATCACCAGCGCTTGCTGTAGTGGTTCATGAATATACTGTTTCCGTATGTTGAGGTTGCCAGCCTCATATATATATATATAACCACTTAGCAAGAAAACATGTTAAATTCACATTTGTAAAAGAAATCTTCACAACTTACCCCAAATTTTGGGAATACACAATCTCCCTACACAGGTTTCAGATGGTCACGAGAAATTTCGGTGCATATGCTCTCTAATCAATTTCGGCCGTTGAAATTCCTCTTATGACGGTGTTATGTGATACACTTCGCCTGGGAAACTAGTAATTCCTCTTCGACGAGTGTTCTGCGATACACGTGGTCTGGGATATTATTTCTCTTATGACTGATGATCCAATTCCTAGGTTTCCAGTCTTGTATTTATAAAGTCTTGGTCCCTGAAGTTTTACAGTCTGTGTATTTATGCGGGTTTACTTTTAAGGTTTCAGAGTTGCCCAAATACTATCGATCTGTCACTTTTGATATAGGAATTCAAGGTCCGATCCTTCTCTTTCTGGCTTCTTGGGAGCTGCTCGGTTGAAGTTGCGAAGCTGTTTGTTCTGTGCCTCTGAGTTTACTAGATTATATCTCTCATTCTCAGTTCAAATCACAGATTGTGTTTCTGCCGAATGTTCCAATAGAATTCGTTGTATATTCCGGCATCTCACTTCAAACCAATCAAATCTCTCTAACACTGTTTGGGTGGGGAAGTTTTAATTCAAAATATCCCCCGCGAGTTTAAAATTAAATTTAAAATTCCACGCGTGACATTTGATGATACTTCCGATGATATCCATCTGTCTCTTCACAATCTTATGACCATGTTTTCCTACCCCGACAGATTATCTAGGAGAATGATGCAGACAGTTGCCTAACGGAAACGATAATCTCATAATTGCCAGTGTTTTCGTACCTTCTTCAGACAGTCACACAAAAGGGTCGCTGGCCACTTAGATAAACAATATGGTTGTAAAAAGAGGATCGTCTTTTATCAAAAGGTGGCCCGGCTGATAAACGTGTTACCGCTGACCTGTTATAATGACCGGGAATTGTTACGATAGTCCCACCGTTCACTTGACGGAACGTAAATACAAGATAAAGACAGTCCTATAGCAGATACTTCCGTAGGGGAGTAGAGTGTTAGAGACTTCTCCCTACTAGATTCAGCATAGAGAGTAAATAATGGTGCATAAAATATGCCACATAATAATGACAGGGTTGAGAAAAATAAGAAAATATCACTCGCACTTGAATGTAGTGCAATCCTGCCAGAGTAGACTTGAGATCGCACAACCGTATCGTCGCAGTCAGATATTTTTCATAGTTTCTCCCTTTGATGTTTTGATCTTCTTGTCCACAGGTTACATTAAGTGCATCTGTTTGCTGACTTGTAGTATAAACTGAGATCTTCATCTATATTCAAATATGCAATGTAATGACCATTGTCATTTACTTTTACCTTCACTCCTTCGCGCATACATTCATCGTTCAGTTCTACCCATAATGAGTACCTTGAATTTTTAACTAGATGGCTCTTATCGTTTAGTTCGTAACTTGCAAAGTTATTCCTGCCTTTATCTACATGGCCTATTTTACGCCTTTTCATATGTTTTATCCAAGGAGTCCGATATCGCAAGCCAGTACTAATTACTATAGAAAGACAATAAATCCAGACAAAAGAGAAAGACCATCATCAAAGTTTAGCATATTTAAATGCATATATATATATATATACATATATACTGAAGCACAATAAAAACGCACCACCTGTATAATCCAGGAACAGAGTGTGAAATGTAAATATAAGTGTTTACAAGTCTACATATTTGGAATCTTTATTCATTTTCCTATGAATCCATGCTGGTCATTAATTTGTACTTTTGATTGTTACGAAATTCATTGCATTCTGTGCAGGCAATGGAGAAAACCAAAAATGCAACCAATAAAAAAATTCATTCACACTATCCTCAGTATCTGGTATGTTCACCGTGTGCTTGCAAACAAGCTTTGCAGCGGCTCCGCATGGAACGCACAAGTCTCTGAAGGAAATTCCGGGGAATCAAGTCCCATTCACGTGTAAGAGCAGCTTCGAGCTGTTGCAGATTAGCTGGAGAACCTTGCCTGTAGACTCTGCGTCCAAGCTCGTCCCACAGATGTTCTATAGGGGACATGTCTGGTGATAGGGCAGGTCAATCAATCGTCACAATGTTCTGCTGCTGTAGATATTGCTGCGTAATGCATGCGGTGTGTGCACGTGCGTTATCCTGCTGGAGAAGCTGCAAGTCTGGATAATTTGTGAACGCAGGAGCAACCAATGCATCCAGAACCTCATCTCGATATTCACAGCATTAACATTTCCACGGAAGACGTGAAGAGGCAAGCGATGGTGAAAACTAAATCCTCCCCAAATGTGAATACTGCCAGCTCCAAATCGGTTGTGCTGACGAACACAGTAATCTGAAAAGCGCTCTCCACACCGTCGCCAAATCCGCATACGTCCATCAGCAAACAGTGAATCTGAAAAGCTGCTCTAGTCCATCCACTATACCGTCGCCTGAAATCCGCATAAACGTGCAGTTAAGGCCTGTATCAGCAAAGGATATGTTGAATCTGCTCTCGTTTGTGAATAGGACAGCATTCCACTGCAGTCTCGTTTTTCAGAGCGTCTTGCAGCTCGTTGGCAGTTCGTTTGGCCAGATACATTCGCTCTCTACCTCACGACAAACACAGGGAAAATCCATTCCCACACTTTTTTTTCCAGCTTCTCGGCATCAGTATATACGAGTATAATAGTGGTGCGTTTTTAATGTGCTTCAGTATATATTCAAATATATATATATATATATATATATATATATATATATATATATATATATATATATATATATATATATATATATATATATATATATATATATATATACACACACACACACACACACTAGTTTTTTTTAATTGATATATGGCTATATGTCTTTAGCAGTTTTTAGTATAAAAAAGACTATCTCTTTATTGCAGGTGTATGTTTGGATAGGCAGTGCTGCCAATGCTACAGAAAAAAAAGAAAGCCTTCAAATTGCTATGGTAATTTTCCAGCGTGGTTAATTTGTGTTTAATCATGAGAGGTCCCATGCTAGCGGGTATAGTCGACGGCCTTTACCGTCTGTCTAGAAGGCCAGTGTTCAATGTTGTGAGTTTATCATGCACGACTGGGTCCCATCCAATGGAAAAAAAACTGTTTGAGAGATTAGTTTTCAAAATGTTAGAAACCTTCTTGTGCATTCTCAGAATACATCCAGACAAAAGATAAAGACTAACTGGAACTACAAAAAGCCTAACTCGACAATATATGCAACGCTTTCACGTAGCAGATTCAGCAGCTTTATCATATTAGATACAATAGAGAATACACGCAACAAAATCACAAAGACTATACTTAAAATAGCGAACACAAACATTTCAGCCCTTTCTGGTTTTTTATAGAAACTATTCCTAGGGAACAAACGAACGAACTTTATTTTCAAAGGGTTGAAAATTGGGCACGCATGCCCGTCTGACATTCTGCCCTTCCTTTCTCTTTCGTTTTCATACTGAATTCTCACATGCATTTTACATATCAATTTCAAGGAATTCAGCGTTGTAAAGTAAAATAAAATAGCACACTCATGTTAACATTAACTACTTATAAGCATGACATAATATATGTTGAAAAGTACAAACATCGTCATTAGAACCTACAGTTGATATAAGAAAAGATAATCCGATTGGGGGTGGATGTAATCAGAACTTATATGATTCGAAAAGTCTACGATTGTATGAATAGGGACTGAGGTTGTTTCTTAGGTTATGTGGAAGACAATTCCAAAGATGAGCAGCAGAGTACGCTAAGCTTTTCTTGAATAAGTCAAGCCTAGGCTTGACACTTGCAATTTGTTAAAGCGTTGACTGCGTCTTTCCTTGTATTTGAACATTGGCCACGGGTATTCTGGAGCATTATGTGACAGGATTTTGTGAACAAATTTAGCTTTGTTAAACAGAAGGCGCTTTCTTAAGGGAAGTATTTGGAGATTTGTATATAGATCTACACACTGAGTTAGGCAGTTGTCAGATACTAGACGCACTGCACGCTTTTGTAGTGAACGGAGTCTCTTTGTGTTGGACATGGAGCAACCATCCCAGATTGTGGAGCAATAGTCAAGGTTTGCTTGTATGTGAGATATATAGAACAATTTTCGTGCTTTTTCATCTAGGAAATGTTAGATTTTAGCTAACTGGTAAACTTTCTGTGCCGTTTGCTTGGTCAGTGCATGTACATGTGAGTTCCAATTTAGATGCTGGTTAACGACTATACCTAGAGTTTTATGTTCATTAATGTTTTCAATTAGTGAGGAACCAATGTAGATCTGAAGTGTTGTTTTCTCTGAATTTTGTAATTTTTGTCTAGTTGATATTAACTTGCATTTTGTTTTAATGATAGCCTATTTATTAGCATGCGATTTCCGTTGCTCCACTTAATCAGATTATCTGTATCTTTTTGAAACGATAGTTCGAGTGTGTTACAACTTGTAATCACTCGTGTAAACAGTACAGTCGTCTGCAAACATGTAACAAAATGGAAGGTCATTGATGTCAGTGGAAGGTCATTGATGTATTCGGCAAAATGTAGAGGACCAAGTATTGAACCGTGAGGAACTCCGGTATTGATTACAGCTAGGTTTGAATAGGAGTTATTGTAAGAAACTACATGTTTTCTGTCTGACAGGAATGATTTAGTTATTGTCACCAATTGACTTTTGATGTTTCTAGTTTTCTAATTAAATTAGCGTGATCTATCATATCAAATGCTTTTTTAAAGTCTACAAAGACTGCCCCATACATGTTATCGTTGTTAATATTTAGGTGCCAGTTGTCTATCATCTTAGTTAGAGCAGTGTGACAATGAATGTTTATGTCTAAACCCCGACTGACTATCAGTTAGCAAGTCGTTGTTAACTAGGTGTTGTAGTGTTATTTTACAAGGTATGTATGTGTTTTTCCAGTGGTTTGAATAGCGATGATATTAGAGAGATTGGCCTATAGTTACCAAAGTTACAATTATCGGAGGAACCAGGTTTGAAAAGAGGATATACCTTAGCGACGTTAAAGTGCGACGGAAAGTAACTCTTTGCGATACATAGACTGTATATGGATGTTAGTGAATCACTAATAACTGGCGCAGCATAGCGCAGTATTCGATTACTGATTCCGTCATGTCCTGATGAGTCATTCTCTTTAAGGCCTAGAAGATAGTTATACACTTCATTAACTGGCATTAACGGAATGTCAAGTGGGATTGTGTTCGTGCATTTGTTCTCACAGAATGCTGACAGTTGGCCTAGGTCACAAGGGGAATCTGGTATCGTAGATTTAAGACTGGTTATTTCTGCCTGATAGTAATTGCTGAAGTCTGTAAAAGTAAATGAGGTATTGGGGGTTAACAAGTCTGGCGAATTTCGTTTCTTTGCTAGTGTGTTGATTGGTTTCCACACATCTTTACTGTTTGTTTTGTTCTGAACTAAGTTTTTAAAGTAAGATTTATTTTCTCTACGTATTAAATATTGTGACGATACGGTTGTGCGATCTCAAGTCCACTCCGCCAGGATTGTATTGTATTACATTCCCGTGCGAGTGATATTTTCTTATTTTTCTCTCCCCTGTCATTATTATGTGGCATATTTTATGCACCATTATTTACTCTCTAGGGGGGGAAAGTCTCTAACACTCCACTCCCCTACGGAAGTATCGGCTAGGGGACTGTCTTTATCTTGTTTACTATCTCAGACGTGTTCACGTTCCGCAGGTAATTAGACCGGCCAGCCGATTATACGTTATCACATAAGCCGGCTGACGCCTTTGAACGTGACCGTCCAACATTTGACCCCAGATGGCCAGCGACTATCCCTATGTTTGCACAAGACAGGAGATAATGAGGCAATCGCTTCCGATGTACGTTCTGTATCGAGATTATAGTATATATATATATATATATATATATATATATATATATATATATATATATATATATATATATATATATATATATATATATATATATATATATATATATATATATATATATATATATATATATATATTTATTTATTTATTTATTTATTTATTTATTTATTTATTTATTTATATTTATTTATATTTATTTATATATTTATTTATATATTTATTTATATATTTATTTATTTATATATATAAGTTAGTTAGTTGCTTATCCTTTACAGGACGTGGTAATCAACCCCAGCTTTTATTGGCTGTTTGTGATTTTTCTAGGCAATTTTTTTCATTTAGTAGTTTGCCATTGCTTTCTGAACGGTACGGCGCTTATACCATTGTTAAAAATCCACACAAAGCGATCTGCTACCAAACCGCCTGCAGCAGGTTTCGAACCTGGTATATCTGGATTATGAAACTGCGTTCATATCCATTAGGCCACAGACGCCTAAATATATTAAATATTCTGACTTATACGTTTGCTTTCATACATATAAAACTAAAGCGACTATGATTGTTTATTTTTAAAACAACATGTAACAATTTTAATAACGAATTCGTCTTTAACAGTTAAAATAAATATGGAAAGATTGGTGAAATTTAGATAAAAGTTTTCGTCACGGAGACGTAGGGGAGGATTTATCCAAAGTCCGTTGCTTTCGCCTATTTTACAGGAAACTTAACTCTAGCTGAGTCCTGCAGCTGTGGTTCATTAATTCTGTGATGACGAAAACCTTCTCCACACTCTCTTCCACTGTAGGCGGTTATGGTGGATACTTTTCTCTTACACTAGCGGCGTTAGTACCCCAAATCGTCTGTTGGCTTGCAACCGCAAACTTTATAAAAATAAATGCCTTCTGCTAAGTACATTTGTTTGGTTCACTCTAACAGGCTCACGTTTCCGTTGTCCGCCCACCAATGTTAAACTCTCAGAAGAATTTAATTCTCGAGCACGCACAACGTAACTACGAGAAGATGGTTAAAATTCACCAATATTACTCTAAGGATTAACGGGTAACATGTGTCTGGACAGTGAGAATATAATTTGTGCCTAAACTAACATTAATGAGTTACATACATTTCAAAAATGATATGCTACACTTGAGGTACACATGATGTAATCATCACTCATTACTGCTCCAGTCGGAGTCCTGGGGTTACCTCTGCTGTCGGGTTTCCGCACGACTAGTCAGAAACAATCACCAGCTCCTGCAGTAGTGGTTCATGCATTTACTGTTTTCATATGTTGAGGTTGCCAGCCTCATATATAACCACTTATCAAGAAACCTGTACAATTTACATTAGTAAATAAATTGTTTACACTTACCCAAAAGCTTTTGGGAATACACAATCTCCTTGCACTGATTTAGACTGGACACAGCTCTGTATTAGATGCTGCGAAATCCCTTAGGTCTGGAAATTAGAGTTAATTCCTCTGACGGCGGATGTTCTGCGAAATACTGGCATGGAAAAACTTTTGTTTAATTCCTCTATGACTTGGTATGGGAAATTAGAGTTAATTCTTCTGACGGCGGATGTTCTGCAAAATCACTGGCCTGAGAAACTTTTGTTTAATTCCTCTATGACTTGTGATCAAATTCCTAAGTTTCCAGGCTTGTATTAAAAATGCTGGTTTACTTGTAAATTCTTAAGTTGCCCAGTACTCGATCTGTTACTTATAGTTGTGGAATTTCTAAGTCCAATGTCTCTTTTTTATTTCTGGCTTTTAGGAGTCGCTAGTCTGACGTTTGCGCTGCAGTGTGTGTAATGACTTTGATTTCACTACATTATATCCTCACAATCACAATCCTCAGTTCAAATTCCAGCTGTGTTTCCGCCTAATTTTCCAATGAGATACATTGTACATTCCGGCCACTCACTTCAAACCAAACAAATCGAATCTCGTTCAGCACTACGTTGGTAGGGCACGGCGGTTTGCGAGCGACACTTTAGTTTTTCCTGACAACGCTATTTATAGCTATCGTGACAAAGGTCACGTGGTCAACTTCCTAACGGGGAAAAAATGTGGCTGTGTTTACTTTTGATAGGGCTTAATTAATGCTTTTAGGCTACTTTATTATTATAAATACCGGTTTTAATTTTGCGTTAAGCTAGACTAGAAATGTTAGAGTAAATTTTAGAACAAGAACAAACATTTTATCACAATTGTAACAGAAGATATAATAGTCTGAAATAGTGTCAAATTTACGTTTTTTTTTTATATTTTGTTATGGTTTGTTTCTTATGCAATTACACTAAAACAATCACAATCAACATGCATAACAAATTACAGAAATCAAAAGTAGAAAACCTGCAGAAAATGGATATCATAGTTTTGTTTTGGATTCATGAGTCAAATATTAATTATTGAAACATTAAATTGCAAGTCCACAACTTGACATAGCTTTTATTGCCCAAGAACAATTCAACTCACTGAACGAAGCCATTTGAGAAAGTACACAACAAAATATCACACAGTAAACCAATTAGTAAAGAATTAATATCATCAATAACAGCATAACAAGATGCCGGCGGAAGTCTGACGCAACGATATGAACAGGTCACGCGTGGATATTAAATTTACTATTTTGAAACACGTGAGGGTATTTTTTGAATTTGAAGCACCCCTCACGGCTGTTTGTACCCTATACCAGAGCGCTCTTTTAGTTTCGGTGTCCGAAATTCTGACACCGGATAATAAATCTTCCTGTGCACCGTAAACGCCTACTGCTAGGTTTGGCAGGGAAAATCAGCTGATGTGTGTGTAAAATCAGTAATTATATAAATCATTACACACTCGTTCTGGATAAACACAGCGCTAAAATTCTTTTGTGTACTATAACTTTGTTCTGTGTTCTATTTTTGATTGCATTTTTTTTTTTTTTTTGAAATTATATTTGACAGAGTTACAGACTTTTGAAGACAGCGCCATCATTTGAGGAAATTCATAACAGAAGTAATCTATTTATTAATGTAATATCTGAAAATCGGCCCATTCTTATGAGTTTATAATTATATATAGACTTCTCGAAGGGAAGCTAAAGATTATTTCCACATACTTTGTTTTTTTGGTTTCATATCTTGAGAATGTGTGGTAGTCAGTTTTGTGAGTTTGGCATTACAAGAGCAAGCATATTGTCACCAGATTTTATAATATTTAAATCACTGTAAACGCATTCCTGATACTTGCAAATCTTAAAAAAGGTTGTAAAAAAATAACTTTTTGTAAAGTACCATCTGTTTTTGCATTTTCATTCATTTATAATGATATTTAGCTACGTATATAAGCGTCATAAAACAAGTAAAGCTATAGATAGATTACTTCCACATACTTTAATCTATCTTTCAAGTCTTGTTAATCTTGTATTTATAATATGAATGTCTTTTTTTATGTGGCTTTCTTCGTGGGCTTCTTAACGATTACAAGAGGGCGGGCTTATTAACGTGGCATAAGGGTTCCATTCCAGAAAATGAAGTATGGCTGAAGATTGGGGGTGATCATGGAAAGGGAAGCATCAAAGTTACAATGCAGGTAGTAAACTTAGAGAAACCAAATTCTAAATCTAATACCATCTTTTTATCAATGGCTAGAGTCAGAAATAAATACGATAATTTAGAAATATTTATGAATGGCATGAAAGCTTAGATAGAGTCACTCAAAGATTTAGAGTGGGATGGTAAAAAAAGTTGTTTTTTTATTTTGGGGATTATGACTTTTTGATGAAAATGTTTGGTTTGTCTGGAGCTCAAGGACCATACCCATGTCTGTGGTGTCTCCAGCAAAACAAGGAAATAAAGACATCCAGGGAGCATACAACTTGCAAACCAATAAGTTTGGCCATGTTGATAAGAAATTACAATAGATATATAAAATATGGGAAAGGGAATAAAAGGCAAGTGGCACGTTACCACAATTGTTTACACAAACCAATGTTAGAGATTGAAATTGAAAATGTAGCTCCTCCTTACCTTCATATTTTATTAGGCATTGTTTTGAAACACCACAGACTTCTAAAACAGGTAGCCGATACAATAGACGCAAAGATATTTGAGAATCCGCAAGAGATACATGCAAACATTAGTACTATTAAGAAATTGAAGAGATTTGGTAGGAACTGGAAACTGGCAGAAGGATTAGAAGCTAAAATTGAATTTTTTCAGGCAGGTATTGAACTTTGTGAGGATAAGGAGGAGACAGATAGTTTTAAAGTTAAACTTGAAAATGCACAAGATGCGCTGGCCAAACTTCAGTTTCAAGATCTGCGTGCTAGGTCTGGTCCAGTTTGCTCACACTTGGACAAGGTACTAGCCAAACACAAAATCATGCCACAGGCTTATCATAGCAGAGCATTCATAGGGAATCACTGCCACAGATATCTCACACAAAAAGTTTATAAAGATCTTACAAGAGCAATCATTACACAAACACTGAAAATTACAAACAAACAAGATATAACTGACATAGCTTTTATTGCCCAAGAACAATTCAACTCACTGAACGAAGCCATTCGAGAAAGTACACAACAAAATATCACACAGTAAACCAATTAGTAAAGAATTAATATCATCAATAACAGCATCAATAGAGACATATATGTCTTTGTTCAGAAAGCTATCCTCCAGTAAGACAATTCCTAAACAGCACATACTAGAAAAACATTGCGCAGACTGGATAAGAACTCATGGCTGTGGAATGGGCATGCATGGAGAGCAAGGAGGAGAATTTGTACATTCCACTATTTCCAAAATTGAAAGACGCGCTAGCGGTATTAAAAATATAACTTCACAATTAAAATTTATAATGGAAACTCATTTGTTACAAATTTCTCCATCTGTGAATGTACAGATTCCTCCTATAAAAAAAAGGAAGTGTGAATGATAAGTGAGCGAAATTTTGGGGCTAGAGCAAATTATGGCAGTTGTTGCGTGAGAGTGACAGAATTAACGGAGTGTGGAAATCATTTAATAGGTGTATGTTTTATTTATTAAATTGAACATTTCGTTTTATTCATGACCATACTCATTTTTACATGACCATCGTGATGTATGATTGAGAGATAATTGTTAGTTCTCATGGTTTGGGCACAATTGGGTGTGTTATTTTAAGGTAAATAATTCTGGAATGGAACCCTTATGCCACGTTAATAAGCCCGCCCTCTTGTAATCGTTATCGGCTGTAAATCTTGAGTTTCCAGGCAGATTAATCTGCAGTCTCAATACAGAACGTACATCGAAAGCGATTACCTCATTATCTCCCGTCTTGTGCAAACATAGGGATAGTCGCTGGCCATCTGGGGTCAAATGTTGGACATTCACCTTCAAAGGGGTCAGCCGGCTTGTGTGATAACGTATAATTCGGTTTAATTACCTGGTGGAACGCGAACACGTCTGGGATGGTAAACAAGATAAAGACAGTCCCCTAGCCGATACTTTCGTAAGGGAGTGGAGTGTTAGAGACTTTCCCCCACTAGATTCCGCATAGAGAGTAAATAATGGTGCATAAAATATGCCACATAATAATGACAGGGGAGAGAAAAATAAGAAAATATCACCCGCACGGGAATGTAATGCAATCCTGCCGGAGTGGACTTGAGATCGCACAACCGTATCGTCACAGACCCCCTATCCTAAGATATTTGTAGAATATCCAGCTTTGGGCGGTCACGTGTCCGTGGGTTTACTGTGCACTGGTTTTGGTTCTCAGTGCGACAGTTTTTCTCTCCTCCTTATCTCGTTGGCGAACGTTTAAATTGCTCGCTTGGCAATGTGTACAGTTCAATACGTACTGACGAACGTCTTTCCATCGGTTGGGTCAAAAGTACACCTCTTTAGGTTACGCACAGTGGTACCCACGGGAACATGTTCCCCCGATGAAGATATATGAGCCGCTTTCATAACGGAGGGGCACTAAGAGTTGCTTCCTTTGCCTAGTCCGTCGATAAATAATTCCCCCTTCTGTGTGGAAAGTTCCAGCTGAAGCATGGGTTATTTTTACCCGACTCTGTTCAAAGTATGGCGCTAGTGTTGTCGTCCTTCTGCGCTTGCCGTAACTCTGCCTTGCTACACAGAAATGTTGAGTTGAGGTACGAGATATGAATGTTGGCTGTTGGGTACTCTGCTCAAACTCTTTCTGTGTAGTTTCATCCTTGTGGTTGTCCTGATTATGGCAAACCGAGCAATCTTGTACAAATTGTCTAACATCGTGTCGCCAACCTGGCCAGAAGTAATTCAAAGAAATATACCTTACCATGGCAAATGAACATTTAATGGGGTGGGGCAGGGTTAAATGCATTTCCTGCATGAGTCGGTGCGATAGGACAATGAAACAACTGTCTCTTATTCCCCCACCCGTCTATAGACCAAACCTTTCTCCCAGTAAAATGCTCCCTGATGAGTATGGGAGTAATTGCCATACAACTTTGAAAAGCAAGGCTTTAGGGTTTTATCGGCCCTTTGTGCCTGCTTCAGCTCCGAAATATTCGGGCTGTTTAAAGATAAGAGCTCAAGGCCGCTTGGGCGTTTCCTGTGTTTTCTCTCTTTGGTGTCGACTTGGAGTCACGTGACGGATCTCCAAGAAACACATATTTCCTCCCTAAAATGAGAGGGTAGACTAAATCGTCTACTGCTGCGGCATTGATTCCCCCCCCCGCCCCGTACATATCGGGTTGAAACATCAATTTCCGCAACTGGAAGAGTCATAGGCTTTATGCTCTTCCAGGGCCTCTGTATGTCTACAGTTTGCCAGTGTACTGGTAGGCCTTCACCAAAGATGGGGAAACCAAAGCGGAATATTTGAGACCCGAATCATACAAGCACCGTATGGTTTGGTTATCCACGGTTACTTGCACTGAGCAAGAAGGGTGGCTGGAATTTTGTTCATATGCCTGGGGTCATGTTTTCCTATCGGCCCCCTGATCAGGTAAGCGACATTATAAGGGCCTGCCTTAGGCCTCTTACAGTCCGATGTAAAATGCGTGTCAGATTTGCACGCCTTACAATATCGTCTTCCAGTTCCCTGGTCTGAATTGCTCTGCTTCTGCCTATGGTGATCATGTGGTTGTTGTTGCTGTTGTGTCGTGTTGTGTGAGGTGTTGATCGTACTCTTTGAGTCAGTGAAGGGGCGCTCCTCTCGTTTGGGGTAATTATTGTTTGGGCGCAGTTTAGTCGGGTTCACTTCCGTCTGTGCGCTCTTGTACCGATCAGCAAACAGTACCACCTGATCAAGAGTTTCGGCCCCATGCTCCGCCAGGAACCATCTCATGTCTGAGGTGAGCAAATCCTTGAATTGCTCCACGATAATTAGTTCTTGTAATCCTTCGTACGATTCGTCGAAGGCGCTTAGTGATCCCCACTTCTCCAAGTACATAGCCAGACGTGTAGCAAACTGCTTATGCGACTCGAATTTTTACCTCTTGGCTTCCCGGAATTTGCTTTGAAAATTTTGTGCATTCAGCTGAAAACGCTGCAGCAGAGCTTTCTTCAACAAATCATAATTGTTATTATCTTCCGGGGCCATTTTGAAGAAGACGTCGTTAGCAGATCCTCGCAGACTCTGAGATAACTTCATGTTGTATCTCTCCCTATCTAATCCATAGGTGGCATCTAAAGACTCAAACCTAGCAAGATACATGTCTATTTTCTCTGAAGCCTCAGAATAGAAATTTAACTGAAAAGAGGCGGCGCTTTGAACTACCACGTGAGAAATATTCCCCACATCACCACCTTGAGAGCTCCCCGACCCATTAATGCTAGAGCTAGATTCGAATCTTCTATCTTCAATCTCTAGTTCTTTAAGTCTGAGTGCGTAGGCTCTGTCGGCCTGTTCCTTCCTTTCGGCTCTTTCGGTCTATTCCTTCTTTTCTTCTCTCGCGGCCTGTTCCTTCTTGAAAGCTCTTTCGGCCTGTTCCTTCTCGGAAGCTCTTTCGGCCTGTTCCTTCTCGAATGCTCTTTGCTTTTCAGCCCTCTGCTCCTTAAAAGCTCTCTGCTTTTCTTTCTCTTCCTTTTCATGTTCTCTCGCAAGCCTTCTCTCCTCTCTTTCCGTGACCTTCTCTGCTTTCTCCTGCTCTTTGGCTGCTCTCTCCTTTTCAGCCTTCCTCTCTTCGTGTACTCTTTCGTGCTCGGCTTTAATCGAACTAAGCGCAAAAGAGCCCAGTTCCCTACCAATATTCAGATAAAAGGTGTGGATGTTTTGTGATTCGGCCATGCTGTGCAGGGAGATTGTTTACAAGCGACACGAAAATTGCAATTGCTACTTGTCTAAAATAAAATTAGCCGCTCCAAGTCAAAATACTAGCTGACTTAAATTATTAACTCAACCACAATGACAGCAAACAGAAATTAGGCTTCAGCAATGGACAATTGAAGTGTCATTAATCTTCTATCTACATCTCTGCCAAGACTAATCTTGAGCGCATGTAGATACCTTGGAAGCCAATATTAGATACTTTTGAGTTTTGGTCACCGTTGGACCACTACTGCAAAGCAGGGGAGGCAATCCGTGACAAATATTGTACCTTGTTTCTTCGTGCTCTGTATATGTTAAAGTCCTTATTTTTGTGGGCTCGATCTCGCTGCCTCATGGCTTCTAGCACTGCTTGTGTGATCCAAGGAGATTTTATCTGTCGTTTCACACCAACTTCTTTAGTTGGTGCGTGGTTATCAAACACACAATGCAAGATACGTGTCCAATGAGCAATGGCGTCATCGGGATCAGAAAGGTGGTAAACACTGATTAGAGGTGCAGCTCGCAAATCATGTAAAAATAGTTCACGGTTGAAATTTTTGTAACTTCAAAATTTAATACTTACATGTTTATTTCTGGGAGCTTTATAGTTTATTCTTTGACCACGTGCGACATATTGGATAGTGGTCACTCATTGCGACGATAGGAACAGAGCATTCTATAATGTTTTCTGCACAGGTGACGTAGATGTGGTCAATTGTTGTGGATGATGTTTTTGTTACCCTGGTAGGCTGGTTGACTATTTGTTTTAGGTTGTATGATAGTATGACACAGCCACGTTTGGTTTGTGTTGTGCATGTCGATGTTGAAGTCGCCTAGAAGAATAATTTCTTTGGCAGTGGTAAATACTTTATCCATCATAGTGGTGAAATCTTCATATCAGATGGCTCCTGCACTCGGATTTCTGTAAAGATAACCGACTAGAAATTGTCCCTGACTCGGTATTTTTATTAGAAACCAGGAAATGTGTAATTAAAGGAATACTTGTTACAGTTCCAGAGGAAGAAATAATAACTAGACTACGAACAGAAAATCCAAAATGTAGGATTCTGAAACTGGAAAGGATATCACATAAATTAGGAACTTCAAGTGTAGTAATAGTTACATTAGAAGGACGAGAAATCACATCACATTTCTTCAATGGAAGTACAAAAATTAAAACAGAAGCTTACATTCCACCAGTCATTCAATGCTCAAACTGCCAGAAATTCGGCCACACCAAAAGAACATGTAGAAGGAAGTCTAAATGTCGATATTATGCTGGGGACCACACCTATGATAACTGCAAATTAGCAGAAGATGATAAAGATTACAGAACAAGAAATATAAACAGAAAGTGTGCGAATTGTCTAGGAAACCACAGTGCACATTTTCTAGGATGTCCACATTACCAACAAACAAAACTAGCACTAATAAAAATTAGTTAGTACTAACACACCATTTAAAGTAGTACTACAACAACATCATTCATCCATCGCCACATCTACAACTCCACCACCAACAGAAATCACAGTCAGAACCAAAAATGCTGACATGACCCAAAAGAAAAATAAAGTCCAAAAAATACTGATAAAAGATAGTAATCTACAAGAAAAAAGAGAAATAAACCAAATCATCGGTAATGGAAGATACAGTGAGAATGGCAGATGAAATCTTGAAAACCATGAAAAACATTCAACATGAAATAGTTAAAAA
The DNA here is from genome assembly GCA_024509875.1 of Oreohelix idahoensis. Taxonomy (NCBI): domain Eukaryota; kingdom Metazoa; phylum Mollusca; class Gastropoda; order Stylommatophora; family Oreohelicidae; genus Oreohelix; species Oreohelix idahoensis. The sequence goes on from JAMPIV010009693.1 coordinate 73,129, forward strand.
TGTGGCTAAATTAGCAGAACTCACAGAGGAGAATGAAGATTTACTGAAAAGGATTGAGTCAGAAAGACAACTCAAGAGGAGTGAGCAAAATCGATCATATAAAAACCAACAAGAAGAAATGTGGAATAAATAAAAAAAGACAGATTGTCAAAAACTTATTCATTCTATATCAAATATTGTGAAAGCCTTTATGCTGAATCTTCAAACTGATACCGAATATAAAAAGACCTGAACGAGCAGAGACTGACTGGCAGAAAGCAGAGGTGCTGGCTAGAATGAGGGTGAGTAGACGTCCGGATTCGCCCGGATTTTCGCGCCCAAACTGAGCGTATGGCCGAATTCTTTTTAAGGGTAGGAGCTACGCTGAAATGCAATTTTCGTTATTAATTGCTGGATAGGAAGCTGCAGAGGAAGCTGGATATGCTGCCAGTATGTTCTAAATGATAAGTAAGCAATTTTTTAGGGGTAGTATTACATACTTATTTAATTATAGTCTATTTTGGGAGAAAAATGCGATTTTTCTCAAAATCTATTTTTCTCATCCTAATGTTCTTATAACTTCCACACTCTTGTATTAATTGACGTAAGAATTGGCACATATATTGCCAATAATTATTGGCAAACAACATTTTTCTTTCTTATATAAGAATAAGTGTTCTTAGGTCAGTTTCTTGCGCTGATTTCAAATTTGAAATCCGTTTATCTCTATCACATCGGGTTCTTAAGATATTTGTGAATAAATATATTTTGGGGAAACCGTTATTTGCTCCGTTTCATTTTCACTATATAACTTATTAAAAATTAATAAAATGCAAACTAATTCTAATTTTTATACTGCTAAAAGATGCATGACATATGTTATGCTATTTTTCAAATAGTTACTGTATTTTGAAATAATTCTGAGCGAAATATGGCTTCTAGAAGTTGTAGAAATTCGGCTGATCTGTTCTGGTACGTGTGCGGATATTTTACCGATCGTGTTCACCAGAAAAACTTTACACCATTACTAAAGAAAGCATATGAACTTTATTTCGATTCTAAAGTTGATGATGCAAATAAATCTTGGAAGCCAAATGCAGTTTGTTCGACTTGTGCAAATACATTGGCAGGTTGGTTACGAAAATCGCCGAAGCATAAGTCGATGCCTTTTGGAGTGCCAGTAATATGGCGTGAACCGACAAATCACGCTACTGATGGTTACTTCTGCTTGACAAATATCCATGGTTTCACTTTTAAAACTAGAAAGTCTGTGATTTATCCAAATATTGAATCGGTTTCGAAACCAGTGCCTCATGATCCAATCACGTGTCCGATCCCAGTTCCACCAAAACAATATCCGTTGGACGTGAATGAACCATCAGAAAGTGATAGTTTACCTGCTTTAGAAACTAATTCTGACTCGGATTATATACCGGTGAATGATGGTGTTCACTTAATTAACCATTCAGAACTTTCAGATCTAATATGTGATCTCGCTCTTACCAAAGGACAAGCGGAATTACTCGGTTCGCGACTCAAAGAATGGAATCTTTTAGCGCCCAATACTCCAATATCTACATTTCGTCATAGACACAGAGAACTTGTTCAATACTTTGAGATGGATGATGACATTTGCTATTGCAAAGATGTAAACGGTCTAATGGTGCACCTCGGTCATGAGCACATAGTCAAAGAATGGCGACTTTTCATCGACTCTTCCAAGACTAGTCTAAAAGCCGTGTTATTGCATAACGGAAATTTATTTTCATCAATTCCAGTCGCCTACTCTGTTCGTATGAAAGAAACATGACAATATGGCTATACTTTTGGCAAAAATAAAGTACAATGACTACCAATGGCGGATTTGTGGAGACCTAAAGGTCATTGCAATTC